>JAHBBC010000011.1:1200000-1723024 GCA_019915015.1 Auriscalpium vulgare
AGAAAGTGGGCTCGTGGAGGTCGGTTACACCTCCACGCGTGCATGTATTAATGATGCGTTCCCAATCGACAGTGTGATGGTCGCGATAATTCAATTACAAGTGTATCACAAATGATGCTGTAGTCATCGGATGACAGTGCATCCCCGGAAGACGGAAGAGGAGCTATTCGAAAGGATCAACAAAGAATACTTATGCTGGCAGTCGAGGGCCTGTAAGGAGATTGAGGTCGAGTCGAAAGTCACAAGCAATAAACGCGACAATCAACGACCGAGGCTTTAATTCGTCCTTTTCTTCCATTTTAGTAATTTATACACGTTTCCTGTCTTTTCTTGGCCCAGCTGTCAGACACAAGCGCGCCGGTTATTAGACGCCCACAACGCGCTCTTCCTCCCACCACCTTGTGCCAGCGATGGGCAAAAACAACGTCCAGGACTTGCTCAACAACGCGGGCATCCAGGATCCTTTTGACTTTTCCCAGAAGATTCTGCAGGATCTTGACAGTGCGGTGCGCTGCAAGATCTGCTCTGAATTATATGCCGCGCCTGTCGTGCTCGCGTGCGGCCACTGCTTCTGCTCGCTCGTGCGTGATGCTTGCCGTCTAGCAATCATCGACGCTGACCATGAGGTTGCGCTGGATAGTGTGCGCGTAGTCAGTTGAGTGAGAAGGAGGCATGTCCGGCGTGTTGGAAACCCGCAACGGAGGACCAGCTACGCATAAACCCCGCCATGGAAGAGGCTGTCATCGCGTGGAAGGCTGCCCGGTGCGCCCCTACCTCTCCAACTCTCTCTCGTACTTACTGTTACTTGCATTAGCGCATTCGTCGTCCGCTTGGCCACCGACGACCACATCCGCCAGACGCGTCCACAGACACCCGAGCCCCGACCGACAAAGAAACGTCGAATGTCACCGGCTTCGGACTCGGACATCGAGATGCTTGAGCAGCCCGCAGCAGGCCCGTCGACGCCGCGCAAACCAACGAAACGCCCCAGCCCGCCAGCTCAGCCTAAACCAAAGTCAACGGCTCGCTCGCGCAGCTCTGAACCACCAGGTTCGCCATATCGTACTTGCATTCGTTCTGCATAGCTGATACATGTTCTTCAGTTGACGATAAATTCATTGACTGTCCAGCGTGTGCGCACCGTGTACATATGGACAAGATCAACCAGCACCTTGACAGCGGGTGTAAACTGCCGCCGAGCACCGTGACGACGAGCGCCAAACAGAAGGACGCATGGTCGAAGATATTTAGCGGGGAGACACGTAAGAAGGGCAAGGACAGGTGGGTTGTAGCACATATTCAATCAGGCGTACCTCACCCGCGCGGTCATAGGACAGGGGATGATGCGCCACTACCAAAGGTGTCCTACGCCGTGCTCAAGGAAAAGCAGATTCGGGAACTTCTAGCAGAACACGACCTCCCGACAACAGGCGAGCGTAGCCTGCTCATTGCGCGACATCAACGGTACGCACTGCGCATCGCCTAATTCATCCTCACCTCATCACGTACTGGGATAGATGGATCACGCTCTACAACGCGAACCTCGACCACCACCCGTCACAACGGCGGCGCACCGCAGAACTGCGCACGGAACTGCGCAAGTGGGAAGATGACCGCAAGGCTATCACGAAGCGGGGCACGGCAAAGGAGGTCGCGCAGGCGGTGAATCTGACACAGCATCAGGTGAACATTAAATTAATTCAGCTTTTGTGAAGATGCTCATATACAATGTAGAGAGACAACAAGGCGGAATTCGCCGTTCTCGTAGCCCGCGCGCGTCCGAAGAAGGCGACGGTGGCCGTGTCGACTTCTTCTGGTCTAGCTGAGCTTGATGCCGACGGTTGTTCTTCACCTCCAGCTGACAAGGAGCACGATTTGGACGCGTCGGACACGCAGGTGGATATGATTATTGTGGATCCTGATGCACCCAGGCCAAAGGAATCCGCGATTCTCGTCGAGTAGCCATAAACGCAGTCGGCATCCCGCGCTTTCGCAGGTGTGTGGCGCGCGCCGCAAACCCTTTGTACTTATTGGATATCAGGGCCTCCGCCCAATGCACACCGTCTTCTCGGACACGCCCTCGACAATGGCGCCTTTGTCCCCCGGACCTAAGGCCTGGCTATGTGCGCAATGCCGGAAAATTGCTCGGCTCGCGTCGGCTTGCATTCTGTTGAAGGCACCTGGAAGGCACATCGCGACGGTCGCGTGGCTTTCTCTCGCCACGCGACGCGTACGCTACCTTTGTTCCGGCGATATGTAAGCGAGGCAACCCGACGCCCGACGCGCGCCCGCTCTTTGCTGGCGGAGACGAAAGGCCGACATCCCCTGCGGCTTTGTCCCGTACTCCGCGTGCGAAGCGGGAGGCGGTTCCGATGAGCCGTTGGGCTGCGCGCCACTGGCCACTCCCTTTGTGCAGCTTGGCATCGGTGCCACTGAGGAATGCTTCGCTCTGGGACATATAAGACGGGCGGGACAGCAGCACATTATTGCTAAGGCTCTAATTTCCTCTCTCTCTCCATCTGAAACCCTATATCCCATCCGCTCTCACACCCAAATATCTACTGTTGGTTGACATGACTCGTTATTTATCTGTTCGTCTCTTCCCATTGCCACCTGCACAGCAACCGGACTGACCACGTACCGCCCACAGCAACCCAACCCGTCCACGGTGGCGTTCGGCTGCGCCGACACCGACACCGACACCACGCACCTCGTCCCCGAGGCGCCCTCCACGCGCCTGTCGTCCGCCAAAAAGGCGAAGGCGCGCCGCCTCCCCCGCCTGCGCCTGCGCCTCCCCGCGAAGAAGCGCGTGCCCGCGCCGACGCGGCGCATTAGCGAGCAAGTCGTGCCTGTGCCCTCGCGCGGCGTCGGCCCAACGCGCCGCCACGCGGAGATCGTTACGCTGCACGAACCGCTCGTGCTTCGGATCTCGTTGCTTAGCCCGTTCCCGGGCGACGCGCCTGAGCCGCTGGCTCGTAGCGGCATCGAGGTGTGGAGCTACAAGGGCCGCGTGCGCGCCGAGGTCGTACGTGCTCTCCCATCCCTCCCCAACTATGATCGACACTGACATGCTTATGCTTTTGTAGTTTCGCCTGTGCGGCGCGGAAAACCACGCGTTCAGACTTGTGGTCATGGCCCGCAACGAGCCCGTCACGATTGTGCTGCCCGCCCACTTCCGCGGCGCGCTCGCAGTCGCGTCGCACGCGGACGCGTCGCGCCGCCCGCGCGTGTCCTGCGCGCCCGCCGTGCGCCGCGCGCTGCGTCGGGGGGATGTCCACTTCGGCGCTGCGGCCGATACGCGCGAGGACGAAGTCAAGGTGCAGACGCGCGGGCGTATCACGCTCCTCATGATGAGCGACGAAGGGCTGCCGCGCGAAGAGTGGTTCCGCCGCGAGGCGGGATGGTTCTGGCGCCGCCGCGTGTGAGCCCCGGAAGCGGGACACTAAATCGAACGCACTGTCGGACTGCCTGCGAATTGGCCGACTCCATTCATTTGTTTGCTGTATTGTTGACCGTGCGCGTAAGGCGGTTCGCGGGCGAATCGGGCGGGGGCGCGGTTGTCCTTTGCCCTGTCCTTCGCTGAATCGCCGGTAGTTAGTCACTGTAGCCATTAGTTATGTAATTACGATAGTTATGAATGATTATGATACGCATGTATCCTTTGGAATATTTGAAGACTCCTGTCCCAGATTCCGACCGGCAACGGGTCAAACAGTGGCCACGTGACAGCATAACTCATCATCGCGGCCGAGTTGTACCCGAAGTCTTTGACAATGACATGCGAACACTCCCACTGAACACCGTCAGCTCATGAAAACGATCTCCCATCATCTACATGGCTCCAGACCACATTCCCTTCGAAATCTGGGCCGCTGTTTTCGCCACCGTCGACGACTCGGCCACCCTCACCGTGTGCGCTAGGGTCTCCAGTACGTTCTGGGCCGCCGCGGTGCCCTGGCTCTACCGCGAAATTCGTGTGTTGCATCCCGACAGAGGCGCTGCTGTACGTTGCCGGCTTTTGACCGTTGACCCTGGCTGACCCGCCCGTAGATACGGGGCAATCGCGCGTTTGATGCCGTTGAGGCGCACCCGCGTCTGCGTGCGTATGTGCGCTCTGTCTACCACGATGGTGCGTTTTCCGCCTCTCGCGCTGCTGACAGTCTCACTAACGAGGCGTGCGCTTTCACGCAGTCATGGACATGGTCATCTGGCGCCCGTACATGCGCGTCGCGTACAATGACGACCGCTGGGCACACGCGACGCCCTGGACGTCCTTCCTGCCGCAGCTCCCGAACTTGACGTCGTACACGCTCACGGGCGTGTTCCAGGTGTCGCGTCAGCTTGTCGGCGTGGTCGTCGATGTGCTGCGCCAATGTCCAAGCCTCGAGGAGGTGCATTGGTTGTTCGAGATCCACCCAACGATTGTTCCGCTTATCACACAGCTCAAGACGGTCAAGGAGGTGGAGCTGCAGCATCCGAGTGTGCGCACGCTGGCACTGCTGGGCCCTGCGATGCAGGAGATTACAAACCTCAAAGGGCTGCATATACGGGTGCGAACGTTGCCGAATCTTGTTAGTGTATGTGCATTAAAATATTCCTGCAGGTTACGGAGGGATTGCATCTGAGCCCGGCCGAGGGACTGCTACTGGACAGTCAAGATTTGACGGCTTTGACACATCTGACGATCGGGCGTGGACACACTATGTCGAGGGATCAGTTACGTGCCTCATTGCGAGGCACGCCAAATCTTGAAGCTCTCGATATATTTTATGACAATTTCTGCCACCAGGTCCGCCCTTTTACCTCCTGACAGCGTGCTTCATCGAACTGACTCTGTGTTTCCGCACAGGCACACGATTCGCGCTCCTTCAAGGGCCTGTCGCGCCTGCGTCGCCTGACTGTCCGCCATCAGGGCGTCGGCCTGCCCACCCAGTTCTCCGAGATGTTTTCCTGGATCATGAGCATCGCCACCGGCGCGCCGCTTGAGTACATCGCCATTGTCTCAGACGATGACCGCAGCTGCAAGTCGGGTACCACCAACACCGACATGGCCTTACGTTACCCCACGCTGCGGACGTTAGATGTTCCGCACGTGCGACTGCTCTCCCATCAATTCATTGAGATTGTGGAGCACTGCCGACAGATGGAGTACATGTCGTTCTTGCTGGAGACTGGGTCCTACTCTGTAAGCTTTTTTCACATGGCTTTTGCTTCCGGCATTGGGTCTGATGCTGGTCATATGTAGCGCTTTCAGACCCTGGTGCGGCCAGATCATGAATTTGGTAAGTATCTAGAGCTTCCCGACTTCAGGAAGGCGCCCAAGCACGGAACGTCCGCACGATACCGGCGGGGTGGATAGCAGCGTGCTTTGCTCGCGACGCACGCGGAATATTGCATGCTTATCCTGGATTTGTCCGGTGCCGTGGCCCGGCCTACCATATAGTTCTCGGACACAAGTTGTGCCGAGTCATGCTCTGAAACTTCCGAGTCGACCTGTGGGTTCAAAGATTTTATCCCACCGGTGCGGCTGCCCCACATGAGCCGACAATTTTTTGTGGTTGTGCATCCACCAGGCGAATCTGCACGGCGTTGTTGCCTGATCTAGCAACGCTCATCACGCTTCATCAAATCAGCGCAGCGATCCTCCCATCGCTTTTTGATCTGTGTTTCCAGCCGACATTCTGCCAACTGTGGTCTTCTGCAGGGCCTGCCGTGTTTCTTTGTTCATTCCTACAGAACCTCTGCGCCACTGGATGCCTTCTCGCTCTTCTCGGGTTCGGAATCAATTAGAGGCATCGCATGCACAGTTGCGTACGTGCGTGCCTGATGCGACGACCCTAGCCTACTATCTGTGGCAAACGTATTTCGATCTCTACATATGTCGTTGCTTGGATATCGACATCGCCCGGACACAGCCTCATTCGTTCCGTCATTACCCCGCACGCGCCATTCCCCACCCTCCGACTGCACGGTCGCTCACGTCCTCATGCCGACAGCGACGTACTCGAGGTACGGACATGTGCTTGGCTACGCGCGCAAGGCAACACAGGCCTGTCTGTTTCCCAAGGCATAGGGCATGCGGCGCAGCAACCTTGCGCCCGGCATGCATGGTTGACAGGCGGACAAGGCCTGCGGGCTGCATCAGGGCATTGTGCATCCGCCTGCAGCAACGCGCAAGTTCCAAAGAATGGACGTCTCTTACTCGGCACAAGACGCTGGGCGGAAATGGAAATGGAACGGGGGCGTGCGCCTCGATGTGCAGAGGACTTCCGGGTCGGGGACAAGCACGGTGGCGTGCCAGCGCCGTGTCTGTTGAAGTACAAGCGTGCGAGGACGGGGCTACGTGGATATGGAGAGCGCCGGGGATATCCTGGGAGGAGAACAAGGACGGTCGTATGCGGGCATCGGCCGGCGCAGTGCCGGCGCCCATCCCGATCACTGGACCTGCCTGATCGGGCAGCCGAGCACCGCACCTCGTGGTTCCTCGCAAGTAACTTTTTGTTTCAAGTACAAGGAGACCTAAAACGAGCCCGGACAAAGCATTGAAAGCAACGCAGGTCCCTTGTACCTTCTGCGACGCCCCGCTATATAGTCCCCCCCATGGGTCGTCGCAGGCACAAGCACTCATCCCGCGCAAAGACCCATTGTCTCGCCGCCGTCTTTCACCTCTTCTTCTCTTGTCCATCTTGCACCATGTTTCGCTCATCACCATACCCCATTCCCAGTCCGTCTTCGGTAAGTGCATAGCGTCGCAAATGGCCACATGGACTGCGCTGACCAATCCCCGTAGGCGTCCAGCTCCTCGTTATCTTCCTCGGAGAACACGCCGCAACATGTACGTCTTCCTGTAGAGTGGGCTAGGTCGACGCAGCTGACACGCCGCACAGCTTGACAATGTTTTCGTCGGCACGCACAAGCTGCACTATCTGCCGCGGCAGCAGTGGGACTTTGTCGCAGACGCGGACGACCAGTCCATCGACCTATCCATGATCATCCCGCACTACCGCGCCCACAATCAGCCAAACGACTATCGGCTGAGCATGCACATACACAGTCGGCAGGGGGAGATAAAGACCACAGTCGTACGCATGCTCTTCTCTGCTTTTACTGGCTTTTTGACCGACAGCTACTCCTCTGCAGTGCCGCAAATCCCCCCGCTCGCCATTCTTCCTCTTCGTGCACTCCTCCAGCACCGCACCTGTCACGCTGTACCTCCCGTCCGACTTCTGCGGGGTGATCCGCCTCCCCTCGCGGAAGCAGAACGTGTCCCTCTCGCCGTCCTTCTCCGCGAGGGTGCTCCCGCGCGTGCACTGGCGCTCCGCGGGCGGCGCAGGCAGCATGCGCAAGTCGTCGCTGTTCGAGGACGAGGATGAGCACGGGCGCGCGGACGAGGTCGAGGTGTGCGCGGCGGGCCCGCTCACGCTGCGCGTGTGGGACGTCGTCGAGGGCGCGCCGGAGCGCCCTGCGCGCGAGTCTTGGCGCAAGATGGTGAAGCGCGCGACGAGCAGGGGCAACATCCGCCAACAAGCACAGCAACAGCAACAACAGCAGCAACAGCAGGCCATCGACTGGGATTTCTTGCTTGACGATTAGAGCGCTCGTCCGTGACCCTGGTTTCTCTTTCGGTTAGATTCATATGGACTGCCCCACATCACTATATCACTTCGTTCCCCTGCAATCTCACTTGCACATTACTTATCAACTTATACGTTTTATATGTGTAGCACATCTCACCCACTCTGTAGCAATACCCTCCTCGCATTATCCCCCGCATTGGCTCGCATTGGCCAGTCTTGCCTCCTACCACGCTTCGGGCTATTATGACTATCTCCGCCTAATACACACTACTTGCGACCCAAAGTCGCTGTGATCCTCTTATTATGCATGTGTGTTTGGCCATTGATGCATTATGATCGTGGGTCTACCCTTGCTCGCACGTATACCAGTCAGTGATTGACATGTCGGAAGGTCTCGAGACGGCGCGCACAGGTTGAGCGTCGCGCTCGCAGCCACCGAAGAATGAAGGACACGACATTGTGTCAGGTGCAACCGCCTCAGATTCACTAAATTTCAGGCTGTTCAGAAGTAGAGGATGAGTGTGTTCGACACACATATGAATTTGATGCTACAAACCGTGATATCGCTACATAAATCGGGCGCCCACTACCTCCTTGACATCGGCGAGCAACCGCAACCGCACCGCCGCTGCTCACGCATCCGCCGGCTGTCCACGCCTGCCTGCGCCCTCGAGACACGTCTCGAGCACCTCCACGAGCGCGGGGTTCTCAAGCGCCGCAGCGACGCGTTCCTTGTCGTTGAGCTGTTTGTTCACTGGGCGCGGTCGTGCGTAAGTGGCGCACCGGCGGCGCAGGGTAGGCACTCACCGGCATTTTCGCTCTGATGGGAGCCTGGCTTCACCTTGATGTCGACCTTGAAACGGGTCGGGAGGCTGCGTAGGAGGCGCACGCGGATGGAAAGGCCTGTCGGGGTGGATTGAATTGAATTGAGTTGGTCGGATGATGATGGATGCGTACCAATGAGCGTGGACATCCCGCAGTGCGGCACCGTCGGCGTGAACTCGACGAAGACGTGATTCTTGTGGTTCGTGACGGTGACTTGCGGCGCAGAGACGACCGCGAGCTGCTCGAGTGTCATTGAGCGGTGCTCCGGGTCGCTGATCGAGCGTATGAGATCTGCACGGCGCGCACACAGGTGCTCTCTATCAATCACACGGCGCAACGCGAGCGTGTCGGAGGACGGGCGCACCGAAGACCTCGTCCCCGTCGATGGGTTCCTCGCCGTCGTCGGAACCATAGTCGTCCTCGTCCTCGTCGGTGATCCAGAGCGAGTGCCGCTCACTGGCGGACTTGCGCCGGGTCCAGCTACTGCCGGTGTTGACGATCGTTGGATTTGGGTTGAAGGCCTCTGCGGACATGGTGGCCAGATACAAGAGCTACAGCGAGCAGTGCAAGTCAGCAATTAGGCGTCGGCCGACGGTCCGAACACAAGAGTGTGCGGGCGCCTAATGGACACGTGGATTAGGCGCCGCGGGGCGCGCCTTCGTCTCACCTTCAAGTCGGTCCACCTCTTTGCTCGACGCGCCGTCCAGAACTTCCTGTATCCCTTCCCCAACCGCGCAATATCCTTCGCATCTATTTGTACCTCCCTTTGCATCCCATTTGCTCTCTCAATGCCGCCGAAAGTGAGCACTGCTCCAACCGCTCTTTTTCTGCGCCTAATGACACGCTTCCCCCACGCGTTTCCTCACACATCGACAGCGTAAAGCGACTGAAGCTGCTCCTGCAGAGACGTCGACTAGGGCGACGCGAAGTTCTGCGCGTTCTGCGAAGATGGACGCGTCTGACGGTGCGTGTGGGCCCTGGAGTCGTTAGGAGTGATTTGACGAGGGGTCCTGTTGCGCAGCGGTCGCGGCGGTCGCAGCCCCATCACGAAGCTCGAAAAGGTGCGTGCTGTCTACGCGAGAGCCGGGCTCTCTTGTTCACGCACTAGACTAGCTGGGTGCTTATGCTCTGTTTCTCCAGGACCGCAAAGGCTGCTGCGATCTCTGATGGCGAGGCCGACGTAAGTGCTACTCATTCACTGCATGGGATTCACCTCATTCTGAGAAGGCTGAGGCACCACCGAAGAAGGCGAAAGTTGCAAAGGCAAGCACGGCGAAGGCCAAGGCAACCAAGGCGGCGAAAACGTCTGCAACAAAGTGAGCATTATTTTCTTCCGAGGTTCATCGAATACCCCTCCTTCGCGTGATCTGCACGCCTCCTATTTTAATTTGCTGCCCGGCTGTCTGACGCGTATATGCGGACACTGGGGGCGCCCAAACACTGATACAAGCCTGCTGACGCACAAAGTCAGAGCAGCGAGCAACAAGAAGAAGCTGTCTGACTCTGCTGTCGATGGGTGAGCTTTATATGTTATCCTGTGTCTCTCTTCTCATCTCCATCGACCGCATTCCTTGTCCTCGTCGACTTCGCACCAGGGCCGAAGTCGCTGACGTAAGCATTTCATTATGTTGCTCGTCCGCTCGGCTAAGGCCGCGCATCCGACATTTAGGAACCCGTCAAACCTATCCAAAAGAGGTATGTCATGCTGTGCGCGTGCGCGCCCGGTTGCTCTGCACCACGTCGTTCGCCCGCCAGCTCGCGTTTCTTCACCCCACGAGACGTGTCTTTCTGCTTTTCGGGTGCCGCTTTGCTGGTAGGCGGTGGGCTGTGCTTCTGTGTGCTAGCGGCTCTCTCGCGCGCCCATGCGGCTGCACAACCTCCTTTGCTGCTCGACCGACGCTAATTTCGACCCCGACGTTGACAGCGATGTCAAGAAGCCCGCCACCAAGACCGACGTAGGGACTTTCTTCTTCTTTCCCTTTATTACCGCAGACTTGACTAATTGGATTGCCCAGAAACCCGAACCCTATTCTGCTTCTGCGGCAGGCGCGCTGTTCCAAGCGTATGCCGATCCTGACGAGCCTGCTACCATCGGTGCAGAAGGATTCGAGCGCTTGTGTACCGACGCGGACATACCCCTGGACGGCGCGATACCGCTGCTACTGGCGTGGCAGCTCGACGCGAAGGAGATGGGCAAGATATCGAAGGAGGACTGGGTGCGAGGGACGGATGCTCTCCAGTTGCGTGGCCTTTCTCTACCTTCGTTCTGCTTGCTCACCCACCGGCATCAGTGTTTCCTCTCTTGCTATGCTTGCGCTTGCGCTCAGCGACCTGCATGCACTCCTTATCCTCAACGAGCCGTCGCCCGCACCTTCAATTACGACTTCTACCCCCGCGAAGAAGAAGAAAGGCTCCGCCGAGGCGCCCGCCAAGACATCCTACAACCGCACGCGGTATCAGCGCTACGCCGCAGACCCCAACAAGGCGTTCGGCGAACTGTACGCCTTCTGCTTTGTCCTTGCCAAACCAGAGTGCGTGTCCCTTTTACCTTCGGGGATGATGGTATGAATTGTGCGCCCGGATTGTGCAGGGGCTCGCGCAACATCGACATGGATACCGCGACAGCGCTCTGGGGTGTAGTGCTGAACCCACGGTATCCGCTAATCACGGACGTGATCGCCTACATCACCGTGAGTAACATGCCGGCCTGCTGCGTCGGCAGAAGACTGATGAACGTCGCGCGTGCAGGAGGCGGGTACTTACAAGGGCGTCAACAAAGACTTGTGGAGCATGGTACGTTTCACGGAATCTTCGGGGCAGTGCTGGAAATTTTCTGACTACGTATTCCATCTACTCCCTGTGCAGATGCTGGAATTCTGCAAGGGTGTCAAGCTGGATCTCTCGGATTACGAGGCAGATGGCGTCAGTGCTCATACATCCTGTCCCTTCTCTGCGCTGATGATCGCATCGAGCTGCAGGCATGGCCTACGCTAGTCGACGATTTCGTTTCGTGGAAGAAGGCAAAGGATGCGAATGGGACTCCGGCGGAGCCGATGGCCGAATGACCATGCACTTGATTTGTTCTCTGCCATCCAAACTTCTGCGCCTTCATTCGCGGTATTCTTGAGTCCTGCACGCAAACTTCAATCACCATGACTCCTCATACATCACATCGCATGTTTATTACGCAGTATACAATCGGCAGCAATGCCGCTATTGACATCTTCACCACCTCGTCGCAAACCTCATTGGCATTCCGCCTCTACGCCGGCCAGATTCGGAGAGGGAGCTGCGGCACGCCAGGCGCCGACCTTAGCGTTGGCCGCCCGACGATCCGCGTGTACATCAGCACTTCTTCCTGGGGCACGGCGAGCTCGAAATTGAAACTGCGGACGAAGGTGAAAAGTATGGCTTTCATCCTGTCATCCATCACGACGTCAGCTAACTGCCAGTTCACAGAGCCAGACAGATGCGGGAAGAAACGCACTCGACAACGGAGAAGCGAAATCCTATGCACGCATGTGCGCCGGCGATGAAGGTGAGGATGTTGCTGTACACGCTGGGAATTGCCTGCACGCTCTCGGGTACGTTGTCCCACCGTTCGGGCCTGGGGGATGTCAGATGTGTGCTGCTCGTCTTTGGTCCAATGCGTTGAATGACGCACCTGAAGTCCTCTGCATCTTCACCCCAAAGCTCCTTCGATCGGTTGATCGCGCGGATCGGGATCAGGAATTTATCACCCTTACGCGCACTGTACGCCCGTCAGCCCCACTCCTCGCTGGCCGCCTATAATATAACACTGACGCGTATTCAAATCTCCGGTTGCCCTGCCTGTCCACGAATGGCTGCCCGAGCGGAACGACCGTGTCCTCCGTCGCGATGCGCTCTGTGTTGCCGACGGGCGCGTAGAGCCGCAGGACCTCACGAGCGACGTTGTCGAGGTAGGGGAGCGCGTTGAGCTCGTCCATAGTCGGCGTCGCGGTGGCGAACGCGCGGACCTCGGCGTTGAGCTTGGCGTGCACGGTTGGGTGTGTATGGAGCGCGACGAGGGTCCACGCTATGGAAGTGCTGTCGAGATTTGATCAGCATTAGGGGGAAAGATGAAATGGAATGGTTGCGTGCGGCTCACCTGGTTGTCTCGTGTCCGGCGATGAGGAACGTCGGTACCTCTGAGAAAGGTTGGTCCTTCCTCTGACAAAATAGAAAAATAGAAATGGACTTACGCGCGAGTATGTCTTCATCGCTCATCCTCTGACTGTCCGGTATATCCGAAGCCATATTCGCCTTGATCAAAAGACTCAGCAGATCGTTGCCCTGGATCTTGCGCTTCTCCACACCGCCCTTCTTGTCGACCTCTGCGCTCGCGAGGATCTCGCGCTTCCGCTCCGCGATCAGCTGCCGCCCGAAGACGTTCACGAAAGCCGAGGTCTTCTTTAAGTGGCGCGCGCGCTGTGTTGGCTGCGAGATACACGTTTATCATCGAGAAAAGGGCACATGAACACACGGTGGACCTACGACGAGGCGGAGGGGCGGGATGGCAACCGGCAGGAAGAACGACATCTTGAATGGGTCGAAGTCGAGCGCGCCGCGCACGCCTTCGCTCAGCTCGTGCGGCTTGTCCATGTGCAGCGCCTGGAACGGGTGATTAAAACCTGCCAGACCGATTATGTCCAGCGTGAGCTTGTTCATCCAAGCAAATACGTCGATCTCGAGCTTGCCGTCCCCGCGCGGGGTGTGTGGGATCTCGGACGTCAGGATGTCGCGCATCTGAACCAAACGTTGGTATAATGAGAACGAGGCGATGTGAATGGGTACCTCAATAGATTTGTCGATGAAGAGGTTCGTGAAACGGCGGATCTGTGGAAGGCCGAAAGCAGGGCTCTGTCCACGGGATCGTTCAGAATAGTACCTTTGGTGAATAGGCGTGGGCGTACCATGACTTTGCGCTGGAGGGATCCTTCAGAATGATGACATAACATGGCAATCAGGAGAGCTTACCTGCTGCTTGTGCTTGGCACCTGCGGCGAGATTAGAAAATGGCACGTGTGGCAATGGGAGATACGTACCCTCGACGAAAAGCAATCCTTATCGAGAGCGCATCAGATAGCGCCAGCGTAGTAAAGGCAGAAACCACGCACCTCTCCCTACTATATCTCCCAACACATGTCGTACCTCTCCGGGTTTCTCAAATTCGGCGACATGGGTCAGGATATGATTGACTGCCTTTGTGTCCATGACATTGATCTTGGTCACCTAAACTCTCTATCTATCAGTTACTCGCTCGAAGTCGTCGGACGTAGAGAAGCTCACGCTGAACCATGACGAATACTTGAAAACGGCCCCGTATTTCGCGACCCACTCTTGCTGTATGCGCACCGCGTCCGGCTCCCAGATTTGCCGCTCGTGGCTGCCCGTGAAGAAGTTCTTCCAGGGCGGCCCGGGGAGATCGCGCAGCGGAGAGTTGCGGTAGGCAATTGTCCAGCGGACGCAATTATACAGGACGTAGGCGAGCAACGGCAAGCATACGGCGACGATGCTCGTCAAGGACGGGTTGAAAAACCAGGAGTCCATCCTTGCAGGTTCAATGTAGCGGTGGGGGTTGCAAGGCTGATGCGGCGCAGTTGAAGGTAGGTTGCATATCTTTATCTGCGAACTCAAGGTGCTGCGCATTCGAAGTGCCTAATCACGTTATATGAGCTACGTGACGTCCTCACAGTGGCAATTTAGAATTGGGCCTAGAAGGCGAGCGCATAGTTGAGTCCGCAGAGGTCCGCAGTCTCTGATGATGGCGGAAAGGATTGAAGTCGACTGCTCAGTGGCGGCGACCGCGGCTCTCGCTTTCTCCCGCAGTAAGTTTGCAGTAAGTACTTACTTCGAGTTCGCGCCTTGATAGCGTCATGCTTCCAATGTGGCACCCGCCTGACGTCGAATGAATGTCTCCAGCTACATACAGGCAGCTGCGCGATGCGCTTGCCAATGCTACGTCTTCCAGCACCTGTGGATGGTGCGCGATGACATTTGGCATTTGCTATGGGCGTCCTGTTCCGTGCTCGCCCAGGCCAGTGCGCCTGAGATGAAAATAACACCGGGCGAATTCAACGAGTCGAGTGAGGGAAAGGCGAAGTCGGACGTCGCCGACTCAGGTACCAGTGTCCGGACCTACCTCGGCCCAAACAATGAAGCGATGTCTTCCGTTCATGCTCTTAGCGCTCACCATGAACATCAGAATTCCAGCTCGCCGAGGACACAACACTTCGATCTCCTGCAATACTCTCCTCAGGTTGGTTTCGAATATCATCGACAATCCCGCCTGACCTCTCAGTCTTTTTCAGTGCCCACTTCGCAATGACGAACAGCTCCGACACCAATCGGACACCTTCAATGGATGGATTGGTTGACTTAAGTACGCCACAATGCGGTTCACCGTGACTTACACTGACGTTTCTCAGATGGCGATCGCTACACCAATGAAGGGAGTGCGATGAAAGCTATGTCCGAGACCGTGTCCTGGACCGGAGGGGAAGTTAATGCCATTCAGAATGGCGACACCGAGGTGCATACCTCAGCAGGTACGTCTGAATCATACCCTATCATCATTTGGACGAGCTCTCATCGATGCTATTCTTTTGAAGCCCGATTCGCCACTGCTGACGACACGACTGAAGTACCCCGCGCGATTGTGACCAAGGAGTTGGCCGAGCCTGTGTCCACCGGAGGTGGCGAAGCGCCAGTGCCCACCTCCGCAGGTAACTTACGTCCTAACTATATTTTATCAAACATCATATTGTGTGGGCTTACATCGTACCGTACAGTGCCGGCGAAACGTGCACACTCGCCCAAAGCGGCGCCCGCCGATGGGGTCGTCACCTCGGACAACCCGACTGGGCCCGACAACACTGAAGCAGTGGCCGTAGGACGACCATCTGCCAGCAAGACTGCGTCTAAGCCTGTGTCCGGAGGCCGAGGGGAAGACCATGCGATACAGATTGGCGACGCCGAGGTACCCATCTCAGCAGGTACGTTTGAATCATGCCCTGCTACAGTCATTTGGTTGACCTCTCATCGACGCTTTTCTTCCGAAGCCACCATGAATGGGACTGCCACCTCTGCTATAGAGTCCGACAACGCTGACGACTCAACTGAAGTACCACCCCACGCAATTGCGACCGAGCCCGTGCCCACCAGAAACGGTGGCGAACCGCAGGTGCCGACGTCAGAAGGCACGTCTTTATTGTATTCTATCAGTCAACATTCTGTTTAGGTTGACATCGTGGACGTACAGAGATGGTGAGTTTTGAAGAGTCACCTGAAGCGACGCCCGCCGCTGGGGTTGTTGCCTCGGGCAAGCCGGCAGGTACCGACAACACTCGCACATTGGTCGAAGGACAAGCAGCTGCGAGCAACACTGTGGTCGAGTTTGTGGCAGGAGGGGACAGCCATGTAGGTCAGATGGCCAAGGAGAATCCAGTGCCAGGCATGTCGCGAATAGGCTCTGTAAATTTTAGTCTGGCTTACAGGATGTTCCTAGTGCTCGAAGGATTCATCGGTCTGGCTGTCCCCTTAACCAGGGTCCTTTCTAGTACTGAAGGCACAGCCAATGGATCTCATGCCACAAATGCAATTCCAGCAGGTGTGTTTAAAGTCCAACACTTCTCTTTCAGTTACATTGATATTATCCAGGACCAAAGCCATTGGACAACTCTCACAAAGACTCTAATGGAGAGACCTTAGCCATGCTGACAATTGGCAAGGTCACTAAAGTTGCTGCAATCAATGATAAGCCCTTGTCTGGACAGGACAGACATTCCAGTCAGCAAGTTAATGCAAAGGTGGCCACTTCCACACGTATGTTTCTGTCTGGACTCCTCAACATTGTTACTCAAACTTACTTATTTACAAACCAAATGTCTAGTCTGGGAAAAATATAAACATGTCAAACCCAAAGCCCCACCCAAGTAAGCAACTTGGCTTGGTTTCATTAGTATCAGCAAGGTAACAATATATGCATGGGCCAGGCATCCCAGGACCCAATTTTTGCAGCCCAGGCCCCAATTCTGGAAGCCCACACTACAAAAATGGCAGCTTGCAGCCCCTGGGGCCTTAATCTCATCAGGCATGTAACCAGCCTTTGAGAGTTGTACCTCACTCTTATTGTGTCCTTGTAAATTGGAATGTGAACCTACAGCAATTGTGGGAGGACAGCTACCAGGCAAGTCTTGAGATATCTCACTGGACTCAGCACTAAAAATGTCTTCAGCTCCAACAGAGCCAAGAGTAAGATTCATTCTATTATTTATCAAGTTAGTGTTTGATTTGGAGATGAAAGCTCCCTCCATCTATGATGTGTCCAGATCAGATTAGCAGGATTCCAAGAAATGAGTCAGTGACAACCAAATTGAAGTCAGTTTAATCTTGGATCTTATGCCTTATATGTATTCTTCTAACATTGTTGTGCCACTGGCAGGAATGGTTCTTTAGAGCCATTCTCTGTCTTAGGACCTGGCAATTTTGTGCCAGTGCCACCACATAATGGCATTTGGACTTGTTCAATGCACCCTGATGGAACACAATATTTTTACTGTGAAAGACAGTTAGAGGTCAATCAAGGTGGGTTACCTTGAATTTTTTATGCTTCATCTTGTCTCACTTTGCTAGAGCAAAACATCTAGCACTTATAGGGTAAACCTTTGTAGTTTCATCACTAACCGTGACACTAACCTTTCTATTTCTCTTTCCATCAGAAGGTCTTCACAGATGCTGATATGTCAGATGAAGCCATTTCCAATAGCATGCATAAAATTCTGCTAGACTTTGAAAAGATCCTTCAAAGAAGTCAGAATGAACAAGTTTTGATTCATCACAATTGGGACCTTGTAATTGAAGTTAACATCTCAAGTGATCAAGATGTAGAGGGCCCTTACTAGCAGGATTAGTGGAATGATGATATAGACATTGAGCTGGGCAAACAAGCAATTTTGGCACAGTTGGTCCGGCCAAGTCAAAACCCTGAGGTCCAGGTGGATATGCTAGCTGAGCTGCTTCTAGAAGACTTAGAGGGTCAGCCAATAAACTCACAGAAAATCAAAAGGTCACCATGGAGGAAGCTTGGAAAATTGTTGGGCAGGCTGTTTGGAAAAACAGCCAAGCAGGACAGATGGGCTCAGTGGCAAGACTGGCAGCCAGACCAGAAGGGTCAGCTCGAATGGTCCTACTATTGTGTAGACCATCAGACCTGCACTGTATTTTGGTTGCAAGGTCATACAGATGATGAATTCAAGAGCCTAGCACAACAGTTGCAGGTCATGTCAGAGAGACACCTTTGTATGTTTCATTATACTGTATGCCTTTCCAGCTTCTGATCTAAGTACTGTAGTGCATCGATTGCAATCTTTATACTGGTGAGCATAACATTAGGTGAATGAATTTTAATTACTGACTTTTAATGAACTTGAACCAAGGACCCATAGGTCTATGTACCCCCTGTTCTCTAAGGGTGAACCTTTTATCCAGGAAGCATGCACATTATTACTAGATTTTCTGGCATACAATTGCATCAGTGAGTTAACTGCAGGATAGTTCTTATAAACATTGATAACTCTGATTCTACCTTTTAGAACCATCTAGACCATTTGGACGGCCAACTATGATGCTCAGTCCAGAGGAAACCACTAGTATTGCCAACCTTGTAAAGATGCAACTTGGTACATGTTTCCAAGCTTTGAGATCCCAGCTGTCAGCCTTGCTAATTCAAATACAATTTTGCAGACTTAAATATAAGAGGACACATTGGTAGTAAGGAAATGGTTTTCTCAAGCCTAGGTATCTATTACTACTTGCAATGGATCATGCTGCAACTGAATATCTCACCTCTTTTAGCTGATATGATCAGTGCTTTTGGTTTGTTAATCACCTCCATGTGATGTAGGTTGTCACACTGAATATCTTCTCAGAAAGTTGGAGATTTCACCATTTTCTTGGCCACACTGCCAGTGTTCCAGCTCATAAGAAGCGGAAGACAACTCTTATATTCATTTTTTCTTCCCCAATCCTCTTTTTTGCGCCAAATGGATATCTGAAGGAGCTCAACGCGATGTGGGAAGATGGCATCATTGAGCGAGGAGAGTGGAAGGCCTTTGCAGACAAGGTCCAGGCAGATTGGCAAGACATCAATCTTCTGGTATGAATCTTCTTGTCTGTTAGTATTTCAGACTGATAGCAGTGTTGTTTGTTAAAGGCCACTGTCCTGCTATCAGTCAATGTTGGCTTCCTTGCCATCCCAGGTGTGGTCCCCCTGGATGCATCGAGCAAACCAAGTGGCGCCTCAGCAGCTCAAGTGCTTGGTTACCTTTCAGTACTTTTCTGTGCTGGGAGTATCGTAATGGGCCTTGTGCTCATTCCCTTCAATCGGGGCACCATTGGCTCGGATTGGAAGCCATCTTTCCTGGTGAGTGCATCACATTTCAGGTGGGATGTCTTTCTGGTTTAACTGAAGTCATTTAGAGCAAGTATGTCTCCAGAAATGACAGAAGTTCATGGGGTCTAGAGCCTATGGCTGTGGTTTACAGCCTCCCATTTGTATTTCTTCTGTGGGCGTAAGTGAACTACCTGATTTACTTGACAGGCAGTGCTAATGTTGACTTAGTATGATCACTTTCATAAGTGGCTTGCTTGCTCGCACTTTCAATCACTCGACTTTGATCCCGCTACTACCCGTAGTTATTATTTGTGTGTTGATTGCAGTGCTCATCCTGTCCAGCATGTTGGCCTGGGACACAGGTTCTGGTCCCATCTGGACTTGGTTATCGAGTCTTCCACGGTCCGTGGCCGCGCTCTTCAAACCACGCCAAGTGCGTGCAGGCCGCAAGGGTCCATTTGGAAGAAGAAACTGAGTTGATTATGTAGCTTTATCTATAATATGAATCATCCATCGAGTCGCGCAGGCCTGAAGAAAGAACTACCCGGTGACACTTCAAAGGGAAGTAACTCCTGCCGTCGACTCGCCCACAGCCTTCAATGCCCGACACCCACCGCTCGCAAAGAGGTCATCCTCCCCATGACCTCTTTGACCTCCGCCTCTGCAAACACCGCCGCCTCCTTGGCCACCGTCAACTTCTTCTCCAGCTCGTCGGCCGTCATAGCACGCAGCTGCCCATCCTCAGTCGCCATAAGTCCCAGCGTGTCAAACTTCTGCAACGTGTTGCCCATGCGCGGCGCGAACCCATGCGGGTCCCACCCGTTATCGTTGAAAGAGAGCACGGCGCGCACGGCAGCCGTGTTGATGTCGCGGTGCAGCTCCTCGAGCTTCGACAGCTGGACCTCCATCCACCGCGCACGCCGCTCGAGCGCACGCGTCAGCGCAGCGACTTCGTCCTTCCCGACGCCCTCCTCGCCGTTCTCGTCGAGAAAATCGTCGCCCTTGAGCATGTCGCGGAGGACGCCGTCGAAAGAGGAGCTGTCTTCCCAAGTCGTGCGCGGTAGAAGACGGAGCAGGTCGGATATGGTCTGCGTCAGGGTCTCCAAGAGCTGTTGGAACGAAGAGACGGCATTGTCGATCGAGCCTGAGGGCATGCTGTTCGCGAACGAGCCGCCGCCGACAGACAGTGCGGACAGAGCGTGGACAAGAGGCCCGTACTCCAGTGGCATCTTCGCTGCGGGGTTGATTGACTGCAGGTCGAAGAATGGATTCATGGTGAGATTCATGACCGGGGCCTGAAGTTCGATCTGAGCAAGGAGCTCGGAAATGTGGGTCGCCTCTGGGATGGCCCTCTCAACAGACTGACCACGCGAGCTCGTAGAGCTGCTGTCAAAGACGCTGCCGCCAGTCCTCTCGGCGGAAGGTTGCGGAGCGTCGGACGCTGCGGCAGAATTGAGGAAAGACGGGGACTCCGCAGGAGACTCGTTGTCCTTCGGGATCTTGATTGGCTTCGTGACAGGGCGATTCTTCTTCGGCATCTTTGAGAGCAACGGACCCTGGCTTATCTGCTCAGGGGAGGGGACGATGGGAGAAGCAGAGGCCTTTGCGGAGGGAGTCTGACGGCCGATGACCTTGCGGGGAGAAGCAGGCGCGTCCGTCGCGACAACCTTCTGGGCAGCAAGCTTGGGGATGGCAAGCGTGTTCGGCCCCTTCTGCCGTTTCGCGACCTCCTCTTTGACCACCCTTTCCGCCTCTGCCAGGCTCTTCGCGGTTTTCTCAAAGTCCGCCTTCGCCTTGGCGAGCTTCTCCAGCTCCCTCCTCGCCAGTTCCTCTTTCTCCCTGACAGCCTGCCGCTCTTTCTCGCGCGCGAGCTGCTCCCTCTCCTCCCTCTCCCTCTCCTCCTTCTCCTTCTCCTGCTTCGCTTTCTCCACAGCCTTCTTCTCTGCGCGCTCCTTGTCCTTCTCCGCCTTGCGCCGTGACCGCTCTGCCGCACGTTCCTCAGCGGCAGCCTTCTTTGCGGCCTTCTTCACGGCTCTGTCATCGACCCCCTCACCGGCCTGCTCGGGAGCCTGCTCGGACGTAGCGGTAGTGGGCGCCTGTGGAGGCTGCGCCGTCAGCGCGGGGAAATCGGAGGACGAGAGCAGGGGGGATGGAGACCGCGCCGGACCCGGCGAGCGCATGCGGGGCGCTGTGCGACGAGGACGACGAGTAGCAAGAGACAAAAGAAAGAGACGGTGTGTCAGCATCCAACCGACGAAGGAGCACACCGGAATAAAGTGAATGGAAAGGACAAGGGAGGGTACATGAGAGTTCGTCATAGTCATCCAAGTTCGAGCGCCACAGGCCGGGAGAACGCGATGGGACCGGGTCGACTGCCATCACTGACGACGATAGAAGGTGCGCCCTGGCAAGGCACGGCGCTCGGTACTTGGTACTCTGAACTGGGACGCCTCCCTTGGGACGATGAAGGGGTTGTACTCACCGTTCGAAGCCATATCCCCGTTGCTGCCCATAGCATTCTGCGGACTCGACGACAGCCCCGGCGGCGGGAACGCCAGACCAGGCGGGTGGCCATACGACTGCTGGGCCTGCGAGTAGCCAACGAGGGCAGCCTGGTTGTTCTGGAATCGCGCATCGGTGGGCATCGGTGAGGCGAAGCTGGCGGACATGATCGCGGGGTCGGCGAAGGGCTGCTGATTCGCGGTGTACCTGTACTGCCCTGCGTGCTCTTGATCTGAACGTCGATACATGACATAGCATTATGATGCGGAAAACGACGGCATACACATGGGGGAGGGAAAGCGGTTCGACAGTCAACATGCATAACGTGACATTTCATACGAAGAGGGATCTCATACCAGCTAGAGGCACAGGGTTCACCCTCGAGACATTCTGCCGCTGGTCCCGGCTAGACTGAATGAAGTCGCGGAGGGCGGCTTCGCTGACGACGCTACTTTGCTCGAAGGGCTGGAACCGTCCCGGCGGCGCTAAATGGCTGTAACTCTGTACTTGGGCCTGCGCGTGAGGGACCAGCGGCGAGCTCGTCGCAGACGTATTGTGGAACGAGGAATGTGGGTACGCAGACCATTGAGAGGAAGGTGACGCGAGCTCGTTACCGAACATAGCGGTTTGACCCGCACTATCACTGGGACTCAGTGGCGACGATGCGATGAGCGGACTTGATGTCGAGCTCAGATTGCCCGGGCCACCTTGTCGCCCACCGCGGGCGAAGCCGAAACGGGACATCCTGCGAGACGGATCGTCGTCCAGGCCCGTCCGTCTCCCAGTGGTCGCTGACTCGGAATCGCCGCTCTCGCCGAATGGATTAAATGATCCGGTATACGACAGCGAGGGTGAGGGCGCTGGCGAGTTGCGTATGGCCAGCGGGTCGTATATGGATCGTGCGGGATTGTGAGGGTACGCAAGGCCAGGTGGCCCCAGTACAGGGTTAGGGGAAGAAAGGGCGGGGCTACGAAGGCCCGGGAAGGCGTCGACAAACGAACCGTGGAACGGCGTAAGCGCATCGGGCACGCCCAAGTCCGGTGAGTTCAGATCCTCTGCCTCTGCAAGCTTTGGGTCGAGATTGAAACTGAACCCTCCATACTTGCCGTCGGTCTCGCTCAGGGTTTGTAGCGTGCGGTCGAAATCGGGGAAGGGGCTGACACCGGTAGCGGGCAGAGAAGATTCGCGGCGTGCCTTGACATCGTCGAGCAAAGCCTGGACTTGAGACGACATCTGGTATGCTCCCTGGGCTATGCGGCTGCCCGGGGGAGGGAGCCCAGGCGGGGCGGAAAGCCCGGGGGGAACAGCGGGCAGACCAGGAGGCAATGCGGGAGTAGTCGGCTCAGGCGACGCTGAAGATGGAGGCTGCGAACCAGACCCGGCATCGGAGTCGACAGCAATGGAAGAAGTCGGGGAGCGGGGCGGAGGTGGGGGTGGTGGTGCCGCGACTTTTGCCTTCGTGCTCTTCGCCTTTGAAGGTGTCGCTGGTCTTGCCGGCGTGGATGGGCGTGACGAGGATGGTATAGATGACGCTTTCAACATATTGCCCGACTCCTTCCCTTTAGACGTCGATGTTTGTACGTCTGACGCCTCCGCGTTCGCAGGGGTAGCGGCTCGCGCACGAGGCTGCCGCTCCCCGCGACGTGTAGTCCGACTCGCCGCAGACGCTCCGGACGTGTTAGTGTTGTTGTGCAACGCAGTTGACGAAGGCCGATCATGTGAGGGTTTGGCCCACGACGCCGACCGAGGCAACCGAGCTGCACACGCACAATCAACGCCGAAGCACAATGCGGCGACCGGAAAGACGTACCGGAGGAATCATCGGCCTTCTTACCCAGGACAACATTCTTCCTCGTGACCGCCTCCATATCCTTCATCGCATGTTGGCTAGGATGAGGAACGCATGAGTATGGCGCACAGAACGAATGGCTAGCATATGCGCACAGCGTGGTTAGGTCCTCCTTAGTGAAGCAATCCTTTTCATCGCCCCACTCGTGCAGGTTCATGCAATTGTGGTCCGAACAACTGGCACCCCGTAGGAATGACATGCAGTACTTCGTCGTGCCAAAACTTGCGCGCATGACTTCGTTGCCGCCACCCGGAGACGCCGATCCGTCCACAGCAGCTATGCAGCGCGAGGCATCTTCTCGCCGGTGGTATGTGATGTACAGCCCGACGACAGGCGCCTGGCTGCCAGGCGGCGTACGCTTCACGAGGATGATCTTCGAGATGCGCCCGTACTGACCAAAGTAGTCGTTCGAGCGTAAGGTCGATATCAGCTTGGAACGGAAGGTGAGTAAGCGGCCGGGGACATCTGAGGCTTCCTGCATACCTCCTCTTTCGCAAAACGCGGGCCAATGCCCACGACATAGACGACGTTACGTTGTACGACGCGTAAGTTCGCAAGGTGTCGACGCCCCAGCGTCTCCAGGTCTTTCCGCTCTCGCTCCCGTTGCTTCTTCTGCTGAGCCAGCCGCTTCTGACTGTAGTATTACCGCGTGGTCAGAAAAACAACCCTTGACCAATGTGAAAACGGGCACTGACTCCTCGCGGTTGACCGGCTTGGTCTGCACAATCTCGTCGGCATAGTCCCGACGACACGCCGGGCACTTATTGTTGATATTGCGCTTGATATGATGCCAGCAGAATCGGCATATCTAGTACCACAGGGATATGAGCAAGCGCATATAGGCGGGTATGACAAAGGCGCGCACCTGGTACCCGCATACGCAGGGTCGGAAGTTGAGGTCCGAGACGTCCATCTCCTCAAGACAGAGGGGGCATTCTCTCTCCTCCTAGACCCGCCGTTAGTATAGATGTCGGCACGACGATGAAATACAGGCGACGCACCTCTTCATCGCTCCAGTACGCGTCTTGAACGCCGGTCAAAACGCTGGATTTGCTCTGGAGTGCCATACTCGCATGCACAACTGGGGCCGGCAGCGAGGGGTGGGGATGTAACTTTCCAGACGACATGGAGGGCTATGATATTGGGAGAAAAGGATCTGGAGAGTGGTAAAGGGAGCGGGCGGCGTGCTGAAGAAGAGAGACAACGACGCGACAATGAGGCGAACGTCCGTTTTCTCCCACGAATGATGATTGATCTCGCGCTCCCCGGACACCAGCCACATGATCTTGGCGACCCCCGGGGACTGCTCCTCGGCGTCGAGGGTATTCCTGAATCCTCCTTCGCGTTCTGCTTCACTTCTCCTCATGGCCGATCCTGAGCTTGCTGCTCTGCGCGCCGCGCGACTGAATCAGCTGCAACAATCTTCCCCCAGTGGCGGTGCTGGCGCCGGCGGCGAGGATGATGCTGCGAAGCGGCAGAACGAGGAGCAGATGCGGCGAGATCTGTTGGCCACTGTGCTCGACAGTGCCGCCCGCGAGAGACGTACGCCTGCTATCGCTTGTCTTGGTATCTCCTGAGCTTATTGTGCCACACCTTTGTCTTTCCGGTGCCGCCGAATGCTGGGCCAACAATCATAATGCCGATCTAGTGTCTCGAATCCGCCTTGTGTCTCCTGCGCGGTCGCAACAGATCGAGTCCATCCTCTTACGAATGGCCCAGGCCGGACAACTGCGAGGAAAAGTGAGCGAAAGCCAACTGATCGATTTGCTGGAGCAGGTACGGTTTTCTCCCGTGAAGTTGACCATTCGATGAACGAGGCGTATAGGCGGAGGACGCGGATACAAAGACATCGAAGAAAGGTGCAATTGTGGTGCGGTCTACTTGCTCTTCCATCCTCCGATCTATCTGAAGTCTCTTCACAGTTCCAACGGAAGGAGCTGGATGACGATGACGATTTTGACATATGAGAAGCTGTGTGGAACGAGATGCTTTCTTATACCCCGAGTGCACCGCTGTGGCGGTCGTAGTGCTATGCGTAATCGATTTACTTCAGGGTCCAGCGCACAGTGGAGAGGACAGCACTGAGCTATATTTCGACCGGCCGTCTATGTCTACTTTCGCTTCCTCGCCACCCGCTGCTTCGCATTTTTCGTTTCCTTCTCGAAGCGACTGCGTTTCCTCTGCCTCGGCGCGTCGTCGCCCGTCTCCGGCACATCATCTCTTGCCCTAACCCTCGACCTTCCCAACGCGCCTTCCTTCCTCCCTTTCTCCCGCAGCTGCTCATACCCATCCCCAATTACTCCTCCCTTTGCCCTCCCCACGGACCGCAGCACATCGCCAAACTCATCTTCAAACCCACCACCACGCCGACGCCCCGACAGCTCACCCGTCCCGCCCAGCGCGATATCCTCCTCGTCCCTGCGCCGACGCCGCTCGTCCTTCTTCTTCAGCACCAGACGCGTCATGTTGTCCTCCTCGAACTCCGTCATGCGCTGGATCTCGCGCGCGCGCCCTGAGTGCGCAGGCGCGCTGCCGACGCCTGTGGTGGACTCGACGAAGGGCTTGGACGGGTCGAGGTGCGCGAGGGAGGCAAGCGTGGTCGGGATGGGTGCACGACGGGCGCGGCGGTCCTTGCTGGGTTCGGTGTAGGGCATAGGCGCGAGCTTCGGAGGGCGATATATGCCGCTGCGGTCACGATCTTGTTCGTTATCGTCCCCCTCTTCCTCAGCATCGCTCATATCTCCACCCATGAGGTTCTGTGGGTTCGGGCGGAACGCGAGGGGATCTATACACAGAGTCAGCGTCGTTCCAGGTGAATGCACATCGAGGTGACCCACCATTGATTGCGCTATCCGCTGATGGAGCTTCTTCGGCAACTCTGACCAATTTCTCGATCTGGTAGCGCATTCTGCCCTCAAGAATTTTGATTTTCTCCAGGACAAGCCGCCCCTCGACCATCGAATCGACGAAATCTCCCGGAGCATCTCCACGAGCCTCTCGCTCCGGTGAGCTGAATGGCAGCGTCGGTCGGGCGCGTTCTTCCAGGGTATGGCCAAGTGATCGATGAGAGTTCACGAGGATGAGCGATTGCATGTACGCGAGCATGAGCTGGTGCTTGAGCGAAAGGAGAGAGATGCCGTCTTTAAAATCAAGGTCGGTCGTGTTCTGTGACCTTGCAAGAATGAGCATAATAGCGCATGCGGCGGGACAGATGCTCACTTTTCACGTAGTTCTTTCACCAACTCTCGGACAGACGACATACTCTTGGTCATATCCTCCATGACGATGCGGAACTGTTCATTGGCCCCATCGGAAGGCATTAGATGTTTGTACCTGCGAAAAGCGTCAGTCATGGCCCTTTTTTGTCGCGTGTAAAAGGCAGAAAAAATCAGTTAACGGTTTTCTAGGCCGCCGCCTCGTGAGGCGTAGTGCGTCACATCAAGGTTCATTCAGAGCCCAGTGCGTTTCATCTTGTATAGAGGAGAGCCATGGTTATCCGACGCACCTATGCTTTTTTTTCGGCAGAAAAAGTGGGGGATGCGACGTGATCGTGGACAGGCGAAAAGGTCCGCAGATGTTTAGGCGCCCGCTGGCATGGTCCCAAATACGGCGCTACAAGCGCCCACAGCAGCACCGCACCAACGCCGCCCTTCCGCCTCATGCACACCCACCGTGACTCCTCGATCGTGCGAAGCGCTGCACAGCGCAGTCGAGCAATATACCACCACCATCCAACCCATCGGAAGCATTTACATGAGCGACCGCCCACCCAACAACGACAAGCGTAACCTAGTCGAATCCTTCGACGCGCTCGCTCTAGCAGGGGGCAGGAGGCGCTCTGATCCTCCCCCGCCATCCCAGCCACCTGTGCGCAGCGATGTGCGACAGGTGCAACACTCTCCGCCAGCTTTTGGCGGATTCGTAGGCGGATTTCGCCCACCTCCTCCCCCAATACCACCGGCCCTCCCAACGGCCCCCCATACCAGCGATGGGTGCCCCCTCCGCAGACCTACGCAGCAGAAGCGCTCCCGCTGCCCCGCCCGCCCGCGATGCCCAAGCCGCACCACACCGCAATGTCGCTCACGATGCAGCATGCCGTCGACCTGCCGCCTCCGCCCCCGCCTCGCAAGGCACCCGGCCTCGCACCACCCTTTTCCCACCCCCGCCTCCCCCCAAGCTACCCTACTCCCCGCATGGCCTCGCACCGCCTACCCCGCCCGCACGACCGCGCTCTGACCCGCCTGCGCGCACCGCAGACCCGCCGCGCACGCCACAGCCCGCGAAGCTCGTGCCCCCGCGGCTTCACCACCGCGCGCAGTCCGAGCCCGTTTCCCCGACGAGCAACCGCGGCGGCGACACCACGCCGCTGCAGTGCAGCGGGATCACAGCCGCGGGGAATCGCTGTCGCAACACAGTGAAGGTCAGTGGCGCGCGCGCGGACGCGGGCGGGGACGTGTTCTGCCATGCGCACGAGCGAAAGATGCACGAGCCGTCGGGTTTCTATGATCGCAAGACGGGCGCTGAGTTCATCAAGTTTGAGGGTGAGTAAGCACTGCGGCAGGTTGTATGCGTGGATTTGACGTTGCTTGCAGATTGGATACCGACGTACTTGCAGCCGAGCACGCAGGCATCGCTACGCTCCGAGATGCAGAAAGCGCGGTCAGACAGCGATGTACATGGTTACATCTACACATTTGAGATCCTGGGTCTGTACTGTCTCCTGGACATTTTGTTCTCTCTTCTGACGATGCGCAGACCCCACAGAGAAGAAGGTTGTCCATCTCAAAGTCGGCCGTGCGACGAATCTCAACCGCCGGATGGATCAGTGGGGCAAGCAGTGCGGTTCGAAGGAGCAAGTTCTTCGCGGCTTCTGGCCCGGCGGCGTTCTGGCGGACACGACGCTCATGAAGAGCCTGCTGCAGGCGGGCCCGAAGGGTCCCTGGTGCCACCGCCTCGAGCGCCTCGTGCACATCGAGCTGGCAGACCTCGCGGCGAACACGCCGTATCTTGACCCCGACTTCCCGAATGTCGTCGCGTCCGCGAAGAGCCCGGCGCCGAAGGCCGACGTGAAACGCTGTCCTGACTGTGAGTTGCGATTGCAGAGAAAGTTGTTGCAGTTTCTGACGATGTCACAGGTGGCAAGGCGCACAAGGAGATTTTTTCATTCGAGCGTGCCGCGAAGGGAAGGTATAAGGGCAAGGAATGGGAGGACATTGTGAAGCCTGTAATTGAGAAGTGGGGCGGATTTGTTCAGGCCTTTCTGTGAAATTGCGGAGTTGGATTAGATCGACGATATGTACTGTATGAGACCATGTATGTGATGCACGCCTATATAATTTACTTCATCGAAGATGCGTCCGAGCATTCCTCAACGTCGTCCTGCAGACCACAGTTGCGCGCGTCGCGACGCGTGACGTCACCTCGCGTCGTTAGGGGCAGGATATTTGCCACGGCCACGACCATTGTCCCGTCCATATATAAGCCAAGCAGCTCCCAGCTGACCTTCGCGCTCCTCTTTCTCCCACCACCACAACTCAACTAGCAATGGCCGGTGAGCACCCATCGTTCGCCGCCGCCGTCATCCCGCTCACCCCGCCCACAGGCAAGAAACGCACAGCTGACGACGCCGGCGCGGCGCCCCGCAGCGCTTCAGCGAAGAACGCCCGCAAGGGCAGCCCTAAGGCCGGAAAAAGAGGTCCCAAGGTGTGTTAACAGTTATGCTGCCCGCGCACCCTGCCCGACCGCTGACCGCCCTCGCAGGCCATCGCCGCGTCCGCCTTCAAAGCGCGCGCGCTGCCGCTCCACGTAAACCTCACACATACCCCGCCCAGCATCGCCGACGACGAGAGCGTCCCCGCCGCGCCGGCCGACCCAGGCTTCCTCGGCGCAATCGCGCTTGCCCCGAGCACGTTTGCGACGGGCAGCTATGGGTGGAAGGGCAACAAGCGCCTCACTGTGGAGTTGCCAGACCCTGACGGCAGCGGGGCCACAGAGAAAGTGCACGTCATGCTCAAGTAAGTACTGTGCCTCCGCGAGCCGAGCCTTCCCTGAAGTTAGTTATCTAGTATCAACGCGACTGTGATGGGGAGCAAGCAAGCGAAGGAAGCCGCCGGTGAGGATGAAGCCGCTGAACCTGCTGAGGCGGTCGAAGACGGACCTGCAGACGCTGTCGTAGAAGAAAAAGAGGAGGTTGTTGCCGAGGCATGAGCTGGCGAGCGTGTTTATATCTTCTCTATTGAATTGTATATTGCTTTCAGTGACCGTCCACGCTGAGCAATGTACCACTCGGAAGGTGACGGGAAAGAAGAAAGTCAAATACAACAAACACCGAAGGTGGTACAAGCCGACACATTATAACAATATTCAGTCGACTAGAAGTAGCTGCAGAGGCGAGCGTGGGTTTTGGCCACCACCCTCCGAGACAAGAAGCGCTTGCGTCACGCACTCCTAGCCAGCAGCACCGTCAGTAAAGGGAAGGTGTGTCCATGCAAACGGAACCACTCACCCGAGACAGTAACAATCCGCAGATTCCCAATGGTAGGGCGACGAGCTCACCTCGACGGCCTCCTATTCCTGTGAAGCACTCCTTCTCATTCACCATCGCCCTCTCTTTTCCCGCCCGCCCTCCAACTGCATCCCCACCATCCCTCGCCTCTCCCGCACCCTTCCCCAGCCACCGCCCCGCCTGGCGTGCCCCTACCGGCGCACCCCCAGACAAGGCTCCGCAATGGAGCCCGCAAAAACGTCAGATGTCATCGTCATCCGAGTAGAACTCGTCCTCCTCGTCGTCTGCCAGGCCGAGATTCGTGAAGTCGACCTTGTAGCGCAGCAGCCCGCCGATCCCGCCGAAGCCCTTCACGAACTGCGCGCCCTCCTGCGAGCGGTTCGTCACGAACTCCAGGTTCGCGCCGAATTCCTTGTACTTTTCCGCGAACCACTCGAGCAACGACTGCGGCTCAACGGCTTGCTCCATCTCGAGGCCCGTAGACTTGTCGAGAAACTTTTCGCGATCCTTTTCCTGCTCCTTGTTAACGTGCACGACAATTTCCTCTGTGGGAAGACGGTCAATCACCGCGGGAGATCGATGGGACTCTGTATTGCTTACCGCTCGCGGCGTTCCGGAGTACATAGCGCGTGATGTCGAGGTTTTCCCAGACGATGAGCGTCTCGACGGCGCCCAGATCGAGAGCCTTGAGTGTGTCGTCGATTCCGAAGCAGTATTTCCCCGAGTCCAAGCTGATTTCGTCGAAATACTTCTGGATGAGTTTCTTCTCCTGCACGAATTTGACGTTGGCGAGGGACTCCGCAGCAAGTTCGATAGCCTATCAAGCGGGTTCAATTCCATTCATTGACTTCAGTGCACATCACACACCTGATTGAAGCCGTTTTCGCCACCATAGCTCACGTCGACGACCTTGATGACCTTCGCTACCAAGCGCTGATCGAACATATCGCTTTGACTGAGCTCAGTCTTGAAGTCCGCGCTACCGGCGAGCACGATGCCCGTCACGTTCACCTTGTCGTTCGTGATGAAGTGCTGCACCGCGTGCTCGGCGACCTTGCGCACGTAGTTGTGGCGCTTCTCGTCGCGGAGACGCGAGAAACGCAGCGCAGACTGTCCACCACGTCCGTGCTTCTTGGGCAGGTCGACGGTGAACTTGTGGATCACCTCGCGCGTGTTGCCTGAGAGGGTGCCGAAGAGGGTGCCGTTACCGTCCATGACGATGAATCCGAAGCGCGAGTCTGACTCGAGCAACTCTGAAAGCGCCTCGGTGTGGAATTTGTTGTCGCAAAGATACAAGGATCTGAGAGATGCATCAATTACGAACAGGCAATGTTTGGCACACGCGGATACGTACGTGTTAATGGGCTTGTGCGGCTCAAAATCAAAAGAGACCTTCTTTTCCTTGCCCTCGTCCGTCAGAATCGTGCCGACGAAAAGAACAAGACCGTTTGGCGGGACACGGTGATACAATTTGAGGCGCTGCTGGGTGCTGGTGATCGCCGCAAGCACAGAGAGTCGATTCACGCGAGACTTGATGTTGGACGCGGTTCCATACTCCTGCGTCAACATGGCAGACGCCCGTGAAATTTGATCCTGGACCCACATACAGGTAAGTTCGCAACCCCTTACCCCACGCACAAGACACGCACCTTCGGGGGAATAGGGGAGCTCAGAGTAGACCGTTTTCGTTTCCGTTTCGTTTTCAAACGCCTTTCGTTTTCGATTCGGCGCCCCGGCGTGATATTACATAATGTCACTCAATCTACGCCGCTGCGCGACACCGCCGCCATTGCTTTCGAGCTCTTCCACCAGCCATGGCCCGTGCTACCTACCACGATGAGATTATCGACGCATACATCACATATATGGCTATCCAGATGGCACTCATGCCTCCATCTTCAGCCACAGCTATGATGGAGCAGCTCCAACGCGATAGCTCAATCCTTCACACCATCCTATCCTCCGCTACATCAACCCGTCCTCCGTCGTTAAAGCCGGCAATCTCCAGCTTGCATGGGAGTATGCACAGGATCCTGCCATCACACCGCTTATCAACATGCTCCGTGTCTCTCCCACGTCTTCGACACTATCCTTGGCCTCATCGAGGGTCATCCGTATTCCAGAACAACTCGAACACCCCGCAGGAGGATATCCGAACGCAATTGCGGTGACCCTGTACCGTATGGGTCGCTATGGCAATGGCGCATCTCTCGAGGATATCAGCCGTGCAGCGGGCTGTTCAGGGGCGCTGTCAGCATACACGAGAGATGTAGGAGGCGCTGATGTCCTTGCATGGGATGTTTGTACGGCCGCTAACAGAGGAGGAGAAAGAGGGTCGAGAAAAAGGTGGATTGATGAGCAGCTTGTTTCAACGGGATCCACTGGAGGGAGGGATGGTGATGTACGACGGGACAATTGTTGTCCTGTACAGTCGCCCCGGCCTCGACGGTGACGCGTACTACACAAGGAAGTGCAACTATGGGTTCACGTCCCAGATGCTGGATATCTTCTAATAGCTCCTGACGACATATCTGTACACAGATGGCAATACACCGTCGAATCTACGAATCGTTGACTATTCGCTTGGCATGACCGGTTCTGCTCATGATGATCTGGCATTTGAGCATACTGCAGCTGTCAAGCATACCGACTGGTTCTTCAGAGGTGACGAGTTTGCATGGGGTGACTCTGCGACCCTGTCAGCTCGCGGACCATCCAGTTCACAAGAAACCAGCGTCGTAGACCGCTCAAATGCCTATTCGACAAACACGTAGTCGCCTACGCGTCGCTCTGAACACACCATAGATCGGGGGTGCACTCAAGGGCCGATGGCAATCCCTTCGTGGGCTTACGGCTCAATATCCGTTACAATAGGACCATATACGAGCGTGTCGGTGGATTTCAGTGCATCATCTTGCACAACGCAGTGCTCGACATCGACAAGGATGGGGAGAGGGGACAAGCTTTGCGACTTGGCACTCACGTGCAGGAGAGGACGATAGGGGGAGCCAGATGTCCTATAGATGATGATATCACAGAGGATGATGATGCGAGGCTAGGAGACGTGGCCTTGTGGCAGAAATAGTAGCCGACTCAACGAGCAGGACTTGTATAATGAACAAGATTAAATCTGAGATTGTAAAGAGTAAGAGAGATATAATCAGAAAGAAGAAAGGACTGTGTAGCATTAAATGAGAGGCTGCAGTTAGAAAGGACAAAAGCAAAAGATCAGACTAAGCCTCGCTCCAACTCGTCTGGAACCACAGATGATCCTCGTCCAAGATCTCTGTCCAACTGGCTTCATCCCAGGGAGGACTATTTTCTCTTGCTTGTCATCTCGCTCTCGGGATCATCATCGGAGTGTCGATGCGCGCGGCAGAGATGAAGGTCGTCGATGCAGCGGTTTGACATAGAGCCCGTGCGTGAGATGGAACGAGCGGGCGTAGCGGCGGCGACAACCAGAGGAGGATTCTGAAGGCGCGATATATTTCACGGAGATCTTTGAAGCTGCAGCTGAAGGTCATCGTCAAGTGCTTCCGACTTGCGGCGATACTCATCGTTCGTCCACAAGCCAATCTGCAGCTCACGAAAGAGGCGGTCGTGGCGATCGCGAGCGTCTTGGCGAAGACTATTCATGTCATCGCGCAGCCTGTCGGACAGCTTGCGGATGTTCTCTCCTTTGACACCGCAAAGCTACGCCTGCCACATGAATTAGTCCACGTGCATTACCAACAACTAGTATACTTACTCGATGGACTCCTTCGTATGTCTTGAATGCCGGGCGTGACGTGGGCTTGAAGCGACCTTCAAGCTCTCCAGCTTCTCTCCGACAGGTGTGCGGGAGTCTTCTTCGCACTTGCTTGCGACGAGGGCGGCACGCGGTTCTCTTTGGGAGTGTGTGGCGTCTGCGGTGGCGATCCCGGGCCGGGTGCGGTCGCAGAAGAGTCTTGCGCGAGAGGCGCCGGGCCATCGTGAACGCGTAGGACGGGGTCTATGTCCTTTCGCGCGGTTGCCGCACAGGTGGCGCGTCGTCGGGAGGCTGATAGTGCACTGTGCGGTGACCGTCCGGACCAACCCCAGTCGTGATGATGATCGGGTTTTCATTTGGGCGGGTGGCAAGGATCGCGTGAATTCGGGGAAGACAGCGAACTCGGCCTCGATCCTCTGCACAGGATGTGTTAGCCTCCAGCGTGCTCATCGGAGATCACAAAATGAACTTACGCCAGATATTCTTGTGGCGTGCATCGGTATCCTCGGATGGGCCATCTGGCCCTATGTAGCAGACCAAATACTCATCTGGACCATCGTCGGCATCACCTGTGTCGACGATGGCCTCATTCCAGTGAGGACACCTCCACCCGTGCACTTAATGCGCCGAACCTTGGAGTGATAGGTGATGCGTAGCCTACACAAGCCTGTGAGCACGTATGAGGCATCCAATAAGGGTATGGACATACTGATTTATTTCCCGAGCACCTTTGCTCCCAGACTGACGAAATCCGAGTCCGGAGCATCCTTCCAGAGGATGCGAGCAAGCCGCTGACCCGCTGCGACCTTACTTTCTCCGCTTTTCTTCTGGAAAGATGTCAGTAACAAAGCCCAGATGATGCGTGGGCCACCTGCATACCTCACCACGCTTGTTACCAAACATAACCTTGCGATTTTGCGGCTGTTCGAGCTCCGTGATGAGCTGCAGGAGCAGCTCATTTGGCTTCTTATTTGTGCCCCAGCTGATGTTCTCCTCACGGGATTTCTTGCCCGGAGCTGTCTCAGGCTGGTCGGAGTCCGAGCGGCCGCGTTTCCGGGGCATTAAGAGAGTAGGAGAGTGTAGATTAAGGAGGTATCGCGAGGGAATGAGTGTGTGAGACACGAAGACGCCGCACAACGCGAGCGTCACCTAAAGTCACACGATTGTCACACATCGGGTCACTTATGCCGCGGGCCGAATCGAAAACGAAAGGCGTTTGAAAACGAAACGGAAACGAAAACGGTCTACTCTGAGCTCCCCTAATGATCAGGCTGATCATAGAAGTTCCAGCTCTGCGTAACACAATAGACACCACGAACAGTCAATCAGTAGGGCGTAGAGGAGTGAGCAGGCGGCACGCACCCCCTGGCAGAGTCAAGGCTCTTGATGAGCTTCTTGACCTTCCACATCTGGATATTCTGCTCGGCCTGGTCTTGACTCATTTTGTGTGTGTTTCCAGAGACTGGATAAAGGCAGGGTGCGAGGGCAACCGTCAGCCCGGGGGACGATGAGAGATCAGATCAAGGACGGCGACGAGGGCAGCGATGGGACCAAAACTTCTGACGCGTGGGCTTTAGGGCCGGTCCTGTGGTGCCTAGGGCTACGGAGATCTGTCTTATCTACAATACTCGTTGGTATCTTCTAGGGGGATCTGGTTATAACGTTACAGTGTCAGTGGCACCACCGTCACCCTCTGCCCTCCATCCAATCTACCTATCCTACTTAACCATGCCAGCTGGCCCTCAAAACGCAAGCTCGATGCCGCTGAAGATGGCAACAAAGCCAAAAAGCTCAAGGAAGCTCGGGGGTAGTTCCAACTGCCAGTGTCCCGGCTCAGGACCTACAAACGTAGACCACGAGGCTCCTCACATCATCCTGCGGAACACAATCCTCCGACATCCTCCAAAGGCAAGGAAAGAGAAAACACAGAATCCCAGACGTCTAGCGTTTCATCTAGGCCAAGACACAGAGTGAAAAAGCTCGTGGCCCCGCGCCCCTTCCCCACGGTACCAACCTCTGTGTCCGCCACGGGGCCGCGCTCAGCACACCACGAGGGCAAAAACTACATCGCTGTTACGCGCAAAACTCCCCTTGGTTCTTATCTACGCCGATGCAAAGACGTGATCCTCAAAGACGGGTACGTCTCACGTCGCGACATCCGTCTGCCCACTAACGCGCCGCGTTGCAGGTACAAAACGCTGCATCTGAACGCTCTGGGTGCAGCGATCCGCACCTCACGCTCCTAGCCGTCTCGCTGCCGCCCATCCTGCCCTTCGGTCAAGATGAGATTCGTACAGAGATACGCACTGGCACGGTCGAGGTCGTGGATGAGCTGATCCCGGAGGACGAGGACGAGGACATCAGCTACCGGACGCGGGGCAAGTCGAGCATGAGCGTGGTCATCACGATCGGCGACGGCGTGGACGAGAAGACGGCAGGCGGGAGCAAGTGGGCACCGAGGGGCAAGCGGCGTCCGCGCGGCGTGTCGTTCAGGAGGATTTGACGGCGATCGAGGCTACGGCGTCTGGCGATGGAGGTGACCGTAACAGCGAGATGGACATGTCGTAGCGTAAGGTGAGAAATGACCAGCTCGCCGACTCGTTCCCCCTGACGCCAACTGACTTTATTCAATCTGGTATGTACTCTATAGTCAACTCGTGAAGCTGCAGCACCATACGGTACGGGGCGTGTCTTGTAGGTCATTGCCTCTCAGTCAGACGTTTTGCGATGTCGAGGATATATTTCGGATGAGATTATCTCAATCAAGGATGTGGAAGAAGGATGGATGGGACTCCCCTGTAATCGATGTTCCCGCTGCCAGCTGTACCAGCGAAATACAAGCAGAGCGCAAAGCCGGACGGCAGGCAGAGCTACAAGCCCAAAATATACTCATCATTCGGACTACTCATGACCATCCCTGCGACGCATCTCCTATCCTACTTCAACATCACTGCCAGAGCTCGAGCCTGTCTGGAACCGGATATACTCGCTCGAGCCAGAGCGGCAGCGTTTCTCGCTCGATCCCGAGGTCAGGACGAAGTCAAAGGGCGTCGCTAAATGAAGATAGGAGAGTACACACTGTCTTGCTTTATATAAAGTTCGTCTGTCATACGACCACCCTGAGGTCAGAAAGATATTGGATTGCCACCGACACTCCGGGCCGGTGTGAGGCCGGTGGGCCAGACTGCGTTATGGAAGCCATATAAGCCAGCCTCGAGTCGCCATCGTCCACATCGGAACATCCACTGGCACCCCCACTGGTGCTGAGTACAGTATGCCGTCCTCGTCCTTGAAACGAACGTGCAGGTGCGATCGATCCACTGCGCTCCGATGCGTACGCGTGATTCATGTTGCCCGCAGCTTCCAAACACGAAGCAGTTTGTAACCTCGTTTTCGAAGGTTAGTCCAGTTAGCCAGCTTGGTCAGGACTTCATGGAGATGTACCTCTTTAGCTCGCCGCGGCGACGCTGAGCAAACGGAGAAGTACATCACGGTGTCGTACCGCTACAACGAATTCTTGTCCTGGGAAGGGACCTTCGATCCTGCGTTCCTTCTCACCGTCGTGAGTTCTGCTACTTCTGACTCTCAAGACAGACCACTCACTCTCATGCTAGACAAGCCTCGACAATATCTCCCCACAGCTAAATGACGGTTATAGCAAGACTTTCTTTGAGTTCTTCGAGAAGGAGCTGCATGTCCCAGGCACCAGGGGTTATATGTTGGTCGCACATCCCCGCCGAGGTCATGTACTGACTCTTGCTACAGCACATTCTTCGACCCTGGAAGAGCTAACTAGGGATGTCTGTCCTCGGACTCCTCCTAGAACCTAATTTGACCCTGTTGTAGGCACGAAGCGACGACATTCGCGACGATCTTCGGGAGCAAGTGATGAAATGAAATGGAAGATGTTCAGCAGATTATACGCGGGTGTATGACAAGGCTCTATGCTACATTGCAATGGAATTTCGATGGCGCGATGGGATATTGCGCGAATGATGTCAGTCGCAGACCACCGCTTACTATGCGGCCATGCCGCCGCTCTTGGTGCCCTCGGTCAACGATGCCACCGCAGTATACTGCTGACACAGACGCAGTATACATAAGACAGTGACAAAACCCTGCACAGAACGCGGCTCTGCATTATGAACAGAACGACGTTAATTACCAGGGAACGTTGAGATGGACTTTCACTCACCGAGGGGCATGGTATTAGACAATGTGCTGTCTCCGTCTTGAGCGACACGAAACGATACGGGGCCCATCTCTTGCGATCCCAGCTGTCAGGTGCGGCGACCTCTAGGTGCCCGCCAAGCAGACGCGATTCCACCACCAGGGCAGCCCCTTCTGCAAGCCGTACCGCCTTCGCACTCACACAACTCCGCTGCAGCGCTTGCTCGTACACGCGGCCGAGCTCACCGCACAGTTTCATGACGGTGATCATCCTGAGCGCCGCGTACCGCGCCGTACCAGGTCGACTTCGTGCGAACTCGTGCACAAGCCCTATGTCGATTTCGATGTGGGCTGGGCGCTGGGCCTCGCCATCGCGTGGTAGAGAGATGGCGATAGAGGGTAGGGAGAGAGCGAAGCGCATGAATTGCTTGATATGCTCGGCTTTGGACACGCTGTTGGCTTCGACATCGACGTTGCCCATAGTGGTAGGAAAGAAGGCCATGCGCAGGTCGTCGTTTATCCACAATGCCGCGCGCAGATCCTCTGCGAGTTGGATGAAATCGTTTGGGGCTGACAGAGTCATAGTGAACGGCTTTCCCTGCACATGGGTGTGAGCACATTCGACAGAGAGCCTCTTTAGGCATAAATGTACCGGAATGGCAGTCGAAGAGATATGGCAACGAGGCTCAAGCGGCTGACAGTCAGCCGCCGACGATGGGTGGTTGACAGGAGCCTCTGGGGATGACTGCTTCTGAGGGGACATGGTGGCTGGTCGATACCGGGGAGACAGAAGGAGCTTTCAAGGGCGTGTAATTTTGTCAAGAAAATGCCCGTGAATGGAGAAGCTGAATGGGAGTGGAGAGTGTTAACGCCAAGATGACTGGGTCAGGAATGAAACTGTGATAGATGACAAAAGCCTTAGTCGATAATGAAATGGCCGGTAAGTGCATGCGCAGAATACGTCCAAGTGGAGGTTGGGACAGCCTCACCGTGGTGCGGTAGGCATGCATATGTCATATCTAAGCCTCCTTGCATTTCGAGAAATACAGTCGGGGTGGTATGAGGATACAGCATCACTATAAGTCGAAATCCGAATCCGAATCGTCGTCTTTCTTGGCCGCGTTACGCACATTCTTCGTTGTGTGGTTCGTGGAGGTCGATTTGGACCGCGGATGATCGTCATCGTCGCTTTCTTCGCCAGAGTCATCTTCGGACTTCTTCGGAGGCAGCTGGTCAGCTGGGATGATCGCACCTGACACTATGAGAAGAGCCTCGAGCTCTGCTCAAATTCAGTCGTGGCGGCGCATAAATGAGAGACAACTTGCCTTCCTGTTTGCGCTCTCGATCGGCCCCCCACGAGGTTATTTGCGTAACGATCTCACCCTTGCGGTAGACGATGAACATGGGGACCCGGGTGTCAGGCAGGTTGGGGATACACTTGTCCCCAACGATGGATGCAAATTTCGTGCGCGGGTGTTTGGCTGCCAGAGCGCGCACATGAACAAACGCACGATCACTGCGCGGAATGCTGCAGACTTGTCAGACAGACGTCGAGAAGTAGCACGCTAGCGGTGCGCACCCGTCCTTGTAGAGGAAACACACGACGCCAGTGCCCAGCTCCTTGTCATCTCCGGCTCATTCGCACTACTCGCCTCCGTGACCTCCCTCGTGTAGTCTTCTCGCGATATCGGGAGGATGGTACCAAATCGCCCGCGCTTCTCCTCTGCCTTCATCTGCGCGAGCAGGCGCTGCCGGTACTCCACGATGTAGCGTTCCGCGTCGGCATCCTGCACATCGTCTCCAATTTCCTGGAGCTCAGATGGCGAATAGCCCTCTAAGAGGTCGTCAAATGTCGGTGATGGTGGAGGTGAGGGCGAAGGGGGTGTCGCCTCGCGTGGAGGGAGGATGCCGTGCTTGCGGAGCGCGTCGTTGCTGCGCTGGACGTTCGCGATGATATCTCACTGGAATGTAACGACTTACAATTCGGTGTCTTCGTTAGGGTTGATGGCCATGGTACAAGTACAATGTGTCCTGTCGCAGAAAATGTGTGGATGTTGTCACTGCGGGCTGCGGTACATAGTAGTGCTCAGGCTGTGGCGCAGAAATTCGCAACATAGTAGTAGATCCAATCATGGACTGATAGATATATGATCTAATCTAGAAGACATCGTTCACCAGGCCACCACTGTATCATAAAAGTTGCGCTCACAGTGCAACGCGCGCGGCTACGGTACGAAGTGCATCGGTCGGTTGCTTTCATTTGGCAGCTTTCACTGCGCGAGCATTGATCACACCAATTGACGTATATTTATCTGTGGTCTCAGCTGCAGCGTCTTGACCCAGCTTCGACTCGCAGCTACGCTCCTCTGCCGCTGTCAGCTACAAATCTACAACCTTTCCTGCATCATACTGTTCTTGTCCCTCCCTATAACCCCTCTGGTTCGCATACACCCTCACGCCATTCTTCTCAAAATCGCAACACCAGTGTGTATGCCCGAACGCCCACAGCTTGATCTTCCCACTCTCCCAGCACTGTGCTGCAGTCAGTTCCGTCGCAAACGCCGAGTTTGTGGGCCCATCGCTGAACTTTGGGTCACCCGTTCCGTCCTTTGTGGGTGCATGGTGAGTGAACACCACGATCTCTCTGTCTGGCTCGTCACGGGCGATCGAAGAAACGGTCGAGTTGAGCCATAAGAGGTCGGCATTGTGAAGGGCGGAATATGTCTTGGGGTTGAAACCGTCGATGAGGCGGAAGTCGGTGAGCGACCAAGAAAGGATATCGAGATCGTTCGGATTTAATGACGACCAGAGCGTGCATCCTAGGATGGTGAGAGTCGATGAAACGTCGTAACGCGTGCGATTGAGATAGACGAAGTTTCCAAGGGACGCATCGGCGTTGACTCTGGTAGCGAAGGCCATCACGGCCTCGGACGACTCTTGCTAAAATACAAAAGCCACGCATCATGAGACAATCCATGTAGAAAAGCCAACAGCTTCCACACACAATTGTCGACCTGTAAGGTTCTGAGGGAAGTATGTGAGTCGACGATATTAGGATGTGTGGCGAAGTACACACCGTGATTTCCGGACACGAGAAAAACTGTCTTGAAAAGCTTGAGCTGGCATTGGAGCCATTCAAAGAACCTGTCATCCACGGTCCACCCAATGTCTCCGAGAAGAGCAAGTTGTTCTGCGCGAACTGGAACGTCGTACTGATAGAACTCGCTACCGGGCCGCTCAATCTCAAGATGGAGGTCGCTAAGGATTTGAATCTGCATAACTAGTAGGATGGTGGGGAAAGATCAACAGCACGATATCGTGGTTGACTGAGAAAGAACAATAAACAGTGGATTCAGGTTTGGCGAAACCGATGATGGAACCGCGACGTAGCCCCGTCCTCGCACGCTTGTACTTCAACAGACACGGCGCTGGCACGCCACCGTGCTTGTCCCCGACCCGGAAGTCCTCTGCACATCGAGGCGCACGCCCCCGTTCCATTTCCATTTCCGCCCAGCGTCTTGTGCCGAGTAAGAGACGTCCATTCTTTGGAACTTGCGCGTTGCTGCAGGCGGATGCACAATGCCCTGATGCAGCCCGCAGGCCTTGTCCGCCTGTCAACCATGCATGCCGGGCGCAAGGTTGCTGCGCCGCATGCCCTATGCCTTGGGAAACAGACAGGCCTGTGTTGCCTTGCGCGCGTAGCCAAGCACATGTCCGTACCTCGAGTACGTCGCTGTCGGCATGAGGACGTGAGCGACCGTGCAGTCGGAGGGTGGGGAATGGCGCGTGCGGGGTAATGACGGAACGAATGAGGCTGTGTCCGGGCGATGTCGATATCCAAGCAACGACATATGTAGAGATCGAAATACGTTTGCCACAGATAGTAGGCTAGGGTCGTCGCATCAGGCACGCACGTACGCAACTGTGCATGCGATGCCTCTAATTGATTCCGAACCCGAGAAGAGCGAGAAGGCATCCAGTGGCGCAGAGGTTCTGTAGGAATGAACAAAGAAACACGGCAGGCCCTGCAGAAGACCACAGTTGGCAGAATGTCGGCTGGAAACACAGATCAAAAGCGATGGGAGGATCGCTGCGCTGATTTGATGAAGCGTGATGCTCAGTAAAAACGCGAAGTCGGCCGCCAGTCCTGTATGGAGGCGTAGGTCATCCTCTAGTCCAACAATGGGCCGAAATAGTCCGCTGCTGTCAGAACACCCTATATACGTAATAGGGGAGCTCAGAGTAGACCGTTTTCGTTTCCGTTTCGTTTTCAAACGCCTTTCGTTTTCGATTCGGCCCGCGGCATAAGTGACCCGATGTGTGACAATCGTGTGACTTTAGGTGACGCTCGCGTTGTGCGGCGTCTTCGTGTCTCACACACTCATTCCCTCGCGATACCTCCTTAATCTACACTCTCCTACTCTCTTATGCCCCGGAAACGCGGCCGCTCGGACTCCGACCAGCCTGAGACAGCTCCGGGCAAGAAATCCCGTGAGGAGAACATCAGCTGGGGCACAAATAAGAAGCCAAATGAGCTGCTCCTGCAGCTCATCACGGAGCTCGAACAGCCGCAAAATCGCAAGGTTATGTTTGGTAACAAGCGTGGTGAGGTATGCAGGTGGCCCACGCATCATCTGGGCTTTGTTACTGACATCTTTCCAGAAGAAAAGCGGAGAAAGTAAGGTCGCAGCGGGTCAGCGGCTTGCTCGCATCCTCTGGAAGGATGCTCCGGACTCGGATTTCGTCAGTCTGGGAGCAAAGGTGCTCGGGAAAATAAATCAGTATGTCCATACCCTTATTGGATGCCTCATACGTGCTCACAGGCTTGTGTAGGCTACGCATCACCTATCACTCCAAGGTTCGGCGCATTAAGTGCACGGGTGGAGGTGTCCTCACTGGGAATGAGGCCATCGTCGACACAGGTGATGCCGACGATGGTCCAGATGAGTATTTGGTCTGCTACATAGGGCCAGATGGCCCATCCGAGGATACCGATGCACGCCACAAGAATATCTGGCGTAAGTTCATTTTGTGATCTCCGATGAGCACGCTGGAGGCTAACACATCTGTGCAGAGGAGATCGAGGCCGAGTTCGCTGTCTTCCCCCAATTCACGCGATCCTTGCCACCCGCCCAATGAAAACCCGATCATCATCACGACTGGGGTTGGTCCGGACGGTCACCGCACAGTGCACTATCAGCCTCCCGACGACGCGCCACCTGTGCGGCAACCGCGCGAAGAGGACATAGACCCCGTCCTACGCGTTCACGATGGCCCGGCGCCTCTCGCGCAAGACTCTTCTGCGACCGCACCCGGCCCGGGATCGCCACCGCAGACGCCACACACTCCCAAAGAGAACCGCGTGCCGCCCTCGTCGCAAGCAAGTGCGAAGAAGACTCCCGCACACCTGTCGGAAGAGAAGCTGGAGAGCTTGAAGGGTCGCTTCAAGCCCACGTCACGCACCGGCATTCAAGACATACTGAAGGAGTCCATCGAGTAAGTAATACTAGTTGTTGGTAATGCACGTGGACTAATTCATGTGGCAGGCGTAGCTTTGCGGTGTCAAAGGAAGAGAACATCCGCAAAGCTGTCGACAGGCTGCGCGATGACATGAATAGTCTTCGCCAAGACGCTCGCGATCGCCACGACCGCCTCTTTCGTGAGCTGCAGATTGGCTTGTGGACGAACGATGAGTATCGCCGCAAGTCGGAAGCACTTGACGATGACCTTCAGCTGCAGCTTCAAGATCTCCGTGAAAATATATCGCGCCTTCAGAATCCTCCTCTGGTTGTCGCCGCCGCTACGCCCGCTCGTTCCATCTCACGCACGGGCTCTATGTCAACCGCTGCATCGACGCCTTCATCTCTGCCGCGCGCATCGACACCTCCGGATGATGAGCCCGAGAGCGAGATGACAACCAGAGAGAAAATAGTCCTCCCTGGGATGAGAGCCAGTTGGACAGAGATCTTGGACGAGGATCATCTGTGGTTCCAGACGAGTTGGAGCGAGGCTTAGTCTGATCATTTTGCTTTTGTCCTTTCTAACTGCAGCCTCTCATTTAATGCTACACAGTCCTTTCTTCTTTCTGATTATATCTCTCTTACTCTTTACAATCTCAGATTTAATCTTGTTCATTTATACAAGTCCTGCTCGTTGAGCGGCTACTATTTCTGCCACAAGGCCCACGTCTCCTAGCCTCGCAATCATCATCCTCTGTGATATCATCATCTATAGGATCATCTGCTCCCCCCTATCGTCCTCTTCCTGAGCACGTGAGTGCCAAGTCGCAAAGCTTGTCCCACTCGCCCATCCTTCGATGTCGAGCACTGCGTTGTGTGCAAGATGATGCAACATGAAATCCACCGACACGCTCGTATATGGTCCCGATTGTAACGGATATTGAGCCGTAAGCCACGAAGGATTGCCATCGGCCCTTGAGTGCACCCATGGTGTGTTCAGAGCGAACGCGTAGGCGAGCTACGTGTTTGTCGAATAAGGCATTTGAGCGGTCTAACGACGCTGGTTTCTTGTGAACTGGGATGGTCCGCGAGCTGACAGGGTACGCAGAGTCACCCCATGCAAACTCGTCACCTCTGAAGAACCAGTCGGTATGCTTGACAGCTGCAGTATGCTCAAATGCAGATGCATCATGAGCAGAACCGGTCATGCCAAGCGAATAGTCAACGATTCGTAGATTCGACGGTGTATTGCCAATCTGTGTACAGATATGTCAGTCAGGAGCTATTAGAAGATATCCAGCATACCTGGACGTTGAACCCATAGTTGCACTTCCTTGTGTAGTACGCGTCACCGTCGAGGCCGGGGCGACTGTACAGGACAACAATTGTCCCGTCGTACATCACCCATCCCTCCCTCCAGGTGGATCCCGTGAAACCAAGCTGCTCATCAATCCACCTTTTCTCGACCTCTTTCTCCTCCTCTGTTAGCGGCCGTACAAACATCCCATGCAAGGACATCAGCGCCTCCTGACATCTCTCCGTGTATAGCTCCACAGCGCCCTCTGAACAGCCCGCTGCACGGCTGATATCCTCGAGAGATGCGCCATTGCCATAGCGACCCATACGGTACAGGGTCACCGCTAATTGCGTTCGGATATCCTCCTGCGGGGTGTTCGAGTTGTTCTGGAATACGGGATGACCCTCGATGAGGCCAGGATAGTGTCGAAGACGTGGGGAGAGACACGGAGCATGTTGATAAAGCGGTGGTGATGGGCAGGATCCTGTGCATACTCCCATGCAAGCTGGAGATTGCCGGCTTTAACGACGGGAGGACGGGGGTTGATGTAGCGGGAGGATAGGATGGTGTGAAGGATTGAGCTATCGCGTTGGAGCTGCTCCATCATAGCTGTGGCTGAAGATGGAGGCATGAGTGCCATCTGGATAGCCATATATGTGATGTATGCGTCGATAATCTCATCGTGGTAGGTAGCACGGGCCATGGCTGGTGGAAGAGCTCGAAAGCAATGGCGGCGGTGTCGCGCAGCGGCGTAGATTGAGTGACATTATGTAATATCACGCCGGGGCGCCGAATCGAAAACGAAAGGCGTTTGAAAACGAAACGGAAACGAAAACGGTCTACTCTGAGCTCCCCTATTATTGTCAAAGCTGCACGTGAGCCGGGCCGGATGTGAGAAGCGCAACCAGTCATTTCCTCCTCCACACAACAAATTACATACCACGACCACACATATGGACTTGGTGCGTATGCAGGTGAAAGGGCAAGCTTGAGGCTATCTGGGATTTACTTCACGGAGGGAAGATCCTACATAAGTACAACATAAGTAAGCCAATCTGCCCAGATCATGACCCACAGCCACAAGCGCGACGTCGCCTCTTCCTACCCATTCCCCCCATTCTGCCTCTTCCTTCGCCCCCGCGCATGTCTCCCTCTTTCTCTCTCAACGCATAAATTATTGAGCTGTACCACTTCCTGTACTTTTCTTTGCTTCCGCTTGCTGCTATGACCGTTACTCCCGCTTCACCTGTCGCAACGTCTCCGCCGCTGTTCATTCCACGAGGCTACCAGGAGGAAATCTTCCTCAAGGCGCAAGATGGCAACGTTATCGCGGCCTTGGACACTGGAAGCGGCAAGACCTATATCAGCATGCTCTTGATCAAATGGATCGCGACCCTCGAGAGCTCCCGAGGCAAGCTCATCGTCTTCCTCGTTCCCAAGGTCCCCTTGGTGGAGCAGCAAGGCAACTTCATCGAACGACATACCTCGCTACGCGTTGCGCAGATACACGGAGGTGTCGCCGTCAACATACTGGACCGTAGCAAGTGGAAGGGTCTGTTTGCCAAGACCGATGTTCTGGTCATGACTGGTGCGTGTCGAAAACTTTCTCCGGGCCGGCGTCCTGTTGTGCATCTTGATCCTGATCGTCCCAAGCCCAGATATTTCTCAATATCTTGACTCACTCACACTGGAGTCTTAAGAAGGTTGATCTGCTCCTCCGTCCTACTTGTCTGTACCAGCCCTAAGGCGTTACAGGTCTCCCATAATCATCGACGAATGTCACCATACCCGCAAGAACCACCCATACATGGCGTCATGAAGGAATACTTCCATGCCATAAGTCTTCTCGGCCGAAGATTTTTGGCATGACTGCGTCGCCGACTTGGAACACGAGGAACCCAGAGGAAGCTTTGGCGACATTAGAAACGAACATGGACGCCAAGGTAATTACCGTGAAGCAGCACGCAGAAGAGCTCTTGGAACACTCTCCCAAGCCAATAGAGGTGAGTATATGCGCATGTATGCGTTCAAATTACGTACTGAATCGCCCTGCAGGTCATTCGCCAGTATCCGCCTCCCCCGAGAAATTCCTCGAATACCCTTTCCTTCCATCTGGAGTCGTTTTGACCGGGAAATTCTTCCACGCGAGCTCGACATCCCGTGGGGCAAGCTCCAGATGCGGTACGACGTTGCATGGCACAGTCTTGGACCGTTCGCCGCTGAGCTCTACCTTGCATTCTGATCTTCGCGCGCGCATATCGCAGTCGATGAATGCGACTGACGCCAACGAGATGGAGATATTGCGCCTAAAGTTTCTCTCCGTGGACGGCATCGACGACGCTACCCCCCCGCCCAGGCTGTCAAGCCGGTGGCTCGGAAGTGCGGGATCTCAGCGACTCTTGGCAGAGTACCATCATTTTCTCCAGTTCGATTACGATGAAGAGGATCTTCCGGGCCCGTGGGCGTTCAACATTGATTGGTGCACCCCGAAGGTCCAGGTGCTCATCGAAACGCTGCTCGCGCACCATACTTCCGCATTTCAGGGAATCGTCTTCGTCGAACAACGGCACATCGCCACTTGCTTGGCGAGGTTACTCTCTCGTGTTCCGCAGCTCAAGGGAATCATCAAGTGCGCCGAATGCGTGGGCCACGGCAACGACACTACTGGCACCGGTAGCGGCATGCGAAACAACAGGCAGAGAGACATCGTCAGAGACTTCCGCTCCGGGCTAGTCAACCTCCGTGAGTTCCTCACCGGCATCTAACCCTTAGAACGCGGCTGACTCTGTTTTGTTTTTGTTTTTTTTATGTCAGTCATCGCTACACCAGTCGCCGAAGAAGGACTCGACTTTCCGGTTAGTTGCAAAGCTGATCAAGTGCGCCCTGCTTTCTAAACCTTCTGCCCAGGCCTGCGACCTGGTGGTACGTTTTGACTCGATTCAGCACATGGTGGGATACGTGCAGTCTCGTGGACGTGCGCGACACAAGTCTTCTACGTTCGTGATCATGGTTCAAGAGGGCAACACTCCTGACATCACGCGTTACAAGACATTTCTCGAGAGCGAACCGGAGATCAAGCAGCTATATCAGGCGATGGTTCTCGATACTACTGATACTGAGGAGAATGACGGCGTTGAAGAGGTCTCCGTTACAGACTTGGCGGCTAGGGAGCGCTTCATTGTGCCGTCGACAGGTGCGATCTTGTCCTACAACACCGCGATCGGGCTTCTCGGCCATCTGTGCTCCCTCATTCCCTGCGATAGCTTCACCTCCAGCCCTCAGCCGAAGTACGAGGGCGACTTCATCTCGACTCTTCGTCTTCCAAATGCGCTACCACTGCCGTCAGAGCAGCTTCTATACGTTGGTCCGCAGAAGCACTCGAAGAAGGAGGCGAAACGTGCCGTCGCCTTCATGGCTGTTAAGGCTCTACACGCTTTGAACGTCTTTGACGACTACTTGTTGCCCACACGTAGCGCCAAGGAACACATCGACGACGTCGACGGTCGAGTTTTGAAGGACGTCTCGTCAGTGCCGGAATTGATGACGGTGACCGTCAGGGACCCGTGGACGCTTGGACAACAACTGTGGGCGCACCCCATAAGCTGCGATGGTCACCAAGTCGCAGCGCTCGTTACAGGGTCTTTATTGCCTCCAGTGGAGCTGGCTTGGGACGGTCATGCGCTGCGTACCCACGAGGGTGAACTTGTTCAATTCGACGATGAACGCAGGGAACGTGCTCTCCTGCAAGACTACACAGACCTTGCACTCTGGTGGTTCGTTTCGAGTCGACCGAGAGCGACCCCGCTCTCGTGCTACTGCGTCCCCACGTATCCTAACTCTTCGCAGCCTGACTTTGAGGCGATGGAGCGCCAGCTCGAGTACCCTCACGGCAATTACGACTGGTCAGGCATCAACGAGGGCGACTATGACCACCTCCTATTCATGAACAACAAGGAGCACGGCCGCCCGTACCTCATCCACACGATTAGGCATGACCTGACTCCGATGTCTAAACCTCCCGAAGGCTCCCGGGAGAGCGACTATGACACTTTCTGGGACTACTTTCGGTGGAAGTTCATTCGCCGGGGCGTCATCCCAGAAGTTCCGCAAGGAGGGCCCCTTATTGAGGCCTATCACTTTCCCAGGCAGACGTCTAGCGCGTATCATCTCACATCGTTCGATGGGCCTGCAGACTTTGTTGTGCCACCTGTTGATCCTCGACCGTTCTATCTCCCCTTCAGCTTCTGCCGTTGGTTCAGCATGCCGGAGGACATGTTCAGGTTGTATCACCTTCTGCCTCGGATCCTCCACCGTGTCTCCGACGTCTGGCGTGCACGAAACGCACGTTTCGAGCTCGGACTTCCACCAATCGTCGATGATTTGCTCATCGAGGCTTTCACGCTCCCTAGTGCGGGCGCGGGATTCAGCAACCAGCGTCTGGAAACCTTGGGCGACGCCGTGCTGAAGCTATGCACCTCGGTTCATCTCTTCAACAAGTTTCCGTATCGGCACGAGGGTCAACTCGACGCATTGCGCAGGAGCAGCATCTCCAACCGGACACTCCTCGCACGTGCGAAAGACAATGGTTTGGAGCATCACCTCTCCGGTGAGAAGCAGAACATCAAGACCTGGCGCTTCGTGGTATCCGAAGAGAGCCCTTCCCTTGACGGCGGTCACACCGACCGCCACGCACACCGCCTCATGGCCCGCCGGAGCTTGCAGGATTGCATGGAAGCCAGCTTGGGCGCGAGCTATCTTACCGGCGGATTACCGATGGTCCTGCAAACCGGTACGGCTCTAGGCTTGAACTTCGGCGGCGCTGTGCCTTGGCCGCTGCGGTATAGCCGGCCACCAAACCCGGCTTATATGTCTCCTCTGTTCTATGACTTGCAGACGAAGCTCGACTACGAATTCAATCGTCCGGAGCTACTCTTGGAGGCTATGACTCACCCGTCCTTCCCTTCGACTGGAACCTCTTATCAACGCCTGGAATTCTTAGGAGATGGTATGGATCGAGCATGCGTACTAATATCTGTGAAGCTCATACGTCACTTCCAGCGGTTATCGACCTGGTGGTCATGACGTATCTCTACAAGAAGTTCCCTCGCGCAACGTCGGGTCAGCTGTCATGTGCTCGTTCTCGAGGCGTCTGTGCGCCCGTGCTGGCGTCAGTCGCAGTCAGGCGGCTAGGCCTTCATAAACTGATCCTTGTGAACAACGCCCAACTGAGCATGGCTATCGACAAATATTTGCCTGTCCTTGAGTCGATCTCAAGCAAGGATATCGTTCTGCAGAGCTGGGCCCATGATCCTCCCAAGGCGATTAGCGATGTCATGGAGAGCCTGGTCGCAGCTATCCTCATCGACTCTGCCTACAACCTCGACAAGACCGCAGCCTTGGTGGAACTCATCATGGAAGATATCCTTGATGTCCTCTCTCCTGACTTGCGTCCAGATCCGGTGTCAGAGCTCATGGTGTGGACGGCGCAGTCCGGATGCCACCGGGTGTACCTCCAGTAAGTCGCTTGGGAGATTGCTGGTATTAGGGTTGACCCTTTCGTTTCAGAAAATCTCGGAGCCGCTCGGAGTCGAAGCAAAACGACACCGTCTGTGTCATCGTCCATGATATCACAGTTGCAGGGCCTGTAACGGCATCCAATCTCTCTGTCGCCAGAGCGTTCGCATCCGAACGAGCTCGTGTCGTCCTGCAGGACGATAAATCCGAGAAGTCGTTGGTCCGACTGTGCGACTGCGCTCGCGCTCTCAAGGACGCTGAATCAGCTTCGGCCCTATTTGACGAGGACATTGACGAACTTGCATTTGAAGAGACGGAAACGGGGTTCGCGGCATTGGCGCAGAGGAAGCTAGAAGATCTCATCGGGCCGACAGACCCTGCTCAAGACAACGAGCCCGACGAGGACGATGAAGTTGATAGTCTCTTTGATGAACCACGAGACGACTATATGTGCCTGTGACATGTGACTGATCATGTTCTTCCTGTGTCCAGAGGTTTCCAGAGTTTCATAACAGTGACGGTGCGAAGCAATCTTGTTACCCTTTCATCACTTGATACCACCCGAGAACCATGTGCTGTTGTGCTCACACGGACGTCAGAACCGCGATTGGCGTCTTCTGCCCTCCGCCTCTCTTCATTGATAGCGGGGGATAGTCCCTCCAATATAGACAAGTCTGCCCCGCCACCTGTGTGACTTGGCTTACTCCGGTGCTCCGCCATTCACCTCGTGCGTCGGCGATGTCTGGTGACCAACACGCGGCTGCCCTGGGCGTACGGGTCTCTCCCAAATTGTCAGCGTCAGCACCAGGCGGCTCGCCGGTCCCCGCTCCTCCAGCGCCTTAGCGGGTGGCGTTCGACGAGCACCCGAGCTGCTCCTTGCTTCCGGCTGATCGCGGTAAGGACGGGAGAGGCTGCGCGCAGCCTTTGTCGCGATGATGGGTGAGTAGGGTAAGGTTCTACGCCGAGCTATTGCTTCTGATGCTGCGCGGTGGTCGCCCTCTCTTTCCCCGCGGATGTGCGACTCGTAGTCGATGACGATCGGCTCTATCAACTCCGTCCGCTGACGACCGCGAGGCGCGGATAAGGGTGAGTAGCGCGCCTGGCTTTAGCGCTGTCATCACGGCATGCCCAGGGCATTATCCTCGCGAATTTCCCAGCTTATTATTCGCCACCTTGCCGTGTGGCCCATCACGCAAAGAGTCTGCCTAAAGAAGCTATGCTCCAGCCGGCCAAGACGCACGGCATGGGCTACACGCTTTGGCCACGATGCAAGCACGGCAACAGACTGCGCCTAACTCTTCTTGTATCTGTCTACCGGAGCTTTGGGCTTATCACTACGTACGAAGTCTCCGTTCGTGTTTTGATGGCTTGCACGCTGACTGACATGTCGGACGTTCCTATCCTTAGAGATAAACGAACCGGCGTCTCGCATGTATAAAGACCGTCGACTGCGCGCTTGACCAACCCGGTCTCCGCCATTTTGGCACTTTTCTGTCATCATCTCATGCACCTGCCCTTCGTTACAGAGAGCATCGTTGACGATGTCTTGGGATTCTTCGCTGGCCTGACAGCCCCTTTGAACACCCTTCTTTCACCGATCCGCCTTCTCCACGTCTCTGCGCTTGTCAGCCTTGGATTCGTCCAGCCTCCATTCACTCCCAGTCTCGCCGTCCCAATCACACGCAATACCACCCAGCACAATGACCACCAGGTCCTCATTCTCGGAGGCGGAGTCGCCGGCGTCATGGCCGCGCAGACTCTGCACCGCCGCGGCATCACCAACTTCAAGATTGTCGAAGCTCGCGATGAGCTGGGAGGGCGGATGAAGAAGTTCAAGTTTGGCGCCCCTGGGCGAGAGTACGAGTTGGAACTGGGCGCGGACTGGATTCACGGGACGCAGACCGGCGACGGTCCTGCGAACCCTATCTACGACCTCGCCCGGAAACATGGACTCTCGACTCAGCCGAATAGTTACCGCGGCAGTATGAGTGAGCCTGTCGATCGTATCTTCGCTTTTGATCTGCCCTGATCGAGTCCGCTTAGCCACATATGACTTCACAGGTCAGGTCGACTACCTCGACGTGTTCTACAAAGCCGTCGATCATTTCGCCCAGCTGACTGTCGCCGGAGGTACGTTGTCGAGCGCTCCAATACATCGTCGATACGACTAATGTTTCGTGTACAGGCGACCGGGTTCCTCGTGGCCTCATCGACGGCACCTCGCGCAGCGGCTACTCTCTCATCGGCGCGAAGCCACGAACGCATCAAGAAGCGGCAGCCGAATACTATCAGTTCGATTGGGAATACGCGCAAGCTCCGGAGCAAAGTTCCTGGATTGCGTCGTCCTGGGTAAAGTTTCCATTTCACGAGCACGAGTGGCTTTTGTTGTTCCGAGGTTTGACGTTGCATCGTACTCGGAGACAAGTCTTCGTCGCCGCTAGCATCAATAATGCTTATTCTACTCGTCCTAGGCGAACAATTTCACCTTCAATGTTGACCAGGGCGGCTTCTCAGCTGAGAACCTGCTTTCGACTGATCAGCGCGGCTTCGCGAGCATTCTTCAGGCTGAAGCCTCTGAATTCCTGACCGAGGAGCAGGTCCTGCTCAACTCCTCCGTTAAGACCATTAAGTACTCTAGCGATGGAGTCTCAGTGACCCTTACGGATGGATCGAGGTTGAGTGCGGACCATGCCTTGGTTACATTCAGTTTGGGCGTTCTCCAGAACGACGACGTACGTTTCGAGCCTACTCTCCCTGAATGGAAGGCAGAGGCGATACATGGGATGGCAATGGTACGTGGAAAATTGCTGTCCAATCGTACATCGCCTCACGAAACGCTCTCGCAGGGCATCTATACGAAGATTTACATACAGTTTCCGGAGAAGTTTTGGTTTGATACCGAGGTAACTTGAACGTTCTACATTCTCTTCTGCGCGATATTTTACTGGACTGTGCACATCCTGTAGTTCGCTCTCTACGCAGATCGCGAACGGGGCTGGTATCCCGTGTGGCAGGGACTTGATATCGATGGCTTTTTCCCGGGGTCTGGAATACTTTTCGTCACTGTGACGGTGAGTCTTGAGCTCACCTCAGTCTACTTCAACTGGCTGATCCCTCACCCAGGGCGACTTCGCAAAGCGTGTTGAGTCCCTCAGTGACGAAGTAGTGAAGAGCGAGGTGCTCGCAGTCATGCGCTCCATGTACCCAAACACGACGATCCCCGAGCCCGACGCTTTCTATTTTCCTCGATGGAACAGCGACCCGCTCTACCGCGGTAGCTACAGCAACTGGCCAGCGAGCCTGGTCAGGGAACACCACCTGAACCTGCGAGCGACAGTCGACAAGCGGCTGTGGTTCGCCGGTGAGGCGACGAGTCTGAAGTACTACGGTGCGTGCGCACGCGGAACCTCGCGTTCCGCTTCAGCCTCTCACGCGTACACGGACACTGATCGCGTCGTGCGTGCGGAACACACTGACCTTGATTGGCATGTTCTTGGCATATACAGGATACCTGCACGGCGCGTTTTTCGAGGGGCAGAGGGTCGCGGCAGACATCGCGCAGTGCATCCAGGACGACGAGTGCCCAGGCCTGCCGCACATTGCGGAAGTGCTGAGCACGTCGTCGTACCACCTGGAGTTCATGTAACTTCGCGACAAGGACGGGAGTCTCGTTTACATTGCTGTGTCTTCTCACATTACCTTGTTAACGAGACCCCATGTAGACTTCGCCTCTCGGTCTCGCACCACATATGCCTATGTTTGTTCATTCCACTGTGTAAAGTAGTACGTTCGTATAACCAATCGTGTTGACGTCTTACATGTATGAGACAGTACATGTCATATGGGTGAACGAGACGCCGAGCGCTCGGCCCTATTCCGGCCCAGCGCGGAGATGATCATCAAGCAATTTGGAAGACGTGTCTGCATGTTGATGTCGAACCAGAAGCTGGCTGGGGGGCGAAAGTAGAAAAGGCCGGTGGCCCCACTGGCGTTGTCGGCCGCAGAACCGTCGATGAGAATCCGAAGGCGCCAGTTTGCGAGCCTCAAGAGCCATCGATCTTCCTCCCAGTTCTCGCCGTCTTTCTCTCCCACCGACCTCCGTTTCTACGTTGCAGACCCCAACCGAACCAAAATGGCTGACCTGGCGACAGATTCCGTGCTGCAGCACCTCAAGTCGCTCTTTCCCTCTGCGCAGAAGACCGGGTCATCGGCCGACGGTGCGTCCTTGCTGATCTGATCGTAATCGGAGCCTCGTCGAGCTTCGTGGCGTTGGCAGTCTTGAAAAACCCTTGGTGGATCGTTGCAACCGTAGCATATTCCGGGGCGAATTGCCCCGAGGCAGTCCCGGTTGTGTTCAAGCATGTCCTGGCGGACTTGGAGCAGGTGCAGGCCGCGGCCAACGTCCCCAGCGAGAAAGCCCAGGAGGAGCGTCTGCTCCTCGCGAGGAGGTTCCGAGAGGCCCTCTTCAAGTCGGGCATGGTTTCCGGATACTCAAAGGTAAGGCGATCTTAATGCCTGACCCATATGTGCTCTCTAAGCTGTGTAGGCGATCAACGGCCTGGTGTCCTTGAGCGAGGCAACGCCTGAGGACCTCCGTGACACCAAGACCATGAGGTACGATGGAAATAGATAGTTGCAGTAGCACATTTTTCACTCTGGCACAGGAACACGAAACTTTCGCCGGATGAGCTCGAGAAGAAAGGCGAAGAGTTCTTCAAAGCCCTCTACGGGAATACCGCAGACAATGTCCAAGGGCTCCTCGACAAAATATACCCCGACATGGGTAACTCACGTCACCGACCTTCTGTACTTCGCGCTGAACGGTATGCACAGGGTGGTTCAGCAACACACTTGCGTACGGCGCGGTGTACGGACACCTCGACATCCTCGACCAGCTCGAGACCTCCTGGGTCTTGGTTGGCACTCTCATCGCCGGCGACACAGCGCGCCAGGTGGGTTGGCACCTGGCCAACGCGCGCCGGGGCGGCGCAACGTTCGAAGAAGCCAAAGGCGCGCGGCAGATTGCCATCGACGTTTCCGCGAGTGCGGGCGTAAAGTGGCGAGATGGCGTTCCCGACATTACGGAGTAGATGGTGGTGCCTGTGGTGAGGGTGAGAGTGTACGAAGATAGGAGATGGCTTGTATGCGACGACGCTTTTGTGCCACTAAGGGAAGAAGGGAGAAGGGCGCTCTGTGACGTGAGCAGTATGCCGGCCAAGGCTTCAAGAGCAGGGGAAGAGAAAGGAGTATCACGGCACGCCGCGAACGGAAAGCAACAAAATCAGATATGACCGCACCACGAATCCCGTCTCTTGCGTGCATCTCCGACATCCTTCGCATACTTGAGGGCCATGATCATCGTGAGTTGCAAGGAAATGGGCATCTGCAAAAAGGTGTTCACTGTGAGCTGGGTACCAGAGCAAGACTTAACAAAGCTTGTAAGAGAGACTGCCTGGGGGAATACTGGGACCATTTGCAGCGTTGGCAACGCACGGTGGTCGTCGAGGCGAAGAGGAAAATGAAGGCTGGCGAGCGCCCGGCCACACAGTCAAGGGGGCGCCGGAGCCGGAGCGACCGGCCGGCGCATGGCCGAAGTGCTTGTCGCGCGTGAACGCTTTTTCGTCTCCCTGCTCTTGTCCGCAACATATCCGCCCGTACTCCACGTTGGAGGTAAGCACAAGGCTCGCGGAAGCTACAAAATGGACGACTCTACCAGCACCGACCCGGACGGCACCGCCCCCGCGCCCACAGCGGCCTCAGTCCTCGGCATTAAAGGCCACCTGCGCTTCCGCCCACATGGGTCCAGCCAGAAGGCCCACGTTGTGCTCCGTCGTGTCGAGCTCAACGACGACTCGGACGATGAAGAGGCCCAACACCCTATCGTATATTTTAGCCTCTTTGCACGGAAAAGAATCGAGGTCAAGCCCGGGAAAGAGATCCTGCTCACACTTGAGGATGGCCCCTTCAAGGATCGCGCGATTGTGTTCGAGGCAGACGTGCCAGATCCTCAGGCAACCTCTGACGAGGAGGACAATACCCAGGTGGCTGAGGAGGAGGAGGATATCATGCCTGCAGAGCAGGCTATACCTCCCAAGATGCGGAAGCCTTGGGTGATGCGATTTGAGGAGCCTCGTGCGTGTTGATGCGTTTTCAGGCTCTCTCAAGCTACTGACGCCTTCTATAAAGAGCCTATACAACCACCACGACCATCCTACGCCTCTATGGGAACTCAAACCGACCTCATAGTTGACCCCTTGCCCTCACGAACCGCCACGCCCCCCGTTCAACATGTACCAACGAAGCACACGTCTGTCGTCGTTCCACCATCAGCCTCCACTTCAACTCGGATAGCTTCGTCAGTCGGCGGGTCCATTACATTGTCCAAGTCTTCTGAAGCTATCGGACTTGACGCAAGACCGCCACCACCGACGGCCACCCAGGTACGTGATCTGCTCTATGATGTCCAGTCAATTGAACAGCATGCATGCTGCTCCGCAGCCACAGAATCGAGACCGTAGTCTCTCACCCATGGAGCTCGACTCTCTTCCCAGCAGTCCCCTTCATACTGCCTCACGGGCCACCGTCGACCCCACGCCAAGCTCTGTACAGCAAAAGCCCGTCCCAAGTCCAGCACCTGTATCAGCTCCTCCTTCAGTTCCGTCACCTCACCTTGCTCCCCCCTCTATTCCGTCATTATCATTAGCGATATCACCAGCACCAGTGGCTCCGCCACCAGCACCTCTGGCTTTGCCTCCTTTCGTGCGTGTTCCACTCTGTGCTGTGATGCGTATCCTCTCGTTGACATATCGTTAGCCACTCGGGATGCTCACCAAGAAGCTTGAGCTACCTAGCCCTTTGAACGCGTCACTCCCTCCGCTATCAGCCCACTTATCTAGTTGGCGAGAGCCAACGAGGATGGGCGGCATTCCGACGGCTCCAAAGGCCCTCCTGCCTGCTGAGGCTCAGTCTCATCCGCCGCCGCCTATCATGGCTCATCTTCCTCCGCCGCCGCCTATCATGGCTCATCTTCCTCCGCCGCCGCCTGTCGTGGCTCAGCTTCCCCCTCCACCGCCTGCCGCGATTCAACCACCCCCTCCTCCGCCTGTTTCGACGCAGCCTCCTCCTCCTCCTCCGACAGAAACACCGCCGCCGCGTCCTCCTCCTGTCATCATAGCTCTAAAGAAGGAGGTGGTCAGGAAGAAGGTTAACAATCCCTTCGTCTCTGGGGGCTTTATGACGGACTTCGTGTCACTGCCGTCCACGCCTCCGCCTACCCACTCTGATTGGAACAAGGTGTGTCGCACCCAGTACATGATCAGACATCTACTAGGACGGAGGGCTGATTCCATATCGTCGTAGCCAACGGCCGTCATGAACGAGTCTCAAACACCGGCTCCTTCAACATCGTCTCAGCCAATGACAACTGTAAAGTCAATATCGACAGCCAACATGCCACCCAGGCTCGCGCGACCAGAGTTTCCGTCCGGTGTCAAGCAGGAGGACATGTCCGCCACGGTCCCATCGACGCCCACGAGCACGAATGGCCTGTCGATTGGCCGCATACAACACTCAGCGAGCTCGCAACGTTCCACCTCTTCACCTGCCGTGAACGGCTCATCACTGGTCACGGAGGCCTCACCAGAGCCATTTAAGACGCCCCGAGCCCCGCAAGATTGGACAAGCACAGTCGACATGGACGAAGACCCGCCCTTCCGTGCAGACCCGTTCCCGCCTTCGACGCCCCTCCCACCTCATCCACCACCCATCGGTTTCACTCCCGGCACCACTCCCACCCCGAACGCCAGCACGCCCACGCCCACCGCACTCTCGGCGAATGCAGCGTTCCCGTCGCCGCTCTGGGAGCCCTCATTCGTGCCCCCGATGAGCCAGTCCGCTGTGCATTTGCCTGTGGCGGCGTCCGCGTCGCAGAAGAGCGTGGGTTACGGCAGTCCCTCTGCCCCGCCGACGCCAACGTCGTCCTCGAACGCGCACCCGCTGCCGCCGAAGCCACTGGTCGTGGCAAACAAGATCCGTGAGTTTCTTCACCCCCGTTCATGTGTTGAAAGGACGATATTGACTTCTGACATGTGTTTTCAGCTCGACACATGTCTCCAGTGTCCGCACGCGTCACTGAGATGCGCCGCACGTCGCAGCCCACGGTGCCGCTTCCCGGAGGCGTGAAACGCAAAGTTTCATCGCCGATGCCCGAGTCGCCCGTCGACGCCGCGCCGCCCCAGCAGCTACCGCTGAAGCGCGCGCAGCCGTCGTCCTGGCCGACTGTGTCCCCGATCCGCACTGCTCAGGTGACAGGCGACAACACAAGCGTGCGCGGAATTGTGTTCAATGGCGCGGGGACGTTCTTCGCCGTGAATTGTACGTCTTTCGCCTTGGTCGTAGGGATGTGTGCTAAGTGTTAGTATGAACTTTGAAGGCGCTGATAACACGATTCGCGTGTGGGAGAACACGACTTACACAGAAGTCGCGCGGCTGCCGCACGCATCGCCTGTTGTTACAGCGGTATGGATGGCTGAGGATGTCGGCATCCTCGCGTTATGCGAGAATGCCTCCATCATTAAGTGGACACGACCGGTGCGCTTCAACATCACACTTGCTTCTCTGTGTGGCGATTCTGAATCACACCGTGTGCAGCCGGCGAATGATTCGTGGCATTGGGGCAAGATAGCCGAGCCGAATCCGAGCGATCGTAAGGTGGACGACGTGCCGACGGCAATGGCGTACTTTAAAGATAAGATCGCGGTCGCGTTCCCTCGGCAAGGTGTAAAGGTCTGGATGCTCAATAAGGGTGCGTGTGAAGTTTTTCACAGCGATGTGCTGGAAGTGTTGAGGTGAGGACGTGGTGTAGGTACATGGCAGGCGCAGAGGTCAATACTCCGGCAGAACGTCACGGCGATCAAGTTCGTGGAAGACGGCGATGCGCTGCTAGGTGGTACGAAAGACGGAGTGTTGTACGTGTCTGACGGAGCTCTACTCTGATTGCAACTACTAATTTTCCTGAAGATGGTACTGCATGGTACCGAACGGCACACTCCGCGCATACACTTTCTTCCGGGACAAAGTGTAAGTGTCAGTCGCCCTGCCACTCCCGTCGCGCGGCTGAAGCCTGCGGCAGTTCGCACATCGACGTTAACAGCACGGAGTCACACGTTGTTGTGTCGCAGCTCGGCGGGCGCGCGCACCTCGTGTCGATTTTCCAAGACGCGAACCGCGGCAAGATCGAGCAGGTGTATGCACTCAAGGAAGGCTCGCTGCGCCAGGGCAACTACGATGCGGGCGCGCTCTTTGCGGCGCGGGACGCACTGGTAGTGTTCGGTTCCGTAGACGGGTATGTGATCGTGTGGGACAAGAACAACTCAGAGGTGGTGTATGGGTTGGACCATGGGGAAGGTGCGTAGCGCGACCGGATTGGCTTGTTGATCGCTGAATCCTTTTTCCACCTTTCTCCACGTGTCCAGGCATCGTTGCGTCCGCGCTCGGCGTAAGTGGCTACACTCCTATTGGTGAAAATTGCGCTGACCGATCGGTTTCGTCCAGTCTCGGCGCGCCGGCGGGGATGGTGCGCTCATCACGGGCAGTGTCGACGGGAAGTTGGCGTGGTGGTCCGACCCGGGTTGTGAGTAGCAACGATTGCTGTGGAAGCGCTCGACACTAACATATTGATCGCAGCTATTGTCGAAGACTCAGCACCAGCGCCTGCCAAACGGGCGAAAACAAGTTGATTTCATGTTTCACTGTACTCTCTCGTGCGCTCTCCGCTCTGTGTTGACCATAAACTTTATAGTCTCTACTCGTCGTGTTTTAATTGTCGCGTGTGTATAATCGTTGTCGCTAGCCGTAGTTTTTGCATCCATATAATCACTGGGTCTTGGTTGAAAAAACTGAGTTTGCGTTTGTTGTGTCCGGCCGAAACGGGGGAGCGAGGCCCGGCCGGCCGAGGTCATGCCGTCAGGGCCGTGTGTCAGACAGTTGGTCGTCGTCGTTACCTTCCTCGAGGCAAGTCGACCCCAACGCCGTCCTCGTCCTGCGCACCGTCCCCGTCCTGCGCACCGTCCCCAGCCCCGCTCTCGTCCTTCGTCTCGACCGCTAGCCCCCGTGAGTGCCCACCGCAGCACGCGTGGCGCTCGTCTCCATCATCACGTCAAATAACCTGTGCCGTTTCAGGTTGATACTCGAGAGGTGATACGCCTGCGTGCCATACATCGTCCACTCGCGCACCCGCCCGCTCGCTGTTCGCTGTCACCAGATATCAGAAGTGTGAGTTCCCCCATCACAGTGCGTTGTGCGCCGCTGCTTGCTTGCTCGCATGCCTGTTGCATGCGTGCGTGACGTCGCGCTGGCGGAGCTCCTGTGACGGGCTGCATGCCCCCCTCGTGCCAGCTGCTGATTTACGCCCCTCGTCCACCGCAGACTCCGCGCATTCACATAGACCCGTTGCTCAATCATGCAGACAATCAAGTGCGTCGTGGTGGGAGATGGTGCGGTTGGAAAGGTGCGTCGCGCATGTTGGCGTCCCTTGTTGGCCTCGCCGTTGACGTTGTTTTTCCATCTGCGACAATCAGACTTGTCTGCTGATCTCCTACACCACAAACAAGTTCCCGAGCGAGTATGTCCCCACGGTGCGTGCCATCTCCCACTTGCACTGGCGAGATGTCCCGTTCGAGCATTTTTCGCGCGCGTGCTAGGTGTTCGACAACTATGCTGTCACGGTAATGATCGGCGACGACCCGTATACGCTGGGCCTGTTCGATACGGCCGGTGAGCTCCCCGCTTGTGCGCGTGCCCGATAACGCAGGGGTGCTCAACAACGCGGCCGCCTCCTATAGGTCAGGAGGATTACGACCGCCTCCGCCCATTATCATACCCGCAAACGGACGTCTTCCTCGTTTGCTTCAGCGTGACGTCGCCCGCGTCCTTCGAGAACGTCAAGGAGAAGTGGTTCCCTGAGGTCCACCACCACTGCCCTGGCGTACCATGCCTTATCGTGGGCACGCAGATCGATTTGCGCGACGACCCGCAAGTCATGGAGAAGCTCCAGAGGCAGAAGCAGCGCCCCGTCGCATCGGAGCAGGGCGAGCGGCTTGCGCGCGAGCTCGGCGCCGTGAAGTATGTCGAGTGCTCGGCGCTGACCCAGAAGGGCCTGAAGAACGTGTTCGATGAGGTGAGTACGCTGCGCCACCGCCCATCACTGGAGCTGACGATCGCCCGCCTCACAGGCCATCGTCGCCGCGCTGGAGCCCCCGGTCGTCAAGAAGAAAAATAAATGCGTCATCGTCTAATACACTACGCCCAGCCATGAATACGATCCTTCCCTCATCTATTGTGTTTTTTCATGAACATCCACGATTTTCCTCTATATCCCTCCTTCCGCGTTTCCCCCTCCTACTTACTCTTCCGCTCTGCCATTTCTCTGTGCTTTGGCTGACGCTCCTCCCACCCGCATCTTCCCACCTCATACACCCCGCTTCTTTTCCGCTTCTTCGCGAGGGCCGCATTCTCCTGTCAACTCCGGGCGCGTGACCGTGTTGTGCTGACCCCGTTCAGTCGCTTTCATGCAGCCGCCCGTGGCCCTGCCGTCTTGGCTTTTGTTGTCTGACAGTCTTGTAGTTAATATATCTCCGGGGGACTTGGTACATGGGGGAAAATCTATAATACCCGTCAATAAGCGTTGTAGGCCAGCGCTGACGTTGGGCGAAGTTACCGGCTGCGCAATGCTGTGGACTGCGCTTGTTTCAAGTGATTATCACCGATTTCGCTGATGACGGTGACAGAATCCGTCGCTTTGTGTAACTTGCTGTCATGATGATCTCACACAAATAACAAACTAGAATTGCGAGCAGCAACGCAGAGTCACCCGAAGGACGACAGGCAACATTCGGGGACCCATAAACATAAATAAGAAATATGCAGCGGAGAAGCTGGTATCCCTAGTGAGCGTTAGGAAAGAAGGCGGCGTTCGTGCTCGTACTAAGGCGTAAAGGGCCATGTGTCCATGTAAGTCTTGTAAGGGTCTAAAAGAGTCTAGGGAAAAGTCTATGGGGTAACGTCTAAGCAAAAGTGTCCGCTAGGCAAAGCAGATGCCTAGGGCAGCCGGGTCTAGTGGCGGGTGGGTCGGTAAGCGGCGGCGGCGGCGGCGGCGGCAACGGTGGACACGTACAATATGTGCCGTCGGAGCCTGGCCAGGTTGCGGCGGTATCTTGCGTGCAAATGAAGGTATTCTGCGGGCGGGCGCAGTGTCAGTCGCCGCCGACGGCCACACGACGTGGGCGGACACTGACTATATGCCACTGGGGACAGGAGCACGGCGGAAGGCGCTGTTCACGAGAGGTCGGTCAGCGGAGAGTGCAGCAGGGGGACATGATATCGCACCTGGGTGCCGGAGCGCGCTTCGCGCTCGACTTTGTAGCGTCGCCGCGCTTCATCTGATACTGCTTCAGCGCGGGGTTGGGTGCGGCGACGGCGGACAGCGCCAGCACGCAGACGAGGAGGAACAGGAGGGAGAACTTGTGCGAGAGCATCGTGGCCGGCGGGGGACAGGGCGCGGCGGGGTGTTCAGGTACAGTTCGAGGGGACGGAGGAGGACGGTCGAGGGGGAGACGCGACACGAACAAACCTCGGGGTTTCGCCAGGGCTTTTATACGCGCCTGAGGCACACGCGATTGGGCGAGAACAACAGCCTCAGGCGAGGAAAGAAAACAATGCGGCTAGAGCGCCCTGCACCCGAACTCGCGGCGCCGGCAGATCTGTTCGCAATCAACGGCATAAGCCCGTAGAAGGCAGGCAGGCAAGATTGCTCGATCATTGCGCCGGTGTCGGCGCGATAAGGTAGTCCCGATGGACGAGAGGGTCTGCCTCCGTGTGCGCCTGAGGAGGCCTGAGGACGACGTCGGTGGCGGGTCCGCCACAGCTTGTGTCGCAGCACGCGATGTCGGCATTGTATATGAAACTGTGGACGACGGTCAAGGTTTCGGATTGTACAGACGCTTACTACTTACACACGTCGGGCTTATCGAGCCGTTCTCAAGTAGCGCTTGTCAGAGCCACAGGGCCCATCGACAGCGGACCTGGCCGGGACCGGCGAAGCAGAAAACTGCGGGAACCACTCGTGAAAGGACCGGTCGTGCGAAGTATTGGTGCCTTGAACTCAGAGCAGCTGTAAGATCCAGTAGAGTCTATGTAGTAGAATATCTTGCCACGAAAGTGATCAACTGGAAGCGACGGCAGTAGGCCCAGCCGTAAGAAAGATCGATCGCCGCGTCCGAGGTCCGGGCCTGCAGCCTCCTCGCAATATATTGATATTCTGAGAATGAGCGTCTGTTAGGACCCCCGTAACTCATGCCAGGGGTATGATCCGCCAAACGGGGTCAACTACCATTTTTTTTTGCGGCTCGCGACCCCTTCCAGCTACCATTCGCCCCTCAGACCTCCGTTTGGGGTCCGTAGCTACCACGGATAGGATCATAGCTTCAAAAAAATCGTAGTTTATTGTAAAAAGCTCCGCTTTGCGTGCAGGCAGGAGGGGATGTACTACGGATGCGCAGAGGCCTGTCAAACTGACCTATTCATCTGGTTCATCGTCACCCGCCTGTTCAAGACCCGCCTTGACCCTCCCACTAAGCTCCTTGATAGCACGAGCGATATTCGCGACGTTCTGCTTGAGGGCGACATAGCACGCGCCATCAGATTTTACCAAAGCTAGTGTTGAGCCCGAGGTTTGGAGGGGATGGTCGAGGGCATACAGGAAGTAGGACGGTTTCAGGAAGGCGAACCGAGGGATCTTGCTAGGATCGGCGAGGGAGAATTGGTTGTGTCGGACCGGCTTGAACAGTCTCACAGCGATGTAAGAAAGAGCGGTGATGCGAGACGTGTCCGAAGCCCAACCATGTTTGCCGTTCTTACCGGCCGACTTCTCGTACATGGTCAGGACTAACCAGCCATCAGCGCATGCCGAGTCATGTTGAAGATTACGACGCACCTTCTGCAAGGCAGATTGCCTCATCAACAAGAACCAAGCCATAAGAAGGCGGCATGCCAGTGTGAGCAGCGTAGAGGTGTTTGAGCGGCGTGACATTGGCCGAGTGTGCGACCTTGGGGACGTGATGCTTTGCGAAGATCGCTGCTCGCCTCCGTTCAGCCTGGCGGACGTCAATACCATGTATGTGCACTCATACAACACTAGCAGACGCACCTGATACGATGCATTTGCAGCGACCTCAGCCGCGTTTGCAGCCGTCCCTGGTGCAGGAGCAACAGCTTCTTCGCCGTTGATTGCTCCGTCTCGACCGCCCGCAGCTGGCTGCCGCCAGCGCATCGACCGACCCGCGCCCGTGGTAACACCGCGCTCTGTAACACCGCGCTCTTCTTGACGCTTGAGAACATCCTTGACCAACTGCAGAAGGCGTTTTTTCTCGGAGAGCGTTGACTGGGCGGGTGGACCGTTATCAGAGGAAGGTGGTAGATCTTCCGAGGACTTGAAGGCCTTTGTTCGGACACCTTTCTCAGCCTGTCTGGTATGATGCGACCGGCGGATGACTGCGAGCTGTTCGAGATCGAATTCAGCAGAGATCACTGTGTCCTGGAAGGTCCTGCGCTCGTCGGGGTCGGACACAGCAGGGAGCGACTGGGCGAGGATCTTCCCTATATGTGCAGCGTCTTTGCGTGTTGCATCCGCTGTGTCTTCAGGCAATTGCAGTCTAGTAATGTGAGGGTTAGACTCTGTAAGATCTATCGGCGGTGAGAGGAGGACAAAACACGAACATGTCGACAGTGCTCTGGACGCATAAGGCAGCTGCTGCGCAAGTCAAATCGTTCAACTGCTGGTCGAAGACCGCACCAACTCCGTCTGCATTCTCTGCCTTCTTCAACCCATTTTCAATCTGGAGCATCTCGGGCTCGTCTTCGTCCATCTCAGGACCCTCGTCTTCGGAATCGGACTGGCCATAGATTGCATCCCAAGCCTCCTGCGAATACCAACTCGACAACGATGGGAATGCGCGAACACGGTGAGCTTGATTCTGCAATTTGTCCAGAAAATCCGGGTCTAGTACGAGAGCGTCCCACAGATTCGCTGCCTCCGAATGGGCCTGTTGTGTTGCTTGCTCAATGTCGTGATCAGAAGGGAATGTGGAGAGGGCATGGAGGTCGAGATGTCGATTGTCGGTATAGGTATGATTGTATCCATTCGCTCTTTCCTTGCCCTCAGATGTCTTTGCAAGGAAGAGATGCTCGCGCAAGCGGACTGAGAGCTTCGGAATCATATGATAGAAGTCTTGCAAGGTGAAGTCCTTCACAAGCTGTCGACAAATGCCGAAGACATGCTCACAGACTTCGGTTGATAGAAGCCAGGGCAGCAATGGGTATCTGCCGTCGAGGTGGTCCCGATAGATGATCACCAACTGAAGGAAACCAACGACTAGGAAGTTTGTGATGTCGCGTGCCTCGGGAGATATGAAGTGTTGAGCTTTTCGGTAGCCGCGATGTCCATGAAGTCGGTCCACATTTCCATGAAGAAGTGCGCACGCAGCACCATGCGAACACGTTCGATAATTGGGATCGATCGATTCTGGTATGCATCCACGAGCTCTCCAAACACAAAGAGGTAGATAATCGAGCCGACCATTTCACGATGCTCGTTGGTGAACCATGCTAGCGTATGACCGGAGAAGAGACGGGTCGCAGCATTGTCGTCTTGTCGATCAAGTTTCTCGACATCCCTCCGAAACAATGTCCCTGTTGCTTCAATTGCTGCAAGGCGGAAGTGGCTGTACGACGTCGTATAGCTGCCCAAAGTAAGTATCCGGGCACCTGAGAATGCGTTGTTCCGGTACGTCTTGCGCCCATGGTTCGAATCTTGAATGAGTGCGACAGGCTGTCGCCCTGCGCCGATGAGAGGAATGTGGAGGTTGATGTCACGATGTGAGCGAATAGGGTGCCTGAGGGTGTAGTCAATGTACGCAACGGCGTGAGCGACCAGGAGACGTTGAAGGGAGCGCTCGACAGCCGTGCCGTCTGCGGCGTAGGATACAACGTTGATCTTGCGGGAGAGAAGGCCATTCAATATTAATTCCAGGTGGACGAACAGTTGCTCCGCCGAGTTTGACTCTGAGATAGGGAGCGCCGCAACGACGATAGTCGGAACGCCGGGAAGAGGGATCTGGAGGGTCCATACGCGTATCTGGCATGTGTCGGTGAGCTGCATGCCTCCGAAGTATTCGTAGAACTCATACCTTCTTAGCCTTCTCGATCTTCCTGGTGCGGATGAGGGCATCGAGTGTGTTGATGTCGCTCACGACGACGGGATCGCCAGGACTCCCTAGAAGCACGTAGCACTTTCGTATTGGGTCCCAGTGAGGCCTCAAAGACTCTAGCAGCTTCGTATCATCACATGCGAGGCCAACGGGACCCACAAGGTAGTCCAATGATTTCAGCCGTTCGTAGATAAATTCAAATGTTGCCTCTGTGATGCCGATGGGAAACTGCACTTCGTGCGCACGACGTTTCCTTCGGGTCATTTATCAGTCAATTGTATCAATGCAATCTTGTAAACACTGACTGGAGTGTCCGTTCTGCGGGTACGGGTAGCACATTCATCATGGATTCATATGCTCGCGGGCTTAAGACGTGGATAATTTGCGCCCACTCCAATGTCATGGCTGAATATCGCATGCCGTTCAAAGGGACACCTCGTTCTTCTAAATCTTTCTTCTTGACGAGATCGTTCATCAAGGCGACAAACAAGGAATTGCCATGCTTGCCCTCGATAACGCCTCTTGCGAAGACTAGGCATGCACTATGAGGGTTCTGTGCAGACAATGATCAGAAGCTGTAACGTGGGGATACTATGAACTTGAAGCTACTGACATCTTCGTATGCCTCCAGAAGAGGTGCAAGGTCGGGATGAGTAAGAGCATATCGATGGAGGGCCTGTATGTCGTCTTTCTGAGCATGATTGGGGGTGAAGCGGCGATTCTTAGGCTCGGGGACTGGCTTGCGAGTCGCATTCTGGAATACGTGGACATGCAGCAGAGCGAGGCAGTTGACACAAGTAACATCCTCAGTTGACTCTTCCGGCACCCTTACAGTGCGAAGACAATCTGTCGCAAGGACATGAAGGGGAGGCGACCGATAGTTCTTCCACTGCCACCGATGCTCTTGCTCCGTGTCGACTACTTGCTTTCTGGCCTTATCCAACGAACGATAATCTGGTGCCGAATACAACTCTAACGCCAAATCGGCGAGGGAAGGCCCGCCGCCCCCGCCGTATGGTGTGCGCTCCAAATATTGACGCACACGAGCGTATTTTGCTGCGCGAAGTCCGAAACAAGGACGATCTATCATTCTCGGAGCGGGGGCCTGCGTCGATGAGGTTGATGCCCAGATGTGGCCCAGTGTATGTGATCGCATTGTGCCCTTGCAAACTTTCTGGTGCTGTTTGAATGCCTTGGTGTGATACGCCCCAGTCATAAGCATGTACTTGTTGCATCGAGAGCATCGGACCTTCCGAACATCGTCTAGACAGAACTCGGCCATGTCGTCAAGCGCAAGGATTTTCTCCTTGAATTTGGTATACGCCTTTGAGTTGTCGTCCCTACCGCGTTTGACGAAGGAATTGGCCAGGCGCGTGCTGATTGCTCCAGACGATGGCCCAACATCAGCGCTTGCGGTGCTTGCAGACACGGTAGCAATGACATCCTTATTCTTTCCCTTGGGCGCGAAGAACGGATGAATGGGCCCAGGGACAGTGCGTGTGCGTTTTGCAGGATGGATAGGCGCCTGAGCCTCTGAGTCGTGGTCAGATTGAGCGCTTGTTGCTTCACTCGCGCTCGCAGCCGTCTTGTCGTCTGCGCTCGAGCTCCCTTTCCTCCGCCTTTTCAGTAAGCCCCGCGCAGCCTTCAGTGTCGTCCCAATGGAACTGATGATCTTCTTAGATGCCCTTGACAGTCGACTTCCATCGGATGCGCAATCCTCCGCCTCACTTCCCACCGACGACACCCTTCTTGACGACATTGACGCAGCATCAGAAGTCCCATTTTCCAAATGGCTTCTCCATTCTGTGATACTGCCAGGCCCATCCTGGTCCAGCATTCCACCACGCGGAACTGGTGGGAGATCATCGTCGACAGTGGATGGAGAGAGCAACGACCGGCCGTATGCGCAGCTGGTATCGGTGGTATCGGGCATAGGTATGTCGTCGCAGTCGCTGTCATAGCCACTAGCAGATGCAAGTACTGAATATGATGATGTAGGAGAAGGTGGCATTGACAGAGGTGGAATTGACGGATCGTATTTGCTGCCTTCGTCCATGTCTCCGCGTCGCCCCATCTGCTTTTCTTCCACCTCTGGACTGAATCCTTCAAGTAGACATTCAGCATCTCTGGTCGACTCGCCGGGTTCGGAAGCTTGAGGATTTAGAAGGTGGGCCATCCCGCGAGGGATATGATGCGCAACAGGCTCATCGCGTCCGGCGCCGCCTGTCACAGCATCAGACCGTCGCTGATGACTTGATACCTGCGCAGAGCACCTGAGTATCGTCGTCCTCATGTCGCTAATGAGCAAAATATAGCGTACCGATTGAATATGGTCGGCAGCGAGCCTCTCGAACCACGCCAACCGTTCGACGTGGCGCCTTGAATCATCCCAAAGCTGCCAGCCCAGTGTTTCGTGTGCGACCGCATTCACGGCGATCACGCCACACGATACGTGATCTGTCTGTCTCGCTGTCGTAAGCGACTGTCCCTCCCACTTGTACTCAATGCCGAATTTGACACGCGTCCACCAGAGCAATTTCTTCTCGATGTCTTTAGGCAGGCGCAGTCCCTGATGGTAAAGGCCGTCGCCTTGTTTCACAGGAATGGTAAGATTGCATTCCCATTGGCGACATAGTAACGTACTCACCATAGGATATTGTTTCCGCTTGACCGTCGATCTTCACGACAACAAAATGCTTGTATTTGGCGAGGAAAACAGGGAAGAGGAGTACCTTCCTATGGGTGCGCAGATCGTCTTCAATTCTCTTGAGGTAACGAGGTGAGTCGGGGAACAGGTCTTCTATTACTGTGATCTTTGAAATTGCATTCCAGAACTCGTGTCCGGCGATCTCGAAGTTGTTGGCAATTCCTGGCGTGCTCCGAACGCGGCTTCTCAACCACATGAGCATCATGTCAACGATGGTGTCGGTGAGAAGGCCGTCTGATAACAGCGGAGCAAGGGCTGATGTTGTCGTAAATGTGGCGGCACCGGGTATCATGAGTTGCTGGCGCCAGGGAAGCGAGTGGATAAGAGCAACAGTGCGTTCGCTTTCCATAGAACCGTCAGCGACTTGTAGCAGCCACCGCACGCTCGCCGTCCACGTCTCCTGTGCCAGGAGGACCGTACGCATCCGTTGCCAGTAAGTGATCATCCACAGCGGGGATGCACCACTTGCATATCGTGGGTCCATGATTGATTGTGCGCCATCCAGGATGGCCTGCGGTGCGAGTGCAGCAAGCTTGTCCACGAAGGCATCCGTAGGAAGGCTTCGTGATTTTGTAAGTGTGGTTATGGGGAAGACTGCCACGTCATGGCTAAAAACAGCTTTGGTTGAGGGGTGTATGAGCTGCTGATCGCGACGAGGGAGTGGTGTAGATACGAAGGAATGAACATCCTCGGTGCCGCTGGGGAGCAAAGAAGTCTCGGGAGCGTTGGGAATCCTGAGGAGCTGCTCGATGTAGGCCAGCAGCTCCGGCGGTGGGTTCTGGGGATAGCTTTTGCCTTGCGAGATCCATAATTCGGGACGGAACATAGGTATTTCATCGTCGTTGTAGATTGTGATGGACTCATCCATTGGCACGATGCCGGGATGGCTGCGAGGGTGATGCGCTGCACAGAAGAAGCAGGTTCGGTCCGAGGCGTTGTCGTAGAATGTCGTACGCAGCAGGCCACGTAAATTTCTACCTAATGTCTCAACTTGTACGAATTATACCGGTAATTATGGGGTCAAAATCTTCTGCCGCCAGTACTTAGTCCAACTACCTCTGTGATCAGACATCGGTTCACCGCGCCCCTAACTACCACCATCAGGATCATACTTTTGCCCCAAATTCTAGCCCCCAGCTACCTCAGACCCCTCAGAGCTTCCGGCGCAAAGCGCCGTCTAGCTACCGTGCGAAAATCATACCCCTGGCGTGAGTTACGGGGGTCCTCGTCTGTTACGCGTACGTGCGCCATCAATCGCATATTGACCGCAGTGTTGACTATAGAGCGCTTAGAATGGTTCTGGTCTTGCAGCCAAGGTGGAGAAGGGTGGAGAGAACGCAGAGTCTAGGCAGGGAAGGCATGAGTAGCCGCGCACAACTGTATTACGGATCCGTATTGAGGTGTCGCCGCCGGCCATGCAGCGCCCACGTTTCCATGATTCCATTTCCCTGTCACATAAATGCCAAGTCTGACTTCTACGCCACGCGAAAGTCTACATACAATAACTGCCACTGCGGATGACGAAAGGGACTTTCTCGGCGAACGATGCTGGGATTGCAAGGGAGTTACTAGCTACAGTTACGGGACTGAAAATCGTCAGCCCCCGTGGGGAAGGCTCGGAGCTGCCGACCACGGAAAAGGCAGGACCAAATCCCCATTGGCATCCATAGGAGATTCTATGTAGTTGGCACCGAGTGGGGAGTTTGTGACTACTATATGTAGTCTTACCATCAACCACAGCATGTGGGTGCTGCGATGATTGACTCCAGACAATGAACGTACACAACAGACTGGCCCACTAGCATATGATTAAATTCCGCAACGTCGTCGACGTTGAGTAATTGGGGCTGGACTTGTTCAAAATACGCCTCCCAGACAATGTCTGGAAATATGCGTCAAGACAGGTAAGGGATCTCACGGTTAAGTACGCCTGACGTCGAGACGTTTTGGACACCCGACGTATGAGTTGAACAGTGTGATGGAACATAAAACCCAAAGACCCTAGCCACTGATGAAGGAAGGACAAAGCGACAATGATAGGATACTACCCCACTAATACAGCATCAACGCATCCAAGTTGTCGCCACCTTCGAATGAACTCATCCAATCTTCGTCTAGACATGCCTCCCAGACTATCCCTGCAAACATGGGTTAATACCAGCTAAGGGATCGGACGGGAAGGATTACTAACGTTGAGCGCTGTCTGGCACAACAATGAGAAAGAGCAGTTGAACAGCGACATACAACACAACGCAATAGATAAGAGCAAGCCACACGGACCAATCCGAGGAATTCGTTGTGGCTAGAGATGAGCTTCTGTTAAGTAGAAACTTCGGAGGCGTGATATAAACAAAAACATACAATATGGCCGCCAAAATAGGAACAGAAACCCGAGCCCATATATGTGCCACACTGCAAGACGCAAGATGACACTGTCGGCAACCGAAATTCTACGCTCTTCCGTGGATGCCCGACGCTTCTCTTCCGGAAAGTCATCCTCCGCGGACAATCGAGTGGAGTCGGATATGTGCCCCAGAAGCGCAGCGTAAACGAATATTAGAGGCATGAACGAGGGAATAACGCAGAGCGGCACGTAGATCCAGTCGTCTGACTGACACCAGAGCCAAGCGAGCACTGCCCATGCTGCAAGCGGGTATAGGAAAACAAGGAAGGAAAGGATTTGACGAATATGATGTACGATGGTGACATCAATGGGGCCGTCGACATATATCGCCTTGTCGATGAGTTTGACTTGCTCGAGGTCGATGTCGGCTGGCCAGGTAACTGACTTCTTCCTCTTTCCGAGCTTCGTCAATCCTACGGCCCCAGCGGCGCAACGTGAGGCTGTAGGTGCAGCGGCCGGGGATGACAGCCAAGCCTGTGCCATGTCCATGAAGGCCTGATCAACGGCGGACGGCTGGACGACGAGGGTCTCGAAATACGCATCCGTAGCCAGGATTTTGGCAGGAATCATGGAACGATGTTGGTGGTATGCTCGAAAGGGGCGGCAGGAAGGTGAAGCGGGTGCGATCTGGCCATGGAGTTGCTGCGAAGAAGCTAGCATGGATAGATGCAGATCCGAGTCTCGGTTTGCGTGATATAAGTTGCAGCTGGCGCTGAGGTTGAGGACAGGTGATGGTGTAGGGATAGACGTGGTAGCCATAGGAGCTCTCAGCTGTCGCGAGACCGACTTTCGACACTGACTAGAGTGGAACATCTGCCGGTTCGAGTGGACCTTACAACCGGTTTGTGAACACAAAGCCCATCCTGCGTGTATACTAGAGTGCTCAGAAAACAGCATATCCAAGTTCAAACGTTCATGGGGAACGTCGGAGACGAAAGCAGCTGCACGGTTCGAGCTGCCGCCACAACAAACAAACACAAACACTAGCCGAGCCTTCAGTGATTCTGGATCTGCAAGGTGAACCACTTTCAGCACTCGCCTCGTCCGCCGCAAATTCCTCGTATCTCACCGTCATGTCACGTCCACAAGATGATCGAAATCAAGAGGCGACAGTATACTTGGTACGCCGCGCAGTATCATGACCGACACTGTGACTGACAGCTGAACAGGGAAATCTCGACGAACGATGCTCGGACGCGCTCGTATGGGAGCTCATGCTACAAGCAGGGCCAGTAGGTGCGTGTATTCGCTTTGACGCCACTCCCGTCTCTGACAGGCATACTTGCAGTTAACGTGCACTTACCAAAAGATCGCATATCCATGGCGCACCAAGGGTACGGTTTTTGCGAGTTCCTGACAGAAGAGGATGCAGAATATGCGTGTAAGATCATGAACCAAATCAAACTGTGGGGGAAGCCTATAAGAGTTAACAAGGTCCGTCGCAGGTCGCTTTGTGTTGTCGTGGATCCTCCTCAAGCCCACGGTCTTCATCCTCATGAACACGCGCGCTAACTTTTTTTTTCGCGACACAAGGCTTCGTCGGACAAAAAGCAACTGGATGTCGGCGCAAACCTCTTCATCGGAAACCTGGACGAAAATGTCGACGAGCGGTTACTATACGACACCTTTAGTGCATTTGGCGTGATGGCGACAACAGCGAAGGTGCGCCTCGTTCTTTTCATCTTACCCCGCTCTTTCCAACCATCTTTCCCGCAGGTTGCACGCGACCCACAATCTGGTCAGTCAAAAGGCTACGGCTTCGTCTCCTACACCGACTTCGAGTCCTCCGACGCGGCCGTCGAGTCCATGAACGGACAGTTCCTCATGAACAAGGCCATCACGGTGCAATACGCCTTCAAGAAGGACGGCAAGGGCGAACGCCACGGGACGCCCGCGGAGCGCCTGCTCGCCGCGCAAGCGCGCAAGAACAACGCCCTCCCCGCCACTGCACGTCCGCCACCTGCGCCAATGGCGTTCGGTGCCCGCCCGCCCATGCCCGGCTACCAAGGCCCGTACCAAGGGCAGTTCGCCGGCGCTCTCGCCGCCCCGCCGCCGCCACCACCGGGGTTCTCGCCCGCGCAGACGATTGGGCCGGGCGGCATGCCCATCGGCATGCCGATACAAGGTGTCCCGATGGGCATGGGCATGCCCCCGCCGCCGCCGGGGATGCCCATGTACAACCCTGGGCAGGGGTACCCGCCGCCGCCGCCACCTGGGTTTGCGCCGCAAGGCATGCCAATGATGGCCCCACCCGGTGCGCCTGTGTACATGGGGCAATGAATTGGTCGCGGCGTCGGGGTTTGGTCGCTATTGTAGCTTGTCGCCACTTTACTCTGTAAATATATCGCAACACAATTCCCTTCGCATGTCGTCTTGGGCGTCGCTGGAGCTCCTCCACCTTTCGCCCGCAAGGATGGTCAAGTAATCCAGAAGACTAAGCTCTGACTCCTCGGAGCACCCGCCGCGTGCCGCGTGCTCTCAGCCGCAGCGTTCATCCCGTGATAGTTCGCACCGTTCAGGCCTCCTCCCCAAAGACAACAAAACAAGAAAGCCGGGACAGAGTGTGTGCGCGAAACCATATCTCCTGTGCGAGACCCGCTGACAGTGTGCAGTGACTACAATCAAGTGCGTCGTGGTTGGAGATGGTGCGGTTGGAAAAGTGCGTCGCGTACAGGTCGCGTATGTTGGGGCCAGGTTGGGGCCCCTTGTTGGCCTCGTCGTTGACATTATTCTTCCATCCGCGACAATCAGACCTGTCTACTGATCTCCTACCCCACAAACAAGTTCCCAAGAAAGTGTGTCCCATCGGTGCGTGCCCTCTCCCACTTGCACTGGCTCGATATGGTTCGAACATTTTTCGCGCGCGTGCTAGGTGTTCGACAACTATGCGGTCACGGTAATGATTAGCGACGACCCGTATACGCTGCACCTGTTCGATACGGGCGGTGACCTCCCCCCTTGTGCGCGTGCCCGATAACGCAGGGGTACCCAACAACGCGGCCGGCCTCCTTATATAGGTCAGGAGAATCACGACCGCCTCCGCCCATTATTAGCATACCCGCAAACGGACGTCTTCCTCGTCTGCTTCAGCGTCATGTCGCCCGCGTCCTTCGAGAACGTCAAGGAGAAGTGGTTCCCTGAGGTCCACCACCACTGCCCTGGCGTACCGCGCCTTATTGTTGGCACACAGGTTGATTTGCGCTACGACCCGCAGGTCATGGAGAAGCTCCAGTGGCAGAAGCAGCGCCCCGTCGCGTTGGAGCAGGGCGAGCGGCTTGCGCGTGATCTCGGCGCCGTGAAGTATGTCGAGTGCTCGGCGCTCACCCAGAAGGGCCTGAAGAACGTGTTTGATGAGGTGAATACGGTCTGCCATCGTGCTTCACTAGAGCTGCAGTGACGATCGTCCGCCTTACAGGCCATCGCCGCCACGCTGGATCCCCCGCCCCTCAAGAGAAAAAAGAAATGTGTCATCGTCTAACACTACGCTCATATGAATACGATCCTTCCGCCATCTACTGTGTCTTTTCATGAACATTCACGATTTTCCTCTTTCCGTGTTTCCCCTGCGTACCTTACTCTTTCGCTCTGCCATTTCTCTGCGCTTTCGGCTGCCCCACATAGGCATGGCCCCGCCCGGCGGCCCGGTGCGCCTTCGGTATGGGAGACGGTCGCTGCGTCGTGGTTTAGTCGCTATAGTATCAGTATTGTAGCTTGTCGCCCTTGTATCCTGTGAATATATATCGCAACATGGTTCTCTTTACAGGTTGTTTTCGGTTGCAGCTGAAGCACCCCCACCTCTCGCCCGCATAGATGGATTGTCCGCACGGGCCGATGAGGAAGTTGCCAATGACATCTACGGCGCGATTCCGCGCCGCGTGCTTTCAGCGTTCATCCCGTCCCATTAACATCGCAATAGCCCGCGCCATACAAGCGGGCCCCCACGAAGACAAGAGAGCCGCAACGGAGCGTGTGTGCGGGATCCATATCTCCTGCGCGAGACCCGCTGACCGTGTGCAATGAAGACACAGACATGAAGGTTCGGTGGGACTTTTAACTGTCGGGCTACCACTAAGGATTCTGCACAGATCGCAGTGGAAGGCTGCTGCCATGGCGAGCTTGACTCGACATACCGGCGCATCGCCGAGCTCGAGGCGCAGAACAATTACAAGGTCGACCTCCTTCTCATCTGCGGCGACTTCCAGGCCATCCGCAACTATCAAGACCTGCAGTGCATGGCCGTGCTGCCGAAGTATAGGAAGCTTGGGGAGTTCCACAAGTACGCCGTACACCGCTCGCCCTGACAGCTGCACCATAGTTGACTGCCGAACAGGTACTACACCGGCGCAGCTACTGCGCCGATATTGACGATTGTCATTGGGGGGAACCACGAAGCGTCAAATTACTTGTGGGAGCTGTAAGTCATGCCCTTACATAGCTCGTCGGCGTGCGGTCTGAACGTCACAGGTACCATGGCGGCTGGATGGCACCGAACATATACTTCCTTGGACAGGCGGGATGCGTACAAGTCAACGGCATACGTATTGCGGGTGCTTCGGGTATCTTCAAGGGTCATGACTTTTCTCGAGGTGCGCAAGATATGATTTTGCTGGAAATTGGGCTCACACCGCTCGCTCAGGACATTTCGAAACTCTGCCATATGACAATGGTTCGATGCGCAGCATCTACCACATCCGCGAGTTCAACGTCCGCCGCCTCTCCCTGGTGAGCACCGCTCCTTTTTCATCATGTTGAAACCAGTTCTCATGGGCCATCTTGTAGATTTCTTCGCCCGACATCTTTATGTCGCATGACTGGCCACAACACATCGCGCACCACGGGAACCTCGGCGGGCTCCTGCGCCGCAAACCGTTCTTCAAGCAGGACATCCAGACCGGGCAGCTCGGGTCGCCGCCGCTCAAGGATCTCCTTTTCAACCTAAAGCCTGCATGGTGGTTCGCGGCACATCTGCATGTGCGGTTCGAGGCGACAGTCGTGCACGAGTCGCCGGATCAGCCCATGGGGGACGGTGTTGCCGCCCCTGCACCTGTACCCGTGGTGCAGAACCCCGACGAGATTGCGATTGATGATGACGACGACGACGACGGTGCGGCGAAAGGTGAGGGTGGCAGGGCTCCTGTGGTAGAGAAAGAGGTAGAAGCTGTACCAAAGGAGGTGCAACCCAGCAACCCAGACGAAATCACGCTCGATGACGAGGAGGACGAGGTTGCACCTCTGCCTCAGGCACCACCACCTCCGCCCCCACGACGCGAAACAAAATTCCTCGCCCTTGACAAGTGTCTGCCCAACCGGCAATTCCTCGAGGTAATCACGTCGTTCGCCCATCGTTGTCAGAACGGATCTGACAGCAAAGACATTGCAGGTGGTCGATTTGCCCCCGTCGGTCTCGTTCGCCGACGCGCCCGCGCCCGTCCTGGCGTTCGATCCAGAGTGGCTAGCCATCACGCGGGCCTTTCACCCGTTCCTGTCCACGACGCGATACCAGCCCCCATTTCCGAGCCTTGAAGAAGCGTGGGAGTTGATCGAGAAGGAGCTCGCCTGGGTAAAGGAGAACGTCGGGAAGAAGTTGGGTGTCGAAGAAGCGGTGGAATTACCGGCGTGGAGGGTGGACGCTTGTCAAAAGTTCGTGATGACGGCGCCTGGGCCGGAGAAAGACGGTCAGGCGCGACAGCAGCAACGTGAGTTCATTCATAGGTCGTGGATTGGATCGTGGAGCTGACTCAAATTGTCAGCACCGTTCTTCTCCAACCCGCAGACTGAGGCTATCGCGTCGCTGCTTGAAATCCCGAACCAAATTCGCTAGCACGCGCCATGATCCAATGCATGAGAATAATGGAATTTTTGCGGGCCGATACAGGTCGTGTGCAGAGTCACTGAAATGTACATTAAGTGATATCACGAGGTAACCAGGCGTTGGCATAGGAGGAAAGGTATCCCAAAACACTAGCTGGCAATAATTATGGTGATGATACTGTCCTTCAGTCGGTCACAGCGCAGCACACAGAGCATCAGAGAAAGGAACCGCCATACAAACCAGAGGGACGCCGTCAGGTCGCATCATCCACCGCGAGGTGCCGAGGCCCGCAGAGAAGCGGGCTGACAACACTCGCCGCATCCCCTCACCACAAAACACACCAAACAAAGATGCCGACGCCAACCAAGTCGTCGACATCCGTCATAACAACAACAACCACCGCCGACTATCAGCCAAGATGTCGGCGGAAATGCCAGAAAGTTGCAGCCTGGAAGCCACAGGGCCCGGGACGAGCAGGACGACAGAGACGTCGGAACAGGAGCAGTGCACGCCGAGCAGGAACAGAGGCAGAGACAGAGGACACAGTCACGTCAGGTGTGCGGGCTGTGAGTGATGTGCGCGTTGAGCTGCAGGCACTGCAAGAATACAGCGCCGAGCGTGTGCGTCCCGCTCCCAAACCCGCGCCGTACGTGAGCTTGCTGTGCCACTGAGTAGCCAGCCGCTGCCCTGACGATCGCGTCGTTGATGACGCGTGCTCTCTGTGATAAAAACCTGTTAGAAAACAAACGCAAGCGGGTATACCGGTGGGCTTTACCTGGTCATTGTCTGCCGCTGTCCACTCTTCCGGAGCCAAACGATACCAAGTCCACATGCACCGCGCAGGTACCCGCCTGAACTGACCCAGATACTCTACACCCTCCGCCCACCTAACGAACAACTCGAAAGGTTGCCCCGGTTCAGGCACGATGCTGGGAGCGTCGTTGACCGGGACGAGTGAGGGATTGTGCAGGGCACGCTGGACCGGCGAGAAGAAGTACCCGTGGTACCCGTGGTGGAGGAAACTCGGACTCGCCAGGAAGTCGCCTCCCAGTCCCCCGCTGTGTCCGTCGACGAAAGCTTGGCGCATCACGACAAAACGACAGTTGGATCTCTTGAATGGTCTGATCAACAATGGTGGTATAGGGATAATGAGACAAAGAGGCCTACCGCGAGACGGTCAGAAAGCCGCTGGAGGGCGGCCTCCGAGAAAAAGGACGAGCGCTGGACAGGCGGCAGCGGAGGCTCCTCACCTCGGCCCACCTGACGCCAGAGCTCCCGCAGGCGAGAGCGGGCAACCATGCCAGGCGCCTGCACCACGCCAACGGGAGACAGAACAGGCACCACTGCTGACGCACCGCCGCCGGGGACAGGGTACGGCCCCATCCTCACGAGAGCAGCCGGGACGTCGTGCGCGATGAAAATCGCGACCCCGGCTGCCCAGCAGGTCAGCAACCTGGCGAGGGTCGAGCGTGCACCGCGGAATGACGCGAGACTGTACGTCCGGGAGGCCTGGGAATGGGACGCCAGGGCAGTGGATATGACCATGAGGTTCGACTGCACACCAAGCTCGGATGCCACGAGCGAGGTTGTGTACTCGGACCACTGCCTGTGGAAGCGGCTGACCGGAAAGCGAGGGGCGTCGTGGGGAAGAGTGCCGTAGACGGAGCGGATGGTGAGGACGGGTGTATCGTGGTCCTGTGGAGTGAATGTCAATCGTGAATCTAGAGCGACAGAAAGATTAGATGACGGACGTAGTGCACCAGACTGCAGACAATCTGACAGGAGAGATGAGGTGAAAGGAGAGCGAGGAGGTTGGTTGGTATGTCGAAGGGTGTGGAGTGGGGGAGAGAGGCGGAAGTAGACATCGTTGGACCTGATGTGCGCCGTGTGAGGACCGAGAGGATCCTGGGGAATCCATGGCAGAGGTGGAGGGATTTATACTCCGTCAGTCAAGCACATACGTTGTCGTTGTCGTTGTCGTCTTCTCCTCCTGTTGTTGACATGGACGACGAGACGAGAGGGCAACGGCAAGCGCTGAGAGCCTTTTTCTAATGAAGGCAGTACAACATACGTGAAAGAGAACCAAAGCAATGAGATATGTGCAGGCGTCTGTGGGCGACACCAAGGCCGTTTCATCTTTGTTAAAAGAGACGGTGACAACGAAATCAAGGGCAGTCAACCAGGACGTCAACTAGCCAGTGGGAAGCACCGCCGCAGACGGATAGGAAACAAGGATATTTTGTTCAACATCTTTGATGGGGGACGACGAGTCAGAGTGGTGAGCGTCAGAGCCATCCATTTTAGGAGGTGATCCGAGAAAAGTTCTATGTCGTTCCCGTATTTGTTGACAAGAACGGTCGAACAACAAGACTCGAGACGTAGTACTGTACGTGCCTCGATCAGAGAGTGAAAGAATAGCGGCGAGCGCGCGGTTCGACTCTTTCTAAGCTTGCAACAATGGCCCTACAGGGTGACAGCAAACGAGCGGTAGAGTAAATTGAGCCCAAATCGGTCGTCCTGAATAGGGCAGCGCGCCAGAGGGCAGAATGCCGCAGTGATGGAGGAGGACAAGGAGACAGCGCGCCGAGTCGGCCCGCCAGCAGACACGTGGCGCGCGCCGAGTCGCAGCCTATGTAGTCTATCATTAGTCGTTCTGAATCTCGCAGCCGACTTCTGCTCTTCCACTTCGAGACATTCCTCCCAGACGCGCAATCATGTCGACTTCGCTGGAGTACCATTCATTGGATCAGAGCTCCAAGTGCGCTGCCATTTTCTCCACTATTGTTCCCAGTTGTTGACAGGTACGAAGATGGCGACACCTACCGCCCCCACCTGGCTTCGCGTCCCTTGCTTCAACGGTCCGTCCAGCTTCACAATCAACATTTCCTCATTTGTGAATCTCTAACTCTCGACAACGCACGTTGCGAACATGACAGACCAAGACACCGAGCGCTAAGGCGGTCGCTGCAGCAACGGCGTCATATGAGGTTTTGAAAGAGAAGCGCGCCTGGGATTTTGCTATCTCGCCAGCGAAGTCGCTGCCCATGCAAGCTTTCATGCTCTATATGTCTGGAGGAGGCGTTCAGATCTTCAGCATGGGCATCGTTGCGATGCTGTTGCTATCGCCGTTCAAGAACCTGGCGGCGATCAATACGGGTGCGTCTTCCTGCCTAGTCATCGAGCCTCCACGTCCCTTTCCTCCAAGTCCGCATTGCGGACGCTTTGATTTGTGTAGCAAAGCCTTGCGTTGGGTGTCTCTGTCTGACTTTGTCGTGATTTTCAGCCTTCGTGCCATTTGCCCCCGGACCTGCCTCGCCCTCCAAAGCAAACTCCCTGTCCACACTTCCCCTCCAAAAGATCGCCTACATCGCATGCAATATCCTCACACTTGGTTTGGGGCTATGGAAGTGCCGTTCCATGGGTCTGCTCCCCACGGGCACAGGCGACTGGTTGGCGTTCGAGAGCAGGGGGCCGCCGCCAGAGTTGACGTTGTTTTGATTGGAGCCTGGGTGCGTTTGGTCAGATGTACAATGCAAGGAGTGTTTAATTGCCTTCATCGACTCGTTCTTGAAGCTTGAGGCTATGAGACCTTGAGGGAGCAGTTCAAACTTGTCTCGCCTGCAACGGCTCGAGAAAGGTCCTTCATCCACAATTTAAATGATATTTGGGTTGCAGCGCTGTCCCCGTAGTTGTTCTCCTTTTACATTTACTTAGCATGAGTGGAGAGGTTGAGATCTAGAGCTGGCAGTGGAGTGCTGTACGCGCCGAGCTGGCACTGCTTTTGCTCCTTCACCAACCTCTTCCTGTCATTATATACCTTGCTCCCTTGATACCCTCTTCTCTTCTCTTCACTTTCCTTTTGTCCATCATGTCCTTCACCGAGGCCTTCATACTCCTCACCATCCCCGAAGCATCGCTCACGACGCCTAGCTCGACATACACCGGCGCCCTTGCCCTTGAATACGTCACTTTCTCCACGCCGTCTGCCGCTCCCTCCTCGCGCGATGTCGTTCTCGTCCTGCGCATCGCATCTTTAGAGGTCGTGCTTGACCCCGCCCGCACGCTCACTCTGTCTGTGCTGCCTTCCGGCCAGCACAAATACGTCTTTCACAGCACGCCGCAGGACCCCGCCGAGCTCCTGCTCACGTTGCCCGCGCCGCATGCGGGCACAGCCGACGACATCGATCTCTTCCACAGCGTACTCGCGGAGTATGGCAACTTCCGTGGGGACTTTGCTGCCGTGGAGACGGGCGCGGCCGATGTGACGATTCCAGTCGAGGAGAAAGCAGGGCCGGAGGATGATCTGCGCGGCCGGTTCATTCTCGTCGACGAGGATAACGGGGAGGTCATCGGCGCGTTGGACAACCATGTGCGTGTGCGGGAAGATGCGTCACTGAACGAGAAGGGCGAGGAGAAAGCGCCCGTGGTCGTGGAGCTCCCAGAGGGCGCGGACGCGCTCGACGACCTGCAGGAAGTGGAGGTCCTCGTGCGCACCGTCCCGAAGGAGGAGCGCGACTGGATGATGAAAGGAGCAGTGTTCGTTACGTGCGTACCTATAGCGTCCGTGACAACGTTGCCAGTACTAACACATCCACGCCTCCAGCCATGTCATTGCAGGCGGCACGACATTGCTCACCAGCGCCATGTCCTCCGCATCGAATTACTACATCGCACACTCCACGCCGTCCCCGCATGCCACACCGTCCGGCACGCTCAGTCCGTCCAAGGACACCCTCTCTGTGCCAGGCTCCGCCTCTGGCTCGCGCTCTGGCTCCCCCGCACCACCGTCGCGCACGCTCCTCCTCCTGCAGTCGCCGACGACGCGCAAGAATCTCACGCGCGTCCATGCCGTCAGTGGGCATGCTGCGAAGTTGAGCAATAAGACGACAGCCGTCGTCGAGGGCCTCATTGAGCGTATGGTCGGTGTGGAGTCGGGCAAGGGCAAAGGCAAGGCGGGTCTGGCGCAACCCGGCTCCCAAACGGACAAGCCCCCGCTGCCTCCACGCAACGTCAATAGAGCGCCGTCGCCCCTGCCGCCTCCGTACAGCGCAGCTGCATCCGAGAAGCCGCCTCTGCCCCCACGCAGGTCTCCGGCACCCTCGCGCTCGACCTCACCCCTCCCTCCACCTGCGTCCCCCGACCCGAACTCCCCGCCGAAGCCCCTGCGCACAAGCGCGCGCATCGCGCTCTCCGCGGCCCTCATACTCGCGTCGCTCTCTGCGAGCACGACGCGCCTCGTCGACGCGGGCGGCGTCGCGCTCGGCGCCGCCGTGACGCACAAGTACGGCGCGCAGGCGGGCGAGAACGTCGGGATCGCGGCGGGCGCGGCGCGGAATGTCACGCTGGTATATGTGGACATGCGCGGGCTGGGCAGGCGCGCGATTGTGAAGAAGGTGGCAAAGGGTTGGGTGAAGGGCCAGGCGCATAAGCTGCGGCATGGGGAGAAGCAATAGGTTGTTTTCGATGCAAGGGGACTATGTACAGTACTGTATGCTGTAGTGGTAGTGAGTATATCTGATTGGGTGGATTCCGGCAAGATATTCATCTGGCATAATGTGAGTGACAGTCAAATACAAAAGGTGAGCAAATGAACTTTCGGGTGCCTCAACAACTCTAGTTCCCCCCTCGGTATCTTCAGACGACCGTTAGCCACGTCCTTCATCGCTGAAGGGACCACGCACCCATTCCAGAACGATGACAGTATCATCGCTCAAGAGAAACTGCGCCTCCGCGCCTCGAAGATCGTCCGGCATCTCCAACTTGGCGGTTACGAAGGACAGCCGCCTTAGCTGGCACCAGTAGTCCTTCAAGTAGTCCCCCCGTCCACCCCACACAGCTTCCAGCGGGCCCTCTTCTACCCTCCGGACGTCCCCGAAAGGGTAAGCCTCGAGGCGATATGGATGAAAATCGTCAATCTCCAGGTGACTCACTACGGAACTGTGTAGCATGTTGCCGGTGCCTATGGTCCGCAGACCGCAGACCGACCCGTGGTCGAGAACCTTCTCCTCGATGACTGTTGTATCAATCACGTCGTAAGCCCAGTCCGCCCACTTGTAGACATGCGTCGACTTCGGATGCTCCAATATGTCCGCTTCGACGCGCGAGAGAAGCGCCGAGAGTCAAATGTAGAGCTTGAAGCACCAAACAAAAATTTTGGTGCGAGATGAAGTGAACGGTGAGAAGATCGCTGTTTTTTAGCGAGAACGGCGCGAGGCGATTGGACGGGCAGGAAGCACTGGTCGGGCCGCCAGTGTACATGTGGAAATAGATATCGATGTCGACGCCGGGCGACAGTTCAGGCTCGTGGAGAGATAGATCCTTGTGGAGAAGTGGAAGCTCGAAAGAACCAACACAATGGGCGGCGCCTTCGGACACATGCCAGATGTTGGGCTGTATGGGTGCCCTCCGGCTCTATAGCACCGCTACGAGGCACGGCTCGTCGCTAATGAATGCAAATGCATCGACGTCGGCTCTTTGCTGTACGAACCGGTCAAGATCGCTGCGATCTGAAGCGAAATACGACGCCGCGCACCCATACTTGAACTCCAGACTTCCAATGAAGCACAGATAAGGTTGAAGAGCTGGCTTCTCCTCCTCTGCGGAAGAAGAGCATATCACAGTAGTCACCACTGATCTTGACGGAATATTCGAACTCGAAATTTACATCTTGCCACATGTCTTCTTCGTCGTTTGCTAAGTCGGACTCGTTTCCACCAGAGCCGTGGTCGTCATAAGGTGAGATCCGAAGATGTGCTACCCTTGACGAAGGGTGATCTTCGCCAATAGACAGTGACTTGACGTAGAGTGTATACTTGCTTGGCTTGATATACTGTAAATGACATCATACAAAGCAAGTTTGGGACAAGGCGACATACCTTATATGTCGGTCGAGTACGACCAGGACATCCTGCGACGCGTCAAATGCGAAGCATTCTATCGGAACCACGAAGTCGAAGTCAAACTCCCGTCTTTTTGCTGCGATCCCGCGCAAGCGCGATGGCAGCTGGTTGAACAAGATTGTAGACCCGAACGCCCATGCCAAGATACCATCCCAAAGCGCCCGAGTTTGGATACTCCGATCCTGCTCATCGTAAGCAAGGAGTACTGTATGCTCCGTCCATCGCAGGTGAGTCCATGCGTCGTTGTATTCAGCCAGCTTCTGAATTCGCTCGCGGGTGGTGTGCCATCCGGAGAGTGGATTGTCGCGCAAACCCTATTTGGCTAGCATGACGTGGTACTGGAGGACAAGGCTTTCATCCACCAGACCTTTGAGAACGCGACAAGTCTGCAAGCGCTTCAGGCTCGAGTCAATGATGGAAAATCGACGAGACTTACCTGCCGACATGCTAACAGAGCCTGATCAAGGTTCTGTAGCACCTGGACTGACAATTCGTTGGGAAGGAAAAGGATGCTCGGAGGGATGCCCGCGATGATCAGAGGCATTTTTGAAGAGAGTCGAACAGCGGGACGAGCGAGAATAAATTTGTTGTTGCGTGCCGCGGTCCGACCTGATGCCGCGGTAACGGCGTTGCCATGATCGAGTATTAGTAAGACCTCGAGCATCGAGTTATTTCACAAGTAGCAGCAAATTTATAGACATCTGAGCCCAATCTACGCTTGGGACATGGCGTGGTGTCTCCGGAACCTCATACGTACTGACTGGGTTAAAATGTCAAGAGATGAATTTTTGGGTTGCTCGTAAGTGTCGGTTCCTACAGCACTCCGTCAGCGCGCCGTCAAGAATGATCGCAAATCACATACCCATTCCATGATGAGTATATTATCGTCGCTAAGGAGGAATAACAAGGCGTCCGCTGTCCGAAGCACAGCCGGCAGCATCGTAGACAGGGAGTTGAGAGGCAGCTGTTTACAGTAGCGGAAGCCATATGGATATGCAAGGTCCCTCTCGTCCACAAGCTCCTCATCTCCACTCACTAACGTCCCGAAGGGCCCATTCCGCAAGCGATAGGGATGGAAGTCGTTCACAGTCATGTCGAAGCCACCATCATCGTCGTCGGACAGGAACGGCTTTGGATTTATAACTCGCATTCCGCAGGCGAGCCCATGGTCGAAAGCCTTCGAGATACTCATAAGGCGGACAACGTCGTTGGCCCAGTCATTCCAGTTGTGCGCAGTAATGGCCGCCTTCTTCGAGTGCTCTGCGATGTCTGCTTCGACGCGCGAGAGGAGAGCGGAGAGTCGGATGTAGAGGGCAAAGTCCGGATGGCTATTGTCCTCTACGAAGGATAGGATGGTGAGAAGCTTGTCGGCCCCGTCCACAGAGAACGGCGCAGCACAATTCGATGAGCAGGAGGAAGGAGTTGGATCTCCGGTGTTCATATGGAAGTCGAAATGTATGTTTTCGTGCTGCCGAAAGAGAGGAAGCTCGAATGAGCTGACAAAATGGACGTCATCGGTGATAAGCCAGACATCCATGTCGGTGGACGCCGCTGAGCTTGTCAGGATTGCTAAGCAAAGAGTGCTAATGAAAGCGAAGGCACGTGCGTTGGAAGACTTTTCCTGCGGGCACTCGTCAGAATCTCATCGTGCCCGAGTGGACATGCTTTTACCCATAGAATGACTCCAGTTTTCCAATCCAGGACAGTCAAGTAGGCAGAGTGGGGTTGCCCTGGGCGGAACAGGACGCCGCATCGATCCCTATCGATCCTCACAATATAGTCGAGTTCAGGCGGTTCGGTGTCCACAATATCAAAAGGCATTATTGGTAGTCGGGGGATCTTTGACGAAGGATGGTCTTCTCCAGTGTACAGAGACCTGAAGTGGAGGGTATACTTGAATGGAGGTCTATTGACGCGATCCGGTCAGGTCCACGGATTAGCATCACGTTCACGTCGGGAAAGACGTACTGAGCATGCTGCAGGTTGGACTCGAGCACTACCAGAACATCATGGGACGCGTCAAATGTGAAGTCCTCCACATAAAAGGGAAACTTGATCTCCCATCTGCTTGAGACAATCCCGCGCAAGCGCGATGGTAACTGATGAAACACTATCTTGCTGGCGAACGCCTGTGCCCAGATACCGTCATGAAGAGCCCAGGAGTGATATAATGGATCCGACGCCTGGGGCCAGGGAAGTGTTGCGTGCTCCGTCCATCGTAGGTTCGTCCACGCGTCATTGTACTCTGTAAGCTTCTGAATTCGCTCATGGGTGGTGTGGCTGGAGAGTGGGTTGTCGCACATGCCCGTCCTTGCCAGCGCGATGAGGTACTGCAGGACAGGGGTGTCGTCTACCAGATTTTTGAGGAAGCGACATGTCTACATGGGCATCGGGATCTGCCACATCACTCAACGGAGGTGTTGGAAACGTACCTGTCGACAGGCTAACAGCGCGAAGAGGTCGAGGTGCTGCAGGACATTCACCCTCAGTTCGGGAGGAAGCAGTAGCAGGCCAGACACATCATTCAGATGCATGCTTTGAAAGAGTTCAGATTGTGTCGTCCGACTGCATGAGAGCTACAGCAAGCCTGACGAGTTGGTCACTGAATCGGAGTCAAACGTTCAACGAGAGCCCGTCCGTGGGAATGAGCACAAACAGACGGCAATAACGCGTTGCAAGGCGGCCACGACGCGTCGCAAGTTGCTTGTCTCTGCCCGCCTCGTCGCATCCACCGTTCCCTGCATCGACAGTCTCCTGCCCGCCCAGCATTCCATGCCTCTCCTCAAGCCACTCATCGCTCCAGCTTCCCGCCCTGCCCAGACCGTCCACCCTTCCGCGATGCCTGCTGCCGCTTGTAGCCAACATGATTCATTCCCTTAAACCCGGAGTGACATCTAACCCTAAGTTCTTATGGGTGGCCTCGCATTATTTTTCCGCTCGTTGATGTCCAGCCGCGTTCTGCTCACGGCATGAACGGCTGCTACGTGGCCCGGCGAGGTCGCGTCGACACGAGGTGACGTCTGCATCAGGGCAGCCCAAGGCGGACTGGCGTTTTATCGTATGTATCCGGCGTTTTTCTTTCTTGCGATGACCCCGGCACCCCCACCCTGCGCCTCCGGAACGTGTTCCCAGCGGCACAGAGCAGCCGGTGTCGGCATGCCCGTCCAGGTCTCCGTCCGCACTGCCTCGGGAACCCAGAGCCGCGCGTTTCCCCGCACAGAAGGCCGCATGCATGGCACGAAAAGGCGTAGGCCCGAGTAGGCTTGTGCGCAGTGCGCGCCTTCGTTGAGATGTCGCGGCTGTGGGAAGGCGGCGCCGGGATGGCGCGAGACCACGCATCCGATGCTCGGTGGCTGCGCGGCGGAACACCAGAGGCGCATCGCGGGTAAATGGGTGGTGGGCCCGGGAGAGCGAGCCACGCACAGGAACCGATGTAGACGCATAGACGCCTTCCGCCGGCTAGACCCCGCACAGACCTCCGCGTGAGGTCGCCCTGTCTATTGCCGTTTCGCGCCCTGATACTTGCGTTGCCGTCGGCGCGCGCCTTGCCGTGGAAGCGGGCGCTGGGGTTACCTCGTCTTTCGGGAACGAGCTTCCACACGAATGCAGGCCACCCGAGTCTCTGACTCACCCCCCGAGCATCGCTCACACCCGGCGCCGCTTCTGCGGGCTTTGTGCGCCGTGGGCCACCGCGTGTTGTCTGCTGTTCTCTGTGGACTACGGCAGGCGGCGCGCGGGAGGGGCCTTAAAGCGTCGGCTGGCGCATCGTAATCCGCATGGTTTCGTGGCGGCAGGTAAGCGGGCACACAAGGGCCGGATAGGTCGGGCGCGGCACAAGGGCACGTACAGGAGAGCTTCGAGATGGGTGCGAGCCAAGAGGCGCGTCGGCGCCATGCAGCAAGGATCGGCGCTCGCAGAGCGCGCAGGGACATCTCGTCTGCCCCCATTTGCGCCCTTTCCAGACAGAAAGGCGCACCCCGACATGGCGTGTGTGAGTAGCTCGGCCTCCACCTTCTGCGTGCCGATACCCGACGGTCCACTCGTGGCACAGGCCGCTGCAGGCGCATCTCTCGCAAAGCCGGGCACCAACAAGTCAGCTTCCGGTTCGCGAAGACCTGCGCCTCGAGCCCACTCCGCAGGTTCCGCGTTGGCCCGTTCATGCTCCGCCGGCTCTAGCTGTCCAGCGCTTGTCTCCTCGGGCATGCGCCACTGACCCACGTCGCGTCGTGTGCCGCCGCGCGCCCGTCGTCCTGCGGGGTCCCTGCGTCCAGCACTGGTGCCTCTCGCGCGCCTTTCGAATTGCTTTGCCCCAAGGGGCGCTGCAAAGAGATTCGTTCTCGCTGTCGGGGGCCGCGTGCTGCGCTACCGGCTGGTTCTGCACACACCGCGGGGGTCAACGACGGGTCCGCACTGGTGGCGCCACACGCACGCTGGCGAGGCGCTGCGATCGAGGGAGAGGCGTCGGCGGGGCCCGCACAGGACGGCCGCGCGTACGAGCGCGTGGGTTCGGGCACGGTGAGCGGGATACCGGTGGCTGATGGGTGTCCGCGGCGGGAGCGCAGCGGGGTATACTGTGTCTTAGCCTTGGGCACGAGGGTCGGATGACGGGTCGTCGCGTGTAGGGTGGTCTGAAACCCGCGTGCCTTGTGCCGCGGGAAGTAGGTGGGAGCAGGGGCCAGCGAGAGCACCGTGTGGTCGTAAGACTGGTGTCGGGGCGGGGGAGGCCCGTGTCTCGAGAGTAGACGAAATTTTTTCCACCCTGTCGCTTTCGCAGCGACACTAGAACATACATCACATTGCCATTCCTGCCAGGTTATAATTGAATTGCTAGAGCGTGCTGTACCATCCATGGTGCACGTTTTCCTCTATCACCGTCACCTCCGACCAATGTCTCTCTTCCAGCCACGTCGCCGCGCCGAACAATGTCCGGCAGATATTTAGCAGGCCCTCTAGCGTGTCCACCATGTCCTTCAGCAACTCGCTCTCCGCGAACGCGTACACGAGCGACAGCCCCATCGCGTGCGGGTCTTGCGCACGGGCGGCACGGATGGAGTCCTCCATCTGCGTCACGAGCCGCTGCAGCGCGTGGCGCGCCGAGGGCAGAAATTGCGGGAGCGGCTGGCGCACGCGGAATGCATGCTCGCTTGCGTACAAGGAGATACATACGCAAGAGACCTACGGGCAGATAATATCATATAGTCGAGCACCATGTGTACAGGAGTGAAAGGGCGCACAAATTCACGTCGTTCTCGGAAGACAGATAGGACTGTCTCCTGGATGGGTATGTTCTCGCGCACTTTCCTGATCCCGGTCATGATGTCCAGGATATGCTGCAGGGCCGCGACGGTGTTACGGTATTGTCGCATCGGTTTCTGCGCACCTGCAGTGAATAGGAGCAGCATAGATGGAGTTGCACAATGCCCACTGGTAGGATGCTGATCTCGTCTTGCATCGTCTGAATTAGCTGAGTTAGTCTGTATAGCGAGCTCCGGATTTCCAACTCGAGATGCAGCGTCTTGTGGCGGTCGCTAGATGTGGATGGGTGACCCTTCTGGAAGAGTTCCCTAGCATGGCATCGAATAGGTTTCAAAAGCAAAAGCAAAATATAGTAATCAAGCATAGTACCTGCCAAGGGCCAAGTAGAGCTGGCTCAACATGCCCAGTGTATGACTCGTCCCACGCAGGAACAGTACCTGCGCATGGCAGCGCTGAGGTAAAGCAGTGCGGAGAGACGAATGATCGTAGAGACTCACTCTGCAGTGCCGTGGAAACACAAAAGCGTTGACGAGCAGAGCCGCAATCACGCCTGCTGAGATCAATGCTGCGCGATAGACGGCGAGGACTTCCAGATACAACGTCCTTTAGCTTTAGTGTATGGCGGCTGCGAGGAGAATAACGCACTAATAACAGGCGTATCTTCGCTTTCGTTCACGTACTGTGAGAGCACTATCGGCGGCAGAGTGACAGACCTGGCGACATATGTTATGAGTATCATGCGCCTATGAATACAGAACGGGTCCTCCTCACGCAACCACGCCTAAGGAAGATACCTTTGAGTTGATGATGATCCAGCTCATCGGTATGTCAAAGGCCTGGGATAACAGTTGAGCACAGGCACCGCGGAGGTGCATGGATAGCCGCACTGTGACCATCGCGACAAGACCGTACGGGTTACGACGGCAAATCAGCCACGTCTACAACGGTTCATTAGTACCATAGCAGCGAGGATGTGATGTTGTATACAATGTACGAATATGTTGCCCCGAGTATGGTTCCTGACTGCGTGCCAGGTGAGATATGACAGGTGCTGCCAGTGGTAGCAGTGACCTACTATGCGCAGATAGCCCATGCGCCACGTTGCCCCTAGGTTTGTTTCTAGCACCCACACGTAGCTCACTGCCGCCCACTGGCCGTGGGCATAGCTGAACCACTTTTGCCCTGCCCGCCATTCAAATTGCGTCTCCCGCCATTGGACAGAGAACTATATACTCACCTGAACTCCCCACGGGCAAGAACGCGGGCAAACACAGCAACCCGACGCCTATACCATTCTTGATGGCGTGCTTCAGGTGAGTGGAGTGTACGATGGAGCGGAGGACCGTGGCGAGCGCCAATCGCGCGCGGAGTACCCGCCGGCCGTTCCACCTTGGGCGGACGTAGAGCACGCTACGGTGCACAACGGAGTACTCCTTGACTTTCTCGTTGTCCGACGCAAGGGTCTGCGCGTCGACCTGGACCTCCTTCCGCTCCGCTAGGCCCTGACGCACCTCCGCCATGCTGATGTGGCTCTCTGATTCGAAGAGCTCAGGCACATCGTTGGTCGCGGCGCGGTCGTCGACGATGACGGTCGGCGGCGCGAGGCCGAGCCACGCCAAAGAAAACCGGGGTGCCAAAGGCGCGTGGTCGCGCGTCGACGTTCGTGTGTCAGGATGATCATGTTTAGGACGGTCAGGGCACTGTGCATCTCGTGCGCCATCTAAAGGTGTATCATTCGGCGTTGCCCGGATCACAATGACTTATACAGCACACCTGCAGCAGAGAGATCATGAGCAGGCAGGGATCTGAGAGCTCCCGCGACAGCCAGAACTTGCTGTTGCCTGCCCTTTGTTCTATGTCGAGCGCATCAAAGATGCTTCGGAGCTCTTCTCTCGCAGCGTTACGAGCTTGGTGAAGCTCCTCTTGCGCCCGAGAGATTAGGTCATGAGGTGTGTGCGGCAGGGCCTCAGCATTTCCACAAAACAACTCGGAGATGGACATTTCTATCGCCTTCATAGTGGTGAGGATGGCGTGACCAAGCTCAAGAGTGGGTTTCCTAAATGATTCCAGGTGTTTGCTGTCGTGGTGATATTCTGCGGGAGATCTGCCCCAAGAAAGCTCGCGCCGGATGTGCTCGACAATTCCGATCAATGGCTTCAGGGACTGCACTGCTTGACTGTCAGTTTAGCGATGCATCTGCAATGTGCGCCGCTCACCGCTCAGGCGACCGACGCGCAGCTCAAACGCAGCCTGCGCGTACGCGGTGTTGAGAAGCACAGACTGCGGAAGAAGACTGGTCATCAGTGCTTTGAAATTTGCGGCCGTCTCTGTGGGTAGCCTGTCTACCGGCCTGCCGGAATCTAGAGCATCCTCCAGGCTCATCGCCAGACATGTGTGCAGCATAGCAAATGTTCGTGCGAGATGTTCAGCAAAATGGTTGGACGTCCACCGTAGCAGGAGCAAGCTGCTGAAGAGACATATGATGACAGCAGACAACGTGATCCAGACGAAGTGGGGCGAGTTTTCGAATTTAAGCTAAAAAGATGTCAGAGGCGAGGACTGGCGGTAAAAGGGCAACAGGGCTTACGCTGCTTTCACCCACATCCGTGGTAAGAACGAAGATGGTCACGAAGCACGTTATGCGGGTGGATGACTGCAACCTCGGCAGGCGACTCTTCGCCCATCCAGCTGATGCGATGTCAGACTGTCAGCTTGTAAGCGCTGAATGCAACCTAATGCGACTGACGTACCAATACAGACGACCAGAACGAGGAACACAGCTGGGATAGTCCGCGAGGAAACAGATTGATCAGGGCATCGAGAAGACAGATATCTGGCAAAACTGGACATAGCTATTGCCCACAATGCGCCAGTGATATTGAGGACGCAAGCTTCGACATGCTGGGCGAGGTTGTCCTGGACAGCGAAGACCAACTCCTTTAGAGTTAGCACAAGGAAGGCAAGGCGACCACCTAGACGGGACCAGGGTCGGATGACAACCACGATAGTGCATAGAAAAGTCGAGAGGAGTCGTGCGAGGACACGCCTAGTGATCAACGTCGAGAACCAAGTCCATATCAAAGAAAGGAACCTCATGGTGTGAAGGCGTTAGCTCAGAGCATCGTCCAGACAGTATCCTGACAAGCTCGAGATTCAAGGAGTGCGAAGGCTCTTGCCGTGGGATCGAACAGCACGTGACAATATCCCGCTACTGCGCTACAGCTCTGAGCTACTTCAACTTCAAGTCCGCCCATCGCAGACAAATCAGCATAGCAGTACTTGGAGCGGTCATGCTTCTGTGAATTGCATCAAACTGTGACGGACGCGCGGTTCCAAGGAGAAGCTGGGCTTCTATGTGCGAGCATGACCGCCATCGCCAACGGTCCGACGCGAGGCTAGCAAATATTGATGGTTATGCCCAACATCTATGACATGTATATCCACCGTCGCGAGATAAATATAGTAGGAGATAGCGCGTGCAGAATCGCCAATGCAACTTCTCTGGATAACTAGGAATTGTGGCCGTCCTGACGAATAACCACAACATTGTCAGAAGGTCAAAAGTGAATTTTCGGGTTTCTATCACTCCGACCCTGTCCGTAGACGTCAGCTGGATACTTGCGCCTGTGTAGAAATCACACACCGATTCCATAACGACGATGTTATCGTCGCTCAGGAAGAACAGCAAGTCCGACCTCATGCCGTTCTGAAGCCCGGCTGGGAGCTCCGCAAGGGTGACACTGAGGGGAAGCTGATTCCCTGCCCCATATCGGAAGTCCTCCACGTAATCCGAAAGAGGATACACGTCCTCCATGAGGTCTTCGTCTGGCCGCAGAGCATTCTGGAAGGGATTGACCCGGAGACGGTACGGATGGAAGTCATTGACCGCCACGAAGTTCGCCATGCTGTGCTCGCCGTCGCGGCGGGAAGGGGCGGCAATGGGAGCGGGATTTACAAAGCGCATCCCGCACACGAACCCGTGGTCAAGGGTCGTCGAGATGTTGGTGACGCGGACAGCGTCCTCGGCCCAGTCCGCCCAGTCGTAATCATGCGTCTGGGGGCATTGCTCCGCTATATCCGCGTCGATGCGTGGGAGGAGACTGGACAGCCGGATGATCACTGCAAAGTCCAGATCAAAGTCGTCTTCAGAGCTCATTATGTAGAGAACACTGAGCAGCTGGAGTTGGTCGGCGCTATCCAGGGCGAACGGCGCATTGCGGTTCGATGGACAGGTCGGGTTGGTTGGGTTGCCAATGTACATGTAGAAGTCGACGTCCAAGTCTTCGCCCTGAGTGAGAGACGGGAACCGGAAGGAGCTGCAGACGCGGCCTTCGTAGCTGTTGGAGAATAGCCAAATGTCAAGACTGGGCTGTACCGGCACCTTCCAGTTTGATAGCACCGCCACAAGGCAGCGCTCGCCGTCGAGGAAAGCGAATGCGCGGATGGTCGCGGAGGACATTTCCTGAAGACCCGTGTCAGGTCTTGTGGCGCTCTAAGTACTGTAGCCATGCTCTTACCCATATCATGGCAGCAGACTTCCAGTCAAGTATAGACAAACTAGCACGGTCGGGTTGCCCTCCGCTGCTGAAGAGAATTCCACAATACTCTCCACTGATCTTAATGGCATATTCGATCTCGAGGGCACCATCGGCTGGTTCTTCATCATTGCCCGCCAGATCCGACTCCTCCGAGTCGCTACCGGAAATCTTGCCACCAAAAGGTAAGATTGGCAACCTCGGAGATACAGACAAAGGATGGTTCTCTCCTGTGGTCAGAGACCTGATGTGAAGGGTATGTTTGTACGGCGGTCTACTGGAAGATGCACTAAGTCTTCCATACAATGTGGAAATCACTGGAGACGCACCCGATGTGTGGCAGATCGCGCTCAACCACGACTAGGAGGTCCTGAGACGCGTCGAACACAAAGTCCTCCACGTGGAATGAAAACGCGATTTCCCATCTGCTCGCCACAATCCCGCGCAAACGCGACGGCAACTGGTAAAACACGATCTTGCGGTCGAACACCTGTGCCCAGATGCCGTCACGAAGAGCCCAAGCGTGGAATTTCGGATCCGAAGGCTCATGTGAAGGAAGGACTGTGTGCTCGGTCCATCGTAGCTGCGTCCACGCGTTCGTGTACTCTGCGAGCTTGTGCAGTCGCTCGTGGGTGGGATGCCCAGTTGCTGGATTGTCGCGCGTGCCTGTCCTTTCCAGCGCAATGGTACTGGAGGGCAGAGCTTTCGTCAACGAGCCCTTTGAGAGCGCGGCATGTCTATGACGCCGTTAGCTGGTATGAGAGATGATAGAAAATTCAACATACCTGTCGACATGCTAACAGCGTGAGCAGATCGAGGTTCTGCAATACTGTAATCGTCAATTCTTGAGGAAGTACCAAAAAGGTAAAAGGGACGTGTATCGTGGGCATCGATGCAGAGTCATGGTGGTGTTCAGACATGGGAGATGGGGGCGAGACACCGCCTCAGTCCGCCGGCGGGATCCCTTACTCGTTGGCGCCGGCCGTGGCGGTCGTTCTGGACATATTTGGACCGCAAGTACTCGACTTGTTGACAAGCAACACTAGGTGTCCGCCTCGTGGCCTCATGGTGCTTGAAGCTCGAAGATTGAAGCTGGAACCTGCTGGAACTTGATGGACTCAATTGCCAGCCTGAGATGCCGCGGCCAGTGACGCCGCGGTAACTCCCTACTGACCTCCGCGACTCCGGGCTTCGGCTGGCACTTGGTCTCCTATCTCTTGTTCTCCCAAGGACCCAAGCAGTAGCAACATATACTCTTCCTCAAGCGAAGCGATGGACCGGCCTGAATCTCCAGAGCAGAGTTCCTGCTCTGATTCCGAGTCGGACAATCCTGGCGAGGAACGCCTGACATTTGGCAAGCACGCGGGGCGGCGTCTCGACGAAGTCGACGAGGGTTATCGTGACTGGGCACTCCACCCCGACCGTGCCAACGAGCCGTGGAACGAGAGATGGGTGAGCGTAGCATCCATTGTCACGCCGTCTTCGGGTTGAAGCTCTGACCAGCTCACAGTATCAAGACTTCGTGGACCTCAATCGCAGATACGAGAAATGGTTATCGAAGAGGCAGAAGCAGCGGTCTCCTGGCAGCACGCTCATGTGGTTTGGTAAAAACAAGGGCCTCCCATTCTCCACAGTTTACAACGACAAAGGCTACCTTGCATTTTTGCTCAATCCCCAACACGCTCATATGGCTTGGGTGCGTTAGATCGTCACGCGTTGTCGCTCACTATACAGGGTAATGCTCACAGAATCGTATCACACTGCAGTATCCGCGCCTAGAGAAACTGAAGCTGCGGTATGGAGAATGGCTGCACACGCACAGGAAGCCGTTTAGATCTCGTCAAGCAACAGGACATTCGCGGGACATTGGACAGAAAACCGGGAAATGGGATGATAAGCTCGACGCGCCTGGTCCCGACGATGATTATAAACACGACGGATTTGTCGTGAGCGACGCAGACGACTCAAAGGAGGAGGACGAGGACGAGGTGGATTATGCCACAGAAGGTGACGCAAGGCCTGACAATGACGGTGGCGAATGGCAACAGGCGCGCCCAGGCGAAGAAGATACCTCAGGTGAAGAATCAGCGCAAACGACATCTGATGCAGACTCGGACTCCTCGACGGAGGTGAGCAATAGGTCCCCTCCGTGTAAGTTTTGATGCGAGTGAGGCATACAGGGCGGGCATTACACAGTTCTTGAGCCGCGCAAGGCTATCCTTGTCAAGCACGGTCGCGAACTTCCCTACACCCCGCTTCTAAGCACTCCCCAGCGTACTTCTCGACGCCCAGATCGCCGCCGGGACGACGACAGAGACAAGGACGAGACAGACGTGGAAGACACACCGACAAAAGCGAGCACGAGTGGAACGCGTGTCACCGAGATAACACACCATCCACGGGATGTGCCGCTGGAGGAACTCTTTACGCCTGAAGGTTCGAGCGACGAAAGCTCAAGCCGGAAATGTCGTCCTCGCAAGCGAAAGGACGAGTCGGATAACGAGTCCGACGAAGGACAGCCGCAGCGAACTCGTAGGCGCACAGGTACGCCGGCTTCCAGCTCTGCCCATCCGGAAGATGCCCGTGCTCGGAGAGGTCGTCGGGACACTGGGGCCGTGAGTCGTGCAGTTTTTACTGAGCATCAATGTCTGACTTCCGCGCAATAGCGATGAACTCCCTTCTGCCATCAATAATATTGAGGTAGAAACGACTAATCGACTTCCAGACTGTGGCTGCGATCATGAGATTATATTGTACTCTGTACTTCTAGTGTTATCGCTGTAAAATACAAGGATGCTACGTACCTTACGAATTTGCCGAGCCTCGAGACATCAACGGGAAAGCCAGTGCCATCAATAGGTGGCTACAGTACATATAGGCCACGTGGCGCGAGACACCACGTTGTTGGTCACTTCACAATAACAAACGTCGAAAACGTCAGGAGCGACGTGAGCAGAATGCACAGCATCAACGAAGCCACCGCTCATGTATGACGTGCAATGAGGCTTCGGGGTAGATCAAAGATGCGTTGCAAGATGCTCCGAGAGACTGGTAGAGTCAAGGGAGGCTATAAATGTGCATGTTGCTTGAGTAGTCCTTTAACACCTCTCAGCATTTGGCCACCAACAGAAGTTAGCTGCACCAGCATCAAGCAACAGAAGGAACGACGACAATGAAAAACGCAATGGAGTACAACACCATGGAGACGGCCTTGTCTCTCCCATACAACGCCTCCGACCGACTGGGTGTGGCGACCTATGACTGCGGCGTTGACAGTGCCACCGTCTTTATTAACGACGCCAACGACATCCAACACGACCTTGAGCACTTTCTCGCCACCCAAGAGGCCCAACGGCTGAGCGATCGTGATGGCCACACCATCAACAACTCCGCCACTGTCGCTTCGAGAAACTTCTCGAGCCTGCTGTTGCGACAGTCAGTCATCTGCGTCTACCTTTACAATGAGCAGACCATCTTACTGGTCTCGCCACAGGCAAATGGCTATGAACAAGGCTACAACGACTTCTCGACTTCAGACGGGTTCGCCACCGGAGTCAGCTCGACCTATGACACACTCACGGTGAGCGTCAATGGTGCCGCAGTCGAAGCATCCTGACTGACCGTCAGCCGCAGCTTCCCCAAAGCCTCCGAAGCTATGCGCCGCGTGAAACCGATCCTGTTGCCGATAGCCCATACCCAGACATCGATCTCAACCAATACCTCGACGAGGCGCAATTCCATTCTGCTCCATCTTCCGCCCATGGTGCCGATGTGCCTTCATTGAGGGTGAGCAGAATGTATATTAGCGCTGGGACGACATTCACTCCCGACAGCAGGGATCCACACATAACCCGCCTCATGAAGTACACGTCAGGATTGAACATGAATCTGCCATGCATATGAACACTGTTCAATGGCCCGTAAGTCGATTATCTCACAAAGACCAATCCGGCACTCACTGCGGTACATCCAGCCTATCGATACAGCGCACATTGCGAGTACTGCTGCTCGTCACGATTACCCATCCCGACTTCAAGCACTAGCACCACCACCGCTTGCCTCTATAAGACATGCCATCAGCATCAATCCGACACAGCTCGACTACGGACAAACCAACCTCCACACGCCCACATCCCCACGTCCATTGGCTCGCGGTCGGCACGCGGCGTTTCCGATGGCGAGTGGGCGCACCCTGTCGTCTTCCTCGGCTGGTTCTTCGGGACCAAGGACGCCGACAGAGCACAGTGGTGGTGAATCGCTCTTCAGGAGTGCGCCTTCGCTACCAATGACCATCGACCCAACACTACTTGAGGCCGGGGACATACGCTACAACATCTCCAGCGAGGAGGTCCCTGCGAAGAAACCAGTGAAGGCAAAGGCACCTGCGCGTAGGAAAAACGGGCTGGGAACTGTCGCCAAGGAGGTTAAGCCGGCAGGGCGCAAACGTACACGAAAGGAAGACGGAGACGAGTCGTCAAGAACACGCAAGCAAAAGAAGCAAAAGACAGGAGGCGGGATCGATGCAAGTACGGGCGTTCGCCAGAACAGCCAACCAAGCGCAGGCAGCATGGCCCTGTCAAATCAAAGAAGCGTATCCGGGAGCATGGGCTATGAGGACACCCTCACAGCGCAAGACACCACGGAAGCTTCACCTCTCATCATTGCAGGGCCAAGTAAGATACCAGCGACCGGAGGTTCTGTCCCACGTCACGAAGATGGAGCTTGGATAGGAGAGGTAAGGGAGGCAGAGGCAGCAGAGAACACAGTTCTGGATGAAGGGACAGAAGCCGACACCATAAAATTCCGTTGCGACATCTGCAATGAAGAAATCAACCGCAAGGCAGATGTCCAACGGCACAAGAACAGTAGGCACTTCAAGCAAGGATTCAGATGTCCCGCTCCCGAATGTTCGTCCGTGCTGTCGAGAATGGATGCATGTCAGCGACATGTGAAGACGATACACCGCGGTGACAGTTATCTGCCGACGTACCTCAAGGACCTGGAGGAGGAGAAAGAGAGCCGAACTCTGAAGCGGAAACCTCAGTAGCGAAGAGGGACGGGGGGTGAAGCGAGAGGACGGCGTAAGCACTGATGTTTTGTTCGTTTATGTCTTTGTATCCGCGGTCTTGAATCCCCCAGTTACTGTTCTTTATCGACGCCATCGGCAGACGAACAGTGAATCTTTGTACGAGCTGAGGCAAAGCGACATTCTGCGAACGGTATGTCAGCACCCAGTCCTCGGAAGACAATTGACACGCACCAAATGTCCAAAAGCCCACAACAAGCCATGGCAGGCTGGTGTCAGAGGACGCTGGCAGAAAAGAGGGCAATTCTAAACGAAGAGGTGCAACGAACGCCTTTTGAGGGGGGGACCAGATATGGTGAGGACACACATACCCTGACCTTCGCGCCGTTGTGAACTATTTCGCCACGAGCTCGGCACACAACGAGCCTTTTGTTCTTCCACGCGATTTCACTCGAGCACCCCACGCCTTGTCAACGATGAGTGTCGAGCGCGTGCACTTCTGAGAAAACAAGAACGACTGAAGGGGGTTCAAGAGATGATCGATTCGATGATCGCTTACCGTCGTCCTGCAGTGTGGACGTGGGCACCATGTAGACGTCAATTTATTGTCTTGATAAGTTCCGCTGGCGCGAAGCTGGGACCACACCTGACAACGAGTGGACAGCCTTTCGGCAGCAGGAAGACGGAGGGCACCCTAACATTGCTATGGACGACGTCGCGAGGATGGTCCAGTAGCGACTGAACTACCAGCATCGACACTCAGGAAGGCCTGTAATCTGTGAAAAACACAGTATATATCCATCCCTATGCTCTAAGACTGACCTCGAACACGCTGAAGCCCGACCGGCCTCCCAAATCTCTGTGAAAACTCCCGTTCTCCCGTTTTCTTGTCTATCACCAGACCGGCAGCCTAGGTCTCCATAGAAGTCAAGTCGAGGCTCCTCATTGACCACGAGCACGACGCTCGAAGAGAAACCGACATTTGACAAAGGGAGAGGACACGAAGGACTTGAAAGTTGAAGAGACAAACCCTGTACTCTGAGTCTGGCAGGGACGGGCCGGGAGACGACGTATGCACGGCATGAGGCGTGGGAAACACCGCCATCTGCCTCCGCTCTCCAATGCTCCAACTCTTCCTTCGCAACGACCACCAGCTCCCTGCTCGTACTCACATCGAGTAGTCTACGATGCCGCTTGCATCGTCTGGGGCCTGGACGTCCATCGGACGTCAGGCATCCCACATCATCCAGGCGCCGAACATAGGACGCAGTCGAGGACTGCACACCCGTCTGCCCCAGCCATCCACCACCCAGCGTCTTCTTAAGCAAACCACCGGCCTCTTCAAGGCCTTCGTAGGCCATCTTACTACCCCCGGAACACTCCGTCAGCCCGCCAGCGCCGGACGTGCCCTGCATGCCGCAACTACACGCGGCCCTACCATCCAGAGCGGGCTCTCGCTCTCCGCCAGGCAGGCCCTCGCACGACCCTTCGGTGCACCACGGCTGCCGCGCCCACCCGTCGTGCCGCGCAGCATCGCCCAGGTTGGGCTCGGGACGGCGCGCAACTTCTCGACGGGGCGGCCCATCTTCCAGAGCCTTGCGGACAACGTGCCCGTCGCGGGCCGCGCATTCGTCGAGGCGGACTGGGAGCTCCGTGTGAAGGAGGAGCGCAAGCAGATAGCGTGCGGCGCGAAGAAGGCAGAGAAGGCGAAGGCGAAGAAGGCCGTGCGTGCGGAGGAGGTGCACTTCCACCCCGCTGCGTCGGCCGCAGACAAGGAGAACGAGGCCGAGCTCGAGCACTACTTCCCGGCCCCTCCCACCCCCGCCGTCTCCACCACCCTGCTCGTGCCCCTCGCCCCCACCCCGACTTCCCGTATCCCTCTCTCTCCCACCGCGCCGTCGGCATCCGCCCACCCACTTTTGCCCTTCGTTGAACTCTCTGCGCTGCGTTACGACCACGCACAGCATTCCCAGCGCGTCTCCGCGCTCTTCGCACGCCTGGACGCCGCGAGCGTATGGGACGCCGGCGCACAGTGCGACGTGCACGGCGACCCACGCGGCGCCAGTGTCCTGCGCGTGCGCTTTGTGGGATGGGAGGCGAACGCCGTGCGCGGCATTATCGGCGAGAGCGGGTCCGGGTGGTGCATCCTCGAGGAGGAGCGCGCGGAGGCACAGCAGCAGGCGGAGAGCGAGGTCGAAGACGTGCTCGAGTACCTGAGCTCGAGCGGCGTGAGCGACTTCTCGCACGCCTTTGGCGAGCAGCACACAGACATGGATCCCGCGCAGTCGTTCGTCCTCCCGACGCTCGACTTTTCAGCCGCCTTCGTCCAGTCGCCCATGGTGTCGCGCTCAGTGTCTTGGGAGTCGTTCTCCGACATGACGAGCGAGCCGTCCGACGGTGTAGTCGAAGTCGACATGTTCACAGGGAGGCCCGCAAGTGTGGGGTCTGCGTCTGAGCGTTGGACGGAGGTATCATCCAGCGCTGGTACGTGGCTAGGTTTCAGCTCTGCGTTTGAGCAACGTATGGAGGAGGGTCCAAGGGAGGTGATGTTTTGATAGTTTAAATCATGTATTGGAATCGTTGGCTCTTACCTCTTTTTATCTGCCTGTTCTCAGTTACTGAGCTGCTGTACCACACACCGCTGCCCACCCTCATTATTTCACATATACGCTTTCAAATCCTGCGATCAAGTTCTCTCTTGTGCCTACATTTTCTGCCGCGTCCGTGCGGTTGCACGCGTGTAGTGCGCTGTGAGGTCATGCGCTTGCTGACAGCGTTACAATTGTTACAGCACCAGAGCGAGACAACTTGGCAGCGCAACGAAGATGATGAAGCCGGGCTCCCCGTCGTCCCTGTGTATTCAGAATGCAGGAGCAAACAAAATGAATAGTGCCAGTCGATGCAGTAGTGCCGTGCATGAATTCATGAAATCCGAGTGCGTAAATCATATCGGAGACAACAGGGACGTGCACTGGCCGTTATCAACAATTCCCATCCCACTACTCCGGTGCAGCGACGGCTGACGACTCCCACTTCAGCCCAAAGCATTTGGGCAGCTGTTGCCAGACCTGTTCGTGTATAGCTGCCTGGTCTGTCTGAACTGCCTCCTCACATGCCTGGCAGACTCTCTCTGGCACGTTTCCAAGCACAGAGGCAAACATGTTGAAGGCATCCACAGTGCTCTGTGACAAGAGGCGACGAGGCAATATACCTCGTCCATCTCTGCAGGCTTGGTGACCGCCCCCCCGTGAACTTGATGATGGTATCATGTTGCAGATCCACCAGCGGTGAAGGTCGAGACACCTCACGATCCCACACTACACGCCTTATATAGCATGGTGTATGTACGTGTCGACGCGCTAATCTAAGCATGTAATCACTCGGTCCCCCTTTGCACATTACCGTGCACAATAGCTCCCCAGCGCTTTCCCTCCTTTCCCTGAGATCTCGTTGATGCCGAGAAGCATCAAGAAGCTGTCAATGTGACGTCAGCTGTCAGCGGCAGATCCCCCGGAGCGGAAGGGAGCGGGAGCGGGACGGGACAACGGAACGGGGCCGGAGCGCTCGGCAGCGTCGGCTGCCGCCGCGCCCCCACGTGACACTCAACAAACTCATCGCGCGTATCCTAAGTCCTTCCCGCCTGGCACCATGGCTCCCCAGAAGCCCCAGCGTAGCGTCACTAGGGCCAAGGGACTCTCCAAGTCATGTCTCACCATCCGCCACCGACCGGGGTTGTCAAGCCACGAGGTCCTCAGGGCACATAAGCAGCAGGAACGGAAGAAGGCTGAGGGGAAGAAGAGAGCACAGGACATAGCAGGTGCGTCGCGATAAAGTCTCATAATTCACGCAGTACTGAAAGGTATTGTTCTATTTAGCTATGAGTGAGCGGGAGCGCGACGGCATAGTCGCAATGGATCTCGACGGACCGTTCAGCCACGATCTCGGTCATGACGACAATGACTATCAAGAGGCACTGCACTCGGTGCCCCCCGGTGAAGAGGGCTTCGAGTTCAGCCACGAAGGCGGCGAGTTCCAGGTTTTATCTGCCTTTGTCCATGACCTGGCAGACTCAATATAGTACGTATATTTAACCTTCACTTCCTGCCGCATTTGACCCGAGACCCAGCTGTCGAACGGACCACCGCCTGCGTCGGGACCGCGTAGAGCGTCGCAATAATCAATGGGCCATGCAGTACGAAAATCTAGTCGACGCATTCCTCGCCTATCGCGAACGTGCAAAATTCTCGGACCTTCAGCCGCAGGAGGAAGCAGCCAGCGGCGCTCTGGAAGGCTCTCGTTTCGTACTCGAGACGATTGATTTATTCGGTGCGCACCCTCCTCCCCTTGCACCATTGATATCTAATGATAGACACACAGATCGTAGCAACCGCACTTTTGTCCCAGGACCTGGCGACGTCTTCGCCAACGTCACCATCATCCACGCCGGCTTCCTCGGCTGCTCACCTCTTCAACCGACAGTTGCCGTTTCCATCCGCACACTCGAGCACTACCGCCAGAGCCATCGCACTTGCCCTCGTGTAAGCATCCAGGCTCAAGTCCGCACGCTGTGCCATATGCACAATGTACGTTGTTTTTCCTTTGTGTTACATATATTGGCTCATGCGGTACAGGTTCCCTATCGCGAGTACTTATGCGAGCAGTTCAGCATCGCCTACGATACGTACCTGGAGATCCTGCACCGCGTTGGTAAACGCGTCAACGTCGCTCTGGCACGCGATACTCCGAATTGGCGACTTCACAACACCTGCCCCGCGTGTTTCTACAAGTTGGTCGACGAGCCGGAGCTTATTTACTCATTCATGTGCGAGATGGACGGCAATAACTCCCTCAAACGCACAGAGGCGTCCGTCCGCAATCAAGTGGAGCGCCTTGATGGCCGCAGGACCCGATCCGACTACTGGCTAACTCCGGAGGACGTCGATGTCTTCAAGGATGAGGTCAAGGGAAGCTTGGTGCGTGCCTCTTTCTTCTTTGCGCATATTTACTAATCCTGATACACCGTTTATTTGTTAGAATCAGAATCAGGGCAAAGTTGCCGACCCTGCTCCGCTGGCTGACGACGCCGACGCCGACGATGCCGGCGCCTGGGAAGACATGAATACTGTTGACGGGACCGAGCAATGCCTACAGCGATGGGCCAACGCCGCCCCCGAAGAGCGCAAGCGTATGTGGGCAATGTTTGCGGAGAGTGGGATTTTCTTGGTGGCTTGCCGACACGGCAATGTCTTGCTCATGTGCGACATGATCAAGAGCGGCGAATTGTACGTGGTCTTTGCATCATAATGACCTCATCTCACACCTTCGCAGAGCCAAATACCCGTTGGCAATGGTTAACAAGCTGATGGACGTGTACGGCCCGGATATCGCGTGTGGATACGACATCGCATGCGCGTTCTCGAAGACCCTTGCAGCTAGTTCTCTCGGTAAACGGGCAGCCGACCAACGATTCAAGCTCGTCGTTGGGTCATTTCACGGGCACGCACACAACCGAGGGTGCCAGATCTACTGGCATCCTCGGAATATTCCAGGCATGGGGCAGGCGAATTTTGAAGGCTGCGAGCGGATCTTCAACGCGTCAAATGCCGTCGCCGGGAACACACGCAACGCGAACGCTTTTCACCGGCATCAAAGTATCGAGCAGCACTACGCGTTCTGGGATGAAGATAAGTACGCGAGTCTCAGTAAGTCCGATCATTCCCGAGACTGCACGAATTCACTGATGATGGTAGGTCGCTATCTGTACAACCACTATCGAGGCGCGCTCGCCATTACAACAAACTACCCGGAGAAGATCCGCGCGCGCCAGGCGGAGCTTGGCATCGACGACGCAGCGTTTGACAGGTACATTCAAGCCGAGAAGGATTACCTAGGCGGGCTTCGTCAAGAGCCGCCTGCAGAGACACTCCGATTCCAGTACGTTCAAGCTCTTGACGAGCTTGACGCTGCGCGGTAGGATTCAAGTTGTCAACAATTCGGGCATGGGCACGCGCTGACTGGGTCTAGGACTGAATGGGATGACGCACGCACCGCGGTCAGCCAGCTCCGCCACACCATAGCAACGCCGGACGTACACAAGAAAATGATCGCTGCAAACCGGAAGGTCAACACCAAGGCGCGCAAGATCGAGAAGAAGGAGCTGCAGCTTGACGCCATCGAGGACCAGCTCGGACTCATTGGCAGCCGCTGGGACAAGTCGAGCCCCGAATACCTCGCCGTCAAGGCGCAGAGCATCGAGCGCACCTATCGCAAAGCACTTGATGACCTCGAGCGCCTTGTCGTGCAGCGGCTGTTTGAGTTATTGAAGCTGAATATGGCCGGAACGGGTGCGTCATCACATGCATTTTATTCTACTGAGCTAATCTTTTGCTAGGGTACAAGCTTCGGACGCACATTGCAACGGCTCTCCAGCGTCGCTCAAAGGCCATTCGCACGGCGCTGACACGCTACAACACCCAGGCTGTCAAGCTTTCGCCCGCGCGCCCCGAGCTTTCCTGGAAGGAGATAGTTGAGTACAGCTTCCTCGGAGAATTTGATCTCCTTCGCCAATCACGCTCCGATGTCCGCCAAGAGGCATGGACCGACCCTGCCCATCGTGACCTCCTCGGGCAGCACCTCGAGCTCCTGCGAGCTCGCGAGGAGCTGCAGCGCTGCGACAATGAGGTTCGGCGTGTCCGTACACATCTTCGCGACGAAGCCGAGGACTATCGCACTGCCATTGCTCGCAGTGCGTTGTCCGACCCACCGCTTGCTGCAGAACTCACTCGGCGATGGGAGATACGCGGTGCCGTCAATGCAATCCACGAGGTTCGGCTGCAGAAGATTCTCGCTCTGCCCGGATACACCGGGCTCCGTGACTTAGGCACGCGCGTCGGTAGGGTAGCTAGTGGTCCCGGTATCACCCCTGCGCCCGAAGCTGTGCGAGCTGACATAGTTACCGAGCCTATGAGTAGTGAATACGACGAGCGTAGCGCAGAGGATGTGACCGCGTTCGAGGACTTTGTACTTAACATTACGGACTAGAAATGCCCCCGGACTCGTAATAATAGCCCTTTCATGCTTTCTGAACAGATGGGAAGCCAAGTGAATTACGTGGGATTATTTGAGAAATTCAAAAAATGCGTGGAGGAGCCTCGGAGGAGCCAGGCACAAGGCAATAACCTGCAAGATCATGATATCGGGGCATGTTCGACACCGATCTGACTCGGGATTTTCGCGTTTCGAGGGTTTCTGGACTGAAAGAAAGCTACCCTAATTTATTTGGAATTTCGGCCCAATTCACAAAATGCAAGGTCGGAGCGAGGAGCTTTCCTAGGCTACTGTACGGCTCGGAAGTCCGAGATACTGTGCATGCAGGTAATAGTCTGATATCGGGGGACCTTGACATAGACAATCAGACTGCTATTAGCTCACAGACATTGCATGTCACTGAACAGAGGCATCAGTGGACGAGTGCTTGCACACCGAGGTCTGTAATCAAGACTCGGAGGTGGACAAGTCGATAGGCGCGCGTACCTTGATACCCAACCACCATGCCGCCGAACTCCATTTTCCTCACTACGGCTCAGGCTCCAGCCCAGGGTCGCTTGTCATACACCCCTGCATCAATCTCGGATCTTGTCCACCAGCAAGATAGTCGCTTGCGGGCAGCAGAGGCCGCACGGGCTGTCGTGCGAGCTGGCGCACACGCTGACGACCGCCATCACTCGCACGTCGCAGGCGGCCTTCACACCGACTTCCTTGCCCTACACAACGCAAAGGTCTCGACGGGGAGGAAGGAGAGCTCTCGGAATGCACTGGTGCAGGATACGTTGGAGGACGTGTTCGATGGGGTGCGCACAAGTTCACTTTGCTCTGTGGCCTCGCTGATGAACACCAACCAGATCACGACGCTCGACAGAATTGACGGCGGGTTCACCCTTCTCCTTCGTGTCCCAGGCTTTGCGGCTGCGGGGCCTCCGTCTTCGCCAGAGGAAGTCAACATCCAGGCCTACCTACCCCCGCGCGAACTCGCTCACCACGACTCTACCCTGGTGCAGCCGGTTTCAACCATCGTCGACATCTTCCGCAACAAAATCGCCTTCCCACACTTCTCTCGAACTCAGGAATACTGGAAGCGCTCAGGATTGCCTGAGACATCAACCGCATTGCCCGCCGACACCCAGCCCCTTACTCCCTGCCCGGGAGATATCCCCGCGCTGTCAAAGCGCGGCAGCTCTCTCCTTTCATTCCCTCCAACTGCCATTGAGCCTGCGAGAGGCAATGCCGACGACTCGCAGGACTACGACAAGGACAGCCCTCTCGACTGGAAAGTAGTTTCCCGCGAGCTCGCCGAGATCGATGCACAGAATGACGGCGCCGTCGCCCGGCCGCAATCTCGTGCCCCAGTCACGCCCGCTCGCACGGAGAAGAAGACGAAGGCCGAGCTAGAATTCATGGCCATGGGAACACGCCCTCGCCGCCGCCGCAGCAACTCATCTCCGGCCAAGGTCACCAGCACGCCGGCCACCCGACAGGTTCCCCTTCCCCTCTACATTGACGACAGCCCCTCCTCCTCTCCTCCTCCATCGCCTCTCCCTCCACCCGTCGCTCGTCGTGCGCCTCCTCCTGCAGCAAAGCGTGTTCAGGAGATTGGGAAGAAACTCCCGCCAGTCAGTGAGGCTGGGAAGAGTACGCGCCTCGCTGATCGACAGGAAGCTATACCTACGAAGACGCCTACTGCCTCATCCAAGGCCGGAGCCCCCTTCCCACCGCCTCCCCAACTGGCGCCTGCCGATGCCGCCATCGGCATCGGCCCTCTCACGGATGCGGCCATGGATCAATTCGGGCTTGGGGATGAGTACATCCCGCGCTTCCGGGAGCTCATGAATGGGACACGCAACACTCGCTGGGCCGCCATCATGCAAAGCGAGAGGTTTGGTTTCTCCGAGCCGCAGGCTCGCGCGATCACTAGCGCCCTGCTCTCCGACGGCAATGGCGGTGTCTTCGACCCTCAGGCTTCGCGGGTACGTCGGTCATTTATCCTGATTTTGCTTACTTTACTGACTGTTCTCTGAAGTAGATGTGTAGCCCGTGTGCGTACGTGTTTGCCTGCGTCTCGGCTGTTTTGTTCGCTATCCTTGTCGCTCTGTTTGTCTCCGCGTAGCTGTCCCTGCTCACATGCCGACTGATTTTCTTGAACAATGTACTTTACCATATGTTGTAGTAGTTTGCATTGCGTAGGCTGTAGTCAGTGTAGTCTGTAAATTTGAGTCACGATCACGTGTATTTACACCTGTATGGCTCGCATCAACCGCGATGCCTTCCTTCCCGTCTGCCTGCCTCTGCACACGCACCCCGCCCTCCAAATCATATATCTACGATGCCTCGCGAGCCCAAGCACCGCCAAGGTCATCTCCCGCATAAGCCGAAGGTCAAGATGACAAAAGAAGCTCGCAAGCTCACCACGGAGAAGCGTCAAGATAACGCCGACGCGTACCTCACTGAGCTGGACGCGCTCGCCAGGGACATCAAAAAGCGCGCAGCAGATGTAGCAACGACACATCACAAAAGGGTGGCGACGGTCGAGACCTCACTACACGTGGGACGGGCTGGGCTCGGCGGAACACACACGAAGAATAGTGCCTGGTCCGCCTTTCAGTGGACAGAAGGCCAGAAGGGCCAAGACAGTGAGTAAAAGAAGGTGTTAATATTACATTGTACTCATTTATGTCACAGGCAATGCCGCGATCCAGGCGCTCTCGAAGAAGCGCTCAGCCGTCTACCGCACGTTGAACGAGGAGGAGAAGGAGGTCTTGAGACTCAAGCATGAAGAATACAAGAAAACTCGCCTGCATGGCGAGTGGATCACGGCGCGCTCGAAGGCCCAGGACGCGACGCACTTCGTCCACAAGCTAGACGACCATGTAAGCCCGGAAGTCATGACGTGTACGTGTGCACTCACATACACGCATCCAGGTCAAGGCCCTTCGGGAACGAACCGGTGTCGAAGCGCTCGTCTTCTTCGCGCGCGGGGATACAAGCATCGCGTTCAAGCCGGCGATGATTGCGACCGAGGGTCTGGCGGATTTCGTGACCCAATGCCTTCGAATGGACTTCCAGGATTTCCTGACGCGCCTGGAAGGGTTTGCTGTACAAGGACTGGCAGGTAAGTTATTGGCGACAACGAGCGTGCGATGGCACTGACCGCATGACAGGGAGTGGGAAGGCAACTCTTACCACGGTTGAGATGCGTACGGACCTTGGGAAATTTATTGATGATCAATTATGTATGTGCCGCGCGCTATCTTAATCACAGTGTGACTAATGAACCGCAGCCTCCATTACAGGGACATCGTTAACGTGGAGATTTGGTTCCCACTGGGACATTGTGTCCCTGCACCACGTCCAGATTCAGGGATGGCCGGAAACCATCCCGTTCAATTCGCTGAGTCGTGCCGCTCCGGGGAAGACCGATCTCCAAACCCTCAGCAACGCCTGGTACTCGGGCCAGACGCAATGGGTCAGGCTTGACGACGCCGCATTCGCTGAAGAGGAGCGCATCCATGCCGAGACGGTTCCGCTGCGGCAGCGGAAGGTCCGCAGCGATAAAGGCAGGCGCAAGGGCCGCGGGGATGTGCCTGACGTGGAAGAGCCCGTTAAAGGCAAGCGCAAGGGCCCTGCAGACGAGCCTCGACCATCGCCTTCCCCCTCCCCAAATCCCCCGCCTTCCAGCCAACTTGACGACTCTTCCACGTCGCCGCTCGCACCCGGCTCAACCACCGACTCACCTGCCGCAAGCTGCAACGCCTCCGATCAAGTCAACATGCCATTGGGCATCGCATCGTCCTCGTCCTCGTCCTCACCGTCCTCGTCGTACCCAGCGACTCCTTTCCCGGATACGGACCCTACGGGAGGTTCCCTCCTTGCGTCTTTGCTTGGCCCGGATGCTCCGCCATTCCCGTCGTACGGAGGAAGTGATTACTACGACGGTACGTCTTTATTTGCATGGCTCGTCTACTCTCACCTCTCAACTCTGCAACAGACGACCTCCGTCTTCCCCCTCTCACGGGTCAATACGGTGTCGACGCTCTCCAGCTCCCCTACTACCCTACATCGGCCAATCTCTTTGATCCGAACCCGCTGGGCCTCCCTTGGGAAGAGTAGGCGTACTTACGGTCATTACTTATTCCCCTCTTCGTTTTCACGCGGCAGTATCGTAGCTTGTGTTGTCATGTATCTATCTTGTTACCATAAGGCAGTATAGCGTGCCCTAATCCCCGGCAATGTCATATCTTTCGTCTCGCGACATGTTTGTTGAGTGTCACGTGGGGGCGCGGCGGCAGCCGACGCTGCCGAGCGCTCCGGCCCCGTTCCGTTGTCCCGTCCCGCTCCCGCTCCCTTCCGCTCCGGGGGATCTGCCGCTGACAGCTGACGTCACGTTGACAGCTTCTTGATGCTTCTCGGCATCAACGAGATCTCAGGGAAAGGAGGGAAAGCGCTGGGGAGCTATTGTGCACGGTAATGTGCAAAGGGGGACCGAGTGATTACATGCTTAGATTAGCGCGTCGACACGTACATACACCATGCTATATAAGGCGTGTAGTGTGGGATCGTGAGGTGGGTCGAGAAGCTCCTGACGGCCGCGAAGAACGTCTTTCAAGGTTGAAGGCATGAACTGCAGGATACCATTATTGGGCATGTCGGGCACGTTAACCCCGTTTAAGATGTCGTCCAGATGCATCTGGCAGCATTCGAGGAAAAGGGTGGGCAAGATCTCGGGGACATCTAGTCGGAGGGCTGCTTCAAGCGCGATGATGTGGACGCTGCCTTCGTTTATCTCCTCCTTTGGAATGCCTGCACTCATCATTGTGCGTGCCCGGTTCATGTACTCAGGAAGCGTGCGCGGATAACGCATGAGAAGGTGACCTCTTGGCGCACGAAATCTACCACGTATTTCGTGGACATCTTTAGCAAGGTTAGGCAGAGGCCCATGGCCATTGGTATCGGACGATAAATGTGTCTGCGCGAACACATGAGGTATGAGCGAGCTCAGCCTCGAGCTCAACACCTCGTAACTCACTCTGGGAGGTACATCGCCCGCAATAGCTCGCAAACGTCGGCGTCCGGGTCAGACAAGCGGAGAACCGTTACGCCGCCTCGTGTTTCTTCGCTCGCGGCGTTTCCGACCATGAGCATATCGCGGAATACCTCCGAGTGCAATGAGAGGATGCCACGATGGACGCAGAACGACGCGGTCTCGGCCTGCAGGATGATATTCCCGTCGTCGAAAGAAAGTTTCTTGTACCGCGCAGTACGTGCCTTTTCTTCTTCCGCCCTCTTCTGCTCCTCCGATGGCTCTGTGGCTCCTTGGGCAGACGAAGGACGGTCGGTCATGGTGATGAGCCTGTTGTGGCGTTTGCCAGGCAGGACGACGTGCGCAGATGATGGTGGTATGAGCCGAAGCTGGGAGACGCCTACTGCTGCAACGGGTCTTCAATGGGCGCTCATTCTGATGCCCATCCTGGCAATCGTCGCGCACAGGTTCAGGTGGTTACACAACTCTCATCTAAAGACTGAGCGGATGATACCCACCTGTGGTTTGAATATGTGACATCGGATCTATGCGCGCAAGAACTCACCGTGAGATCCTTTCACAGCAAAGCACTTGAAACGGTACCACTTAGTAGGAATTTGCTCAAGTATATTGCGTCAGTAGTAGTTCGGTACATTGGCCGCCACATTACTGAAATTACGACTCGATGTCACTTATTTGTCGAGACTTGTCGTTGACTTGTCGAAGCTTGCAGTGTGACCCCTTCCTAGTCACCACTACGGGGATATAGTCAACGATGGCATGGTCTGGCCATAATCAGTGACGTCATTTGTCGAGCGTTGTGGTCTGGCTTGGCACTTTTAACTTTGAAGGAGCGCCTTTATGGCTTTGCCGGCACCGCCGTTTCCACTTGACCGCAGTCGCCCATTTGAGTCGCGCACAAAATCGACGTGCATTTCATGGACTATGATACACAGCGTCTCGCAGAGGTACAGCGAACACCAGTGGCTCGATCCCCCTGTCGACGGCAGCACGGGGCCGACGAGCATGAGCTCGCGCATGTGCAGCACGATCCGGGAGCCAAGTATAGATGGGAGCGCGTACGTCCACCTGTGAAATACGATCTTGGCACTGTTTGTTTGGGAGTAGACGGCGGCACGTACGGCATGATAGAAGTCATGGCCACGTTGAAGGGTCACCGTGAGCGCCACCAGCACGATATATATTCTGTGAAAATGTGTCACCTGTGGTATACGTGACCACTTCATCTAGAGCACCAACCCTAGAAAATAGACCAAACTGAACGGCGTTAGCCATAGAAGTTTCATCTCCCGCATAGGAGATGCCCACCTATCCTGCGCCATCAGTCTAACCAGCAGTGGTACATCGTCAAAATAAAGAGGGCCGCCGCGCACGCGCTTTCTCCGCAGGTGGAGCCGCCGTGCAACCGCCGCGCCCCACGCTTTCCATGCGACGAGCAAGAAGAGCACGGGCTCAAACACGAGGACCGGGATCCAGAACATTGTGACGGCAGTGACGTTGTCATTTACATAGTAGCGGCCGGGCGATGAAACGCATGGAAGACCTGAGGAGTCACTTGTCTTACGACGCTGAGACAGGTAGGCGGGGGCGTACGTGCAGTGCGTGCAACGTAGATTAATACCAGGGCCACCATAGTGGTGAGTTCGGCGGCGCTGCTGACTAGAAGCAGATAGCGAAGCCTTTTATTGATTTCGTAAAGCGCATAAACCTTGTGGAGGTGTTCAGATGTCACACGAGGATACTTAGTGCGACCTGACGGGACCGTACCCGCATTTGAAGAATGACTGCGAGAGAAACAGCGATCAACTCCATGCCTATGGGCAGAATGCAAAGGAATGATTACGTTGTACGCCAACCGTCACCAATAGTGGCACAATCTCGTCGGCAGTATAAAGAAAGACACACCTACATGATGGACATGAGTAGATGCGAATATTCGGGTTGGGCGACGACACGTACATCTGTTTGACCCATCAGATCAGACAGGCGAAAATAGGGCACCATGAATCGTCAAACCCAACCATTTCTGGAAAAATACCAGGAGTCAAAGCAACTGTCGAGTTGTCAGTAACCGCCCGACGACTTACAAATGGCGAGACACGTACTCGTATCAAATGTTATCCATGTAATAGGATATAAATCTATTCTGTCCAGCGTCATTAGGTTGAGAAGGTTTGTGATCAAGCGATGGGAGACTCACAAAGATATAGATCCAGAAGCTCTAGGTGGACTTTCGTTGCCGCCAGACAAAGTCTACCTAAAAGCACAATCTATCAACAGCCGCTCAAGAAGCCTGGTCGCTTTTTCCCACCTCTGCATCGAATGTTATCACTGCAGTGCAGGAAGGAGAATGTTGGACGGCAATGAAACCAATCAAAGAACTTGTGAAGACGCACAGTACTTAGTCGTATGTCAGTAAACCGAGTGCGGCCATGCGGGACGCCTGCTCGACATCAACTGTGCGAGAAGGCTGAGTTATCTAAAACCAGAGATGATGACGATAGCTTACAGCGAGCGAGTGGATAAGACATACCTGGGCGCCAGGCCTGGTTAGATGCCTATGTATATGCGGTGGATCAGTATTCGTCGCGCAGACAACCGGACGTCGAGCAGCACAACCGGGACCCCTGCGGGTTGCATCCTATCCTCATGTTCGAGCGCCCGGCAGGAGGGCTCCGGCGGTGTTGCGTATACAGTGTGCCGGCAGCCGGGGCACTTCCTTGACCGAGGAATATAGTTTACAGGACGCGGTGAGCCCATTTGGCTGCAGTCGATTCTCCACGCGCGATACACTTCCGAGTCATCGCACCTCGGATAAGCGAGGTTGCAGCACGCCGGAAAGGACCTCATTGAGAGAGATTTCGTAAAGTGATAGCGTGATAGCTGAGTAGAGCGTGGATGACCAGGATTTGCGCGAAGTTACCGGAAAAGAAGAAGGCCTGAAACACGGTAGTTCTTCGCTGCCGACCTTGTCGTTAAGCCAGCAAGCAAACACGGCACGATCTCCTCGATACTTGTGAAATCGAAGGCAACGAGGGCATAGGTCACGTCCACAGCTCCGAGTCAGGCGAAGACAAGAGCGCGCGTTTAGATTGTCGTGGAGGGGGGCGAGAGAGAGAGGCAAAAGACAAATGGCGGTATGTATGTGCACGGCGGACTGCATTGCATTGCGCCGGGTGTACTACGGTGACTCTTCCCCAGAAATGCGACGACGCACACACAACATCACATACTTACCTTGCGCACCCACTTTCCTCACTCCCAACCCAGCCTGAGACTGCCTCAATCGGACCGACACAACGGCTGTGGACGAGATGCAAAGCAATCGGACACGTAGACGGAGGGACGAAGGAGGCAGGGCCCAGCAGTGGCCAGACTATAGTACTGAGCTGCAAATTGTCAAGGATGTCTCCCCCGTTCGACATACACACGCACATCATCCAGTTCGTCTATGTCCTCTCGCAGAGTCACGACGTCGACTATCGGACACTCTCCGCGTGCGCGCTCGTATGCAAGCAATGGGCGGCCCCTGCGCAGCGTCTCCTCTTCCGTCGCCTTCCCCGCCCGAGCAACACCGGCGACGACGAAGGCCCATACCTCCGCCACACCGCCCCGTTGCTCCTCCGCACATTCACCTCCAGCCCGCACCTCGGGACGTACGTGCGCTCCATCACAGCGGACATCCTGCCCGACCGTGTCTTCCCAGACACGGGCGACACGGTTTCGCTCCCGCTCCTCCGCTGCTGTCCGCACATCACGCAGCTCCGCATCGTCGGCGAGCTGCTCCCATCGGCGCAACGTCTCCAAGGCCTGCGTGAGCTCGGCCTGCACCCGTCCGTGCTCGTCTTTGCCATGTACGTGGAGCCGCTGCCGAGCGTGCGCCACTTGGTGATGGAACGGGCCGCCGGGGATCTCAAACTCACGCTGCCCCCGTCTTCTCAACTCCTCTCCGTCAACTACCTCCTAGCCATCGACTTCGACAAATTGTGCATGCTGCCCGCGCCCACAGTTCCCGCAGACATTTCGTTCCAAGATCTCCACCTCGGCTATCTGCACTTTCCTGGGAACATGACAAGCGTCGAGCGCGGCGTCGCGCGCAACCTGCGCTCCCTTACGGCGTGGATGGTGGTGCCATCCAACGACGCGCTCGAGCAACTCACGGCTCTCGAGTCGCTCGTCATCCACAATCTCCCAAAGGAATCGGATCCCCCGGTATTCCCGCGCACACTGCGTCACTTCGGATTCCACGCACAGCAGGATTATGGAGGATTTCAGTCGTATGGAATGGCACGGTCTCTCAGGGAGCTGGCCGCTTCGCTGTCAGAGAGCGCGCTGCCCAAGTTGCAGCTCGTGACGGTGACGCTTTGCTCGGAACAATATGTGCGGCATGCACTGGAAGAGGCGAGCACCGCGCGCGGTACAGAGTTCGTGGAGTATCCGAATGTCGAGGCCTATCCCGTGCGTTTCTTTGAGGATTTGTGCTGGTGGCAAATACTGATTTTGAATTGCAGCGAGCACAATACGTCGATTGGATCTAATGAAGTTTGGTTCACGTTCTGCAAGATATGGCAGAACGGTTTGGCAACCGGTACAAAGAGCGAGCGAGGCAGTCAATAACTTCATGTTAAGGCCCGTTACCCGCTGTCTCTAGCATAGTAAAGCAATGAATACATTTATGAACAATGCATTGACTATGATGATACTATACTGTCTGTGCAAGTGCTCGCGTGCGTTACGCTGATCTGACCTCAATCGACATCGTCTTCGTGATGATGACCTTCAACGTCCGCCGCCGCCGTGCCCTCACCCTCCTCGCGGGGCATAGGGAAAAATGACAGCTGTCCCCCTGCCGCCCACGGCGCCATATACCGCCTGCGCTCCCAGTCTGTCAGATGCGTGGCGAGGTTCAGACGTAGGAACCTGCAGAAGCGCCCACGGGTGTCCGTCGCGCTCTCGTTCTCGAGCATCGCGAGCATGACAATCGCCTCCCCGAAGCCGATGGCCTCCAATTCGCGGAACGAGATCTCGGGGATCTCGTCAGGCGTGAGGTTGAATATGGTGCCGATGCGCTCGTGCAGCTGCCGCGAGAGCGTGGAGATGTCCGCGTCGGTGCGGATGGGGTCGTGCGCGTCGGGCGCGAAGTCCTGATAGGGCTGGATTAGAGGGATGGAATGAAGTATTATTAGATAGTCAACGCACATCCGAAGCCAAGTCGCTGAAAGCCATCATGAAGACCATGCGGAAGATGTTGTTGATGCTCAAGCTCATCGCATTTACTGTCTTACATTCGTCAATGAATGCGCACAGAAGGAGTGATGGAACTGAACACGCACGTTTAAACCACAGCGCGCTCCTCAGCACGATGTGCCGCATCACGCGCCCCAGCAGCAGGTCGCGCACGCCCGCCGGGATCTCGTTATAGCTCTCCTTCATCAGGCGGTAATCCGAGCCCGGGAACACGCCCGGTATATCGTCATCTTCGAGGTCCTCCGCGACGCATGCGTTCGCGTTGGCCGTGTTTCGGATGAAGCATGACCACAGGCGCGCGAGTGGGGACAGCGGGTGGCGGATGATGCGCTCGCTGAGCAGCTTCGGCTTGCGCTCCTGGTGGAAGTGCCCCGGCGTATCGTTCGCGATCTTCGCGAGTCGCGTGAAGATGGACAGTGTCGGCTTGTAGTTGCTGATCGCTCTGCGGGCGGGTGCTCGGTCAGCCGCGCGTCGGGGGTCGTAGGGCGGTGGCACTCACCGTGTGCGTTCGTGGATGAACGTATCGCCCCATAGGTGGTACATCAGCTTGATTGTGCACGCGCGGAAGCTGCGCGAGACGTGCAGGAACACAAAGATCGCATCCCAGTCACGGCTGCGCGGCCGGGCCGCCTCTGTACCCTCGAGGATGAGGTCTGAGAGATAGTCGCCGAGAGCTGTGGCGATAACATCGTAGAGAAGCTCTGTCGGAAGGCACAGGTGAGGGTTCAGTGGGTCTGGAGAAGGGGAGGGTCGCGAGGTGGAAGGCTTGGCTACGCGGGCGCGTTTCATGGTACCGCAGTACTAGACGTGGCGGGAAGAGTTGCACGATCGACCTCCGCTGTCTCACCGGCTGGAGCAACGCGACAGACGAGCACACAGCAAAGCTGGCGACGGTGATGGTGGAGGGCGAGGATGTACTGCAGATAAAGTCGCAGAGGCCCGAGGGTACAACGGGATGCACGTCATCACGGGATTTACCGACATCGGCAAATTCACACAAGGCTGTCAAGTCAACGTTCTCTCTCCCTCCGAAGTCCATCCTCTTGTTCTCGTATTTGAGCATAATGCCCCGGATCATAACGTTGACTTCTGAGAGACGTGTGCTGCGAATCTGGACAGCAAAGCGGGACTTGCGGAACGCTGCCAGCCCCAGGAGTATATATGGATGATGGGTCGCGCTTCAACAAATCCGAGGTCAGTGTCTGATCCTGCGGACAGTACAGTATGTAATTATCAGAGATGTCTAGGAGGCGTATAGGACCCGTGTGGCGTCGACTCTGACAGTCCTCAACACCGCCGACACCGACCGCTTTCCATGTTGCATGCTCCAGTGGTGGCGCAGTATATCTTCGAAGTCGTCAACGTTGAAGGCGCCCACACCCAGGCGTTGCAGTAGTAACAAGTTGTACAAGAGAGACAAGGTTTCCTCCATAACTTCAAGATGAAGTTGCGGGGGTGAGTGGGCGTTGTGCGCCCTTGCTATGTTATATTGCTGTTGTTGTTGATGTTATTCTTTTGTATTTTGTTTTTGCTGCGATTCTTGCTGCCGTTGTTAACTTCGGAACCAGTCACCACCACCAGCAGGACAGGCAAATCTACAGCCCTCCTTTGAGATTGCCTGTCTCTCGGAACCTCCTGCTAGTCTTTGGGCTTCGTCTTTGGTTCTCCGCGACTCTCATCAGGTCCGTTTTACGCGGCTTCTTGTCGCCTGCATATTCTACAACTCCGTTGGCGCTATGCCCCTCTCGAGACAAAGCCGCCACCGCCGGGCAGGTAGATCTATGAACCGTTTCCACTCTTTTTATCTTGTTCGGATCATGATAACGTGGGCGACGGTTGCTGCCTGCTGGTCAAGCCGCTGTGACCACGACCTGGTCAATCCGATCTGCCGGAGCTTTACCGCTAGGGCCGGGCACTCTCCTTTATAACGTTAACAAGCGCGGAAGATCGAGGTTCTCAGCCCGTTTTCCCCGTCTCCCATGTCTGAACATCACGATGGCCCCGCACCGACGCATTCTACCATGGTCATCTCTTCGAACTTACTATCACTACCCACAGAATTGTCACTGAAGGTGCTACAAAATCTGGACGTGCTTGCGCTATCAGCATGTCGGCTGGTAGTCTTGATCCTTCAATCCCGAGAATCAGATTTTGAACTCCTTGGAGACATGCCGCACTTTCCGAGCTCTGGTTGAAAGTTCTGCCATCCAGTACCAGGTTGGGCTAGAAATGGCCGGCATGCGCAACAATCCATCCTCAAGCCATAACACCGACCAGCGATTAAGTATGCTCAGAGCACACCAGCGCGTGGAAGCAGCTATGATGGACAGAGCACACAGTTCTCTATTCGGAGGTCGGTGAGATATTCTGGACTTATACTCTTCGTGATGGCATCTGGGCGCATGCGGTGGACGTGGACGGCAAAGACAGAAAAATTGTGCTCTACCAACTTCCGTCGCGGTTGTGTGGGATCGCGGCAAGCAGATGGGAGATCATCTTTCCATTTCACGTGGAGTGTCGACGCGTCTCACGACGTCCTGATTGCGCTCGAGCACAAACGGTCAGACATCGGGTAAGTTTTCCTTGCCCCGTCCTAGTCCGTGTGACATAGCGTGGCATTTCACGTAGACCTCCATACCAGCATACCCTTCACATGAGGTCTCTATCTACCGGAGAGGAATGGCTGGGCGCGACCTGGCTGCCAATCTCCCTTTTCGCTCGCCCCTCTGACTCTTCGGGGAATGATGAATATCTGGGTCCTTTCGACTACAACATCAAGATTAGTGGAGATTACTGTGGAGTTCTCATCACTTCTACCGACACGATATGCGGCACTGGTGATCTGTTTGTCCTCAATCGGAAGTCTGGTGCCATAATATGGGTACGAGTACACCTACTCCGAGCACCTCGAAATCCTCACACGTGTATACAGGACATATCCCCCCCAAGAGCCAGCGCCTTCGTCTTTCTCGGGGGTGAACGCTGCTTGGTGGCGGTTTTGTCGTGCTGCAAGCCGCTTTTACAGCCCAGTCTTGACGTCTGGCTTGTGTCGGACCACGACGACGCCCGCAGATTCAGTTCCTTCCAATTTCTTCCTCTATTTCAGGATGAGGACCTCGACGGCGATATGGGCGCAATGTTTGAAATGTACGTTGGCAACCCGAACAAGTCCATCTGCCCATCGAACCGCGATGCACCGTTCTTGCTGGATGACACCGACGAGCTCCAGCTACTCAGCATCTTCTATCGCCTTTATTACTGTGTAGACCAGGTCGACGTGTTCATCCGGCTCTCCGAGCTCCTTCTGCTTGTCGAGGCGGACATAGCGAAGCAATCCGCCCAAACGCATCAGTACAACTGGGTGGACTGGGCTGATCACGCTGTCCGCGTCACGAACGTTCCAAATTCCCATGGCCCTGGGATCGTGTGCGGGATGCGCTTCCTTCACCCAAACCCGCTTTCTGCCCCTTGGCGCCGCGGTGGCAAACGCAAAATGGCGAACTTCTTGACCTTCCACGACTTTCATCCATCCCGTCTCTGGGATAACACCTTTGGGCATGCCATGCGGCCCGATAAGCACTTTATGCCCTCTCTTGCGAAGTACTCACCGGAGGACATACGAAATGGTGCAAAGTATCAACTCCCCCTCAGATTTAGCCTTGCGAAATTGCCATCTGCCCTCCAGAACACCTCGTCGAATTTGATGATCCTCCTGAGCGAAGATAATATCGTCATCTTGGAAGTGGTGCGTGATCTTTCAAACAAAACGGCGGACATTTACTGTACCTGACGGTTATTTGCAGACTGATAATGAAAATGTGGAGGGGCCTGACATTACTTTTATACATTTTTTGACCTTCTGACTATCATGTACAGTATCATGGACGTTAGAAAGGTACTCGCACATGTAGCAGATCTTTGACCGTCATAGACAATGTTCAGTATCTCACACTGCTGTCCTGAGCAAACATTCGCGACTGTACTATATATGCCACGAACGACACACTACAGCACATGATCATGACATCCCGCGCAAACGATGGCCAGCGATAACATGACCCGTACAGCACGAAAGCCGGATTATAGGCTACAATCACACTCACTGTGAATGTATCAACCCCGGATAGGTGGTACATCAGGTTGACTGTGCATGGAAGTTGCGCGAGTGCAGGAACACGAGGATCGCGTCCCGGATATGGCTGCGCGGCGGGGCCGCCTCTGTACCGTTGAGGATGAGGTCTGAGAGATAGGCTGTGGCAATAACATCCTAGAGACGCTTTGTCGGATACTACAATATTGGTACTGCTGTAGACGTGGCGGGAAGCGTTGCAGGTGCAGGATCGACCTTCGCTGTCTCACCAGCTAGAGAGACATGGCAAACGAGCGTCTGGCGATGGTGATGGAGAAGGGCAAGGAATGAAGCTTCATCTTTTGACCTTTTCACGGTTTGCTATGGGCTTCAAACTATAGCTAGCTAGCTAGGTACGATCACAGGCACACTCATCATGGCGTGTCAGTGCATATATAGATTACGGTACAAGTACATTTTGCAATGGAATGGTCACTCTCTCAGAACCCATCTAGCGTCCTTCCCCTCACCGCCTTGGGCAGCCACGCGCCCCTCCCCCTGCAACTTCCGCAAGTGCAGTGTCACCCCATGCGCAGCAGGCTCCCACAGCGAGGTCGGGTACTGGGCATATAGCGTGCTCACAATGCCCCACGTTGACCACGCGCCAGCACCCTCCGGCGGCGCGCCTCGTAGCACGCCGACGATCTGCGCCTCGCGCTCGAGCCGGTGCGCACGGTACGTCGCGATTGTCTTCGCGCCATCCTGTACGACTGGGCCGTGTGCGGGGTAAAGGATGCCGTAACCATCGCCTTCGCTGGATAAGGCGACGAGCTTGGAGAGGCTGGAGAGATATGACGCTAGGTCCTCGAAGACCGCCGTGCCCTGCCCGAGGACGGTGTCCCCCGTGAACAGGGCACGGTCCGCCGGATATAACAGAGCGATCGAGTCGGTCGTGTGCCCCGGCGTGTGCACAATGCGCAGCGCCTGTTCTACCCTTCCTTCTCCTTCTCTCGGAGTAAACTCCTGCCCGTCCTCCAATGGATGGAACGCCCCGCCGCCCGCCGACGGCGCGTAGCTGCCCTCGGTCAGGGAGGCGGCGAGCTCGTTGAGCGCCGTGTCCGTGGAGATGGGGAACTTGTGGATGCGGGGCGGAGAAAATAGCGCACCGGGGTTGCGCGCGTCCCATAATTCGCGGAGGAGTGCGAGCACAGAGGGCAGCCCACGGACGTGGTCGCCGTGCCGGTGCGTAAGGATGATGTCGGAGACATCGGGGAGAGTGTGATTCGAGACGCTGGAGAGCGCAGCTCGAAGGAGCGGGGGATACTCCGGACGACCCTCGCCCGTGTCCAGAAGAACGTAGGGGTTAGAGGTGCCGATGAGATAGGTATTCGTTCCTGGTATAGGTTGGCACCGAGGATCGGATATGGACGGCAGACACACACCTTGCAAGGTAAATTTGCCTGGATTCTAAGCTGCCTGTTGGACAGGTATCTGCTGCTCAATGTTTGAGATAACTTACCTGGCCAAGGACTCGCACCACCCGGTCACTCAGCTATTGCAGCATCAGGCAATGGACATCATGACGGTGAGGTTGGTGCACGGAAACTCACCCGCGTCACATTCAACAAGGACTCTAGCTTCTCCATTGCCTGTACAGCTGCCAGTCGTCGCCGTAGAGAGAGTAGGTGGCGGTGAGCCCCATTGCTCAGACTCTTGCGCCATCTCCCGTTCAAGCGACGCGAGTGGACCAAAGCTTCGTCAGCTTGTCCCACGGACCGACTCGACTTTGGCGCAGCGCTGTCGCTCTTGCGACTTGCGGCCCTCTGTTTTCTTTCTCTCCTTTCACAAGCGGCGGCGGCGACAACATCTATGGCCTCCACAGACCCGGTCTCTCCTCCACCTTCGTCCGACACTCCAGCGCAGAAGCGGAAAAGGCGCGTACTTGCCCGTCCGACCACTTCAACCTAACTAACTTGCCCCGCAGGTCTCCCTCCCAATCTCATGAAGACAGCCCCCCCGCTACTCGCCGGCGATCTCTCTCACCCCCAGCACGACCAGGCCTTGACCTTCCGCGGGTCGACGATGTGGACCCCGTCCGCCGCGCCGAACGCGAGCGCCAACTCGCGGCGCGCCTCGCCGCCGTTGAGCTCGACAAGGCATCCTCAGAGAAGAAGGACACCGGCAAGACGACCGAGGTCTTTGACGCCAGGGCCGAGTTTGCCAAGCTCTCGGGCTCGCGCTCGGGGGGCGTGTACATGCCGCCCGCACGCCTGGCGGCACTGCGCGCGGCTGCCTCGTCCGACCGCGCCAGCGCGGAGTACCAACGCCTCTCGTGGGACGCGTTGCGCAAGTCCATCACGGGTATAGTGAACAGGGTCAACATTGCGAACATCAAAAATGTCGTGCCCGAGCTCTTTGCGGAAAACCTCATCAGGGGGCGCGGGTTGTTTGCGCGGAGCGTGATGAAGGCGCAGTCGTCGAGTCTGCCGTTCACGCCGGTGTTTGCGGCGCTTGTGGCGATTATCAACACGAAGCTGCCGCAGGTGGGGGAGCTGTTGTTGGTGCGGTTGATCAGTCAGTTTCGGAGGGCGTTCAAGCGAAACGACAAGGTGCGTGGCGAGACTGTCCCTTTACTCTTCTCCTAATGTGGTGTTTTAGATTGTTTGCCATTCGACAACTACTTTCATTGCGCATCTCGTCAACCAGGGTATCGCACACGAGATCATCGCTCTCCAGATCCTCGTGCTTCTCCTGGAACGGCCCTCAGACGACTCCATCGAGATTGCTGTCGGTTTCACGCGTGAAGTCGGCGCCTTCCTTGCAGAGAACTCGCCAAAAGCCAACGCAACGGTGTTTGAGCGCTTCCGTGCCGTCCTGAACGAGGGCAGCATCAGCCACCGCGTACAGTACATGATCGAGGTACTCATGCAAGTACGGAAGGACAAGTACAAGGATAATCCAATTGTTCCGGAAGGCTTGGACTTAGTTGAAGAGGACGAACAGATTACGCATCAAATCCAGCTAGAGGAAGAGCTGCAGGTGCAGGAAGGTCTTAGTGAGTTTTCGTTCGTGTCGTCCGCTTGGATATTTGCTGATGTACGCACTATCTAGATATCTTCAAGGCGGATCCGAACTACCTGGAAAACGAAGAGAAGTACAAGTCGATTAAAGCAGAAATCCTTGGCGAAGGATCATCGGACGAGGAGGAGTCTGGGTCGGATGAAGCAGACGATAGCGAGGACGAAGAAGGTAAGCAAGCCATTGGCTTCATTCGACTCTCCCCGCTTATGCATTATTTTAGCTGTTGCGGACAAGGAAGGTATCGAGGATCGTACCGAGACCAATCTCGTCAACTTGCGCCGCATCATCTACTTGACGATCATGAACGCTCTCAATTACGAAGAAGCTGTTCACAAACTGCTTAAAATCCAGCTCAAAGAAGGCGAGGAGGTATGATCAAGCTACCTTGGTCCTACCTATAGCTCACTTGTCCTCCAGATTGAACTCGTGAACATGGTCATTGAATGTTGCTCGCAAGAGCGTTCGTACTCCACCTTCTACGGCCTCGTCGCCGAGCGCTTTTGCAAGCTCAATCGTGTATGGAACGAGTGCTTTGAGCAGGCATTCAAGACATATTTCGAAACGATCCATCGCTACGAGACCAACCGCCTGCGCAACATCGCGCGACTCTTCGGGCACCTAATTGCGAACGACGGTGTCTCGTGGGCCGTGCTCTCCGCTGTCCGGATGAATGAGGAGGACACGACGAGCAGCAGTCGCATATTCGTCAAGATCATGATGCAGGAGGTCATGGAGTCGTTGGGACTGCCCGCACTGAAGGAGCGCTTTGCCGACCCGGAGATCAAAATGCTCTGCAGTGGCATGTTCCCGCTGGACAATCCGAAGGACACGCGCTTCGCGATTAACTACTTCACAAGTATCGGTCTTGGCGCGATCACGGAGGACATGCGCGAGCATCTGAAGGTGCGTTTCATCAGGCTACCTCCCTAGATCACACCCTCACTCACTAACTATCATATGTTCATAGAACGCGCCTCGCATTATCATGGAACAACGCCGCGCAATGCTCGAGGCCGAATCCTCCTCCTCAGATTCCTCCTCCTCAGACTCCTCGGACTCAGATTCGGACTCGTCTTCTTCAGACTCAGAATCCGACACTGACCGCCGCCGCCGTCGACGCTCGTCGACGCCACCGCGCCGTGCCCCACCGCGCCCGCGCAACGAGAGCCGCTCGCCGCCACCTCGCGCTCGCGAGCCTGACCGGTACGCCCGGGGTCGCAGGGATTCGCCGTCGCCCCCGCCGCGCAGCCGCCACGAGGACGATCGCCCGGCGCCGCCGCGGGCTAGGTCAGAGAGGGATAAGGACCGCTCGCCGCCCCCGAAGGAGAAAGATCGCGGGTACGGCAGGGAGAGGGAGAGGGAGAGAGCGCGGTCGCCACCGAGGGAGAAGGAGCGTGGATACGGGGAGAGGGAACGGGACAGCGAGCGGGTGCCTCCGCCGCGGGAACGTGAGCGTGACCGGGGATATGACCGCGAACGTGAGAGGGACAGAGGATACGAGCGGCGGCGGGATGATTCGAGGGATCGGAGACGATGAGTCTTGCTGCGGTTGCAGAAGGTCCGGTCCTCATGCCTTATGTCGGCTCGTGTTGGATGTTGGCTATATGTATAGCGGTTACAATGACGATCTCATGCCTTTCCTTTGTACTCGTACACCTGGTCTCGCGCGCGCTCGACGTGATTAACCACTCTGCGCTCCTGAATTGATCACAAGGGCCAAAATGACCTCTGCCCGGATTGAACGGACGACCTTGAGGTTGTGGAAGCAGCGCCGTTTGAACCGGACACTGATCGCTGGAATCTCACGTTCTACCACTGAACTAAGAGGTCTAGACTACGGGCGCTACAAGTAGGCCATAGCACCAGGGTAAATTTGCATGATCCTCCTGGCAGTGTTTCGGGCTCGAGACTGGAAGGAGAGCGACGTACTTAACTTGATGGGAACTTCGGCGAGGATACCTAAGTAAGTACGTCATCGAGTTCTCGGCACGGACCCGACCGGCCCGTCACCCTGATAAGACTCCTTTGCTGGCACGCTTTGGCTCGTTACCGTTTGCCATGTCTTTGTTGGTACTTCCCAGCGAGCTGATAGTCAAGATTATAATAGACGCAGACTATCGTTTCCTGCTCAATCTCCAGCTGGTAATCCCCCTTCAACATATCGCACGAGAGCCATGTCATGATGACCGTTACAGGTATGTCGTCGCCTTCACGGGATAGTGCAAGACGCAGTGCCCTTCCAACACAAAATCGCACTCGCTGCCACCGGCATGCGCGAGAGCGCAGGGGCTGCCAGCGCGCACTCCTTAGCAACACGCGTGGCGATGCTGAAGGACTACGAAACAGCCTGGCGACACGCTGCGTGGGCCGAAGTCGCAGCGATCCAGGACACCCCATCCAAACCCTCCCCCTCGTTCCATCGCGTTTCCTCCGGCATCGTCGCGTGGCTGGTGCGTAGCGGCCGTGGAGAGACGGGGGACAAGATCTATGTGACCCAGACACCGTCAATGTTGCGTGGGGTCGAGCATCGCAGCTGGGAGCTCAAGTTCGAGTTCGGGATCGTCGATTTCGACATCGATGCCTCGCAGGACTTACTGGTGCTCGTTCATTGGGTGGAGGACGCAACGTGAGTGTCATATATGTCGTATTGGATCATAGCGTTGACCTGGCGGTATCCCAAGGCTCCCCGGACAGAGCTTCACGGACCTGCGCACCGTCTCTTTGACTACAGGAGAAGATCATCCATTGGCGCCGACCTCACACATCCCCTTGGGTTCTAGGAGTTCGCCAGTCCCGGAGAGCGTCGGGGTTTGCGGGGACATCATCACCCAGCATATGTACCCGCCCTTTTCGACAAGTTCGAGTTTCGTTGTGTGGAACTGGAAAAGCGGGGAATATCGCAAGGTGAAGTTCTCTAGCTCCTTGGTGTCATAATATATTGATTTTGACCCATCAGGCGACAATTCGGGGCCACGGCCCGATACACACGTTCTTCTTGGACGACAGCCACTTGGCGCGCATCGACACCTCGGCCAGCGCATCATATGGTGACGAGGAAGTGCGCCTGTCAGTGTATAACTTCCGCAGCGTCCTTCAGTGCCCCGCGACCACCAACGCCACAGAGCTCCCCGAAGTCTGCTCGTTCCGCCTGCCACCCTCCAAGGAAGGCACGCGGCTCGTCGGTGCAACTTTCCTCCCCAATTTCGCGCCTGCATCGTGCGCAGCATCCGTACAGCAAGGCGCATTCTTCGCCGACTCGCGCAGCGGACGCGTGTGCGTCATCGTCCTGACCACCATCGCTCCGCGGCGCACGACGGTGTCCGAGCGATGGGAGCTGTCGTTCCACGTCCACTCGTTGCTGCCCTTCGCACGCCTCTCCGCGCTGCAGGGCCAGCGCACGGCGGACCAAGCCAGCGTCCCTGGGCCCTCCGTCCCGTGGGGGGAGTGGGGCCCGCAGCACGCACACCTCGCCCGGCGCGTGCAGCCGACGATGCCGATGTGGGCGTACGGCCTGGCCATCGTGCGCTGCTTGCAGATCTACGGCCGGTTCGAGGTCGTCGTGTCGGACTTCCACCCGCGGCGCGTCGCGCGCAAGCGCACGCTCGGCCCGCCGCAGCCCGTGGATGCGACCCTCATCGCCGGCGAGAACTATCAGGCGGTCGTGGATGGTGCGTTTCCGTGTGCGGTGGCGACGGTCGGGCTGCCATGCGAGTGGCCGGGTACGCCGGCGACGGTGCTCCCGAGTGAGGACGCGTTGCTTGTGCATTTTGTGCGTTCTTATATCTCTGCTCCTGTCTGTTTCATTACTGACAGTTAGTGCAGGGAGCAATGTGGCATACAGGGATAAGATGGAATGCGCAGATGAGGGTACTCTGCCTTGGCCCACCTGCAGACATAGTGGATGCGGCGCGTGATAATGTCAAGGATCCCCCGCTGGACATATAAAACAGTCGGTGTTGTACAACACGACCACCTATCCTCGAGTCAGATAACTATAGTGAGGCTTCTAATATTGGTTTGCTATGAATATACATTTCTTGTCGACGAGAAGAGTTTCGGTGAGTGTTACGTACGGCACAGCAACCACTTCATTATGGGTATCACATTCACTATCTCGAGGATCCCAGCCTCTATCAGCAGTTTGCAGTGGCAACGTCACAATGAAGAGGTTGAGAATAGCTGATTCCTCAGCATTGATTTCATCGTAGGCCAGTCATCAGCACGAATGTGCGTAACAAAGCCCGCTTCGATGTGTTCAATTTCCGCCGGATACTCTCCCTCCCATCATCCTCCATCGGCGGTGACCTCTTCCTCTGCAACGTCGCATGGCAGACTACCTGAGTTCCTCATTTGCTCTATGCACGGACGGTGCCTTCCGTGATGTCTTCCTCGCTGAAATGTCGACTCCTCACCCATCCCCATCCACTGCTTCACAGACCGGACGCTGGGTGCCTTCTACAGCGACCCGACGGCAACGGTCATTTCTGTCGCGTTGATCTCTGCCGCCCAGACGGGCTCGGCTTAAATGTATCCGAAATTGGACCTCAGCGTAGCTGTGCAATCACGCATCACACCGGGCTGGCAGCCGGGCTTCCACAGCTCGTGCCTTGGGTGGATTGGGCGTGTGATGCCCATCTTGTACGTGGGGGCGCAGAGGCGTTTGGGATGAGGACACTGGGCGTTGACGAGGCACAACGGGTGGTGAAAACGGATTTCCATCCGCATCGCAATGCCCGCGCCGAGGGCACACGCTTATAATTGACCTCGACAGTCGAGGTCGCGTAGGGGGACGAGCACATCATTCGTGTGTATATTCGCGCCTAATGGTGATACTTGTGAGCAAATCCTTAACTCCTCCCCGGACTTTGCTGACTTGGCCATAGGCTAAATCGGACATCTGGACACACGCTACACTACTTTTTCTCCTACAGCCTGCAACCCCCTAGTACTTAGTATTAGTGATTTGAAAATATGCGGACACGGAATCCGTTTATTCTTGGGTGGTTCGCTTTCGGTGTCTTGATGGCTTGTGGACGAGGAACTCACCGCACTCCGAGATACTCCTCCCACATCTCGGCGTCCCTCATGTTCGCTTGGACTTTCTCGGCCAACCGCATCCGCATCAGTGAAGCAGCGGTGGGCTGCTTCCGGGCACGACGCATATCCACTTCGCATGTGGGCCCTTCAAAATTAAACGTTCATGCTGAGCTCACTCAGGCTAGGGTAAGCAACGGGGCGATTTGTAAGCAAAATACGGAGAGAACCCGTCCCACGAGTCCGCCACAGGCCTAGCTACTACATCAGCCCAGTCAGCAGGTTACTCAGGCCATACCCTCACATAAGATGCGGTTATTCCTCTTGCCCTCCCTCCCATACCCACCGCCATGACTTTGTGTCGGTCCATTGCCAGCTGTGCGTCGACCGCCGATGTAGTAGAGCGCCAGCTGCCGCGGCTCCCGACCGAGCTCATCTACGAAATCCTCACGCGCGCGCTGGGGAACTACCTCTCCGACATCCTCCTCGCCCCAGACAGCATCGACGGCTGGGATGCGATCGAAACCCTTCTGCGCATCAGCCAGTGCTTCCGCTGCTGCATGATCAAGCTCATGCAGTTCCTATGGGGCGGCGCCTTCATAGAACAGACTGGGTGCGTGCCCCTGCTTTGCGTCTCCGTCTCCCTTCTCATCGTCCTCAGCGTGCCCACAAACCACAAACCCGTCATATCCGTGCTCCAGCAGCTAGCGAAACTTGCACATTCGACCCCCATACGCCTCGTCCAAACCCCGAAGGCCCGGCTGCTCAGTCATCATATGATCAGCATCCCGCGCGTCCCCATCGTGCGCATGTCCAAGTGCTACCTCCTGCACGTCGCGCGTGTGAAGGCCTGCGTCGCGCACAGAGGCCTTGGAATACCTGCAGAGATCAAAGAGACGGATTGCGGAGACATGGGCGAATTCCTGGATGATTACGAGAAGTTTCCCCCGCAGGTCCGAGGATTGTTATTCGGACCCATCGAGGACAGCATCACGGAGGGGATGGTCTTGTGGAAGCGCAGTGAGCTGCTATCCCCCTTTAGCACGCCATCGCCGCTAACTCCCCTCAGTTCTTACCCTGCGCTGCCTCATGGAAACCGTCTGCCGCCTCCGCTTCTTCATCGACCCCGCACGCTTCGAACAGGACGACTTCCTCCCGCACGCGCTTATCCTCGCGAAAGACGAGCTGCGCATCGCGTCCAGCTGCACCGCGACCGCCGCGACCATCCTGCGCCGTCTGCGCCGCCCTCCCGCGCTCCTCGACACGCAGGACGTCCTCCCACACGACGGCGTCGTGCGCGTCCAGTTCCGCGACCTTATGTCCGGCCTCGGCGAGCTCGAGAAGCACGGCGGCGCCCGCGCGGTCGTCTGCCGCACCTGGCGCGCCGCGCTTGGCCGCCTGCTGTCGGAGAGAGAGCGCACACGATGGGAATGCGCGTGCGCGTGCGCCGAGCTGTGCCCGGACAGCGCGCGGCTAGAGGCGGTCTCGCAGGGCGAGGTCGTCGCGTAGATGTATGTCATTATGTACCCTTGGATTTCATCTAGCTAGGACCATTTCGGTATCTCGGAAGTCGTCGTTGAGCCTCAAGACATAGAAACAGTGGATCCCAAAACATCAACGAACACCACAGAAGTGCATGAATACTATTCGAACTCTCACTCGATTTCATATGGACCCATACACGCGCCCTCGTCGACATCATTTCCACCCTCCGGCGCCAGCCCTTGACCTACTGGCAACTGCCCTCCGCCTCCGCGCTACTTGTACCACATGTGCTGCCCAATCTTGCAGCCACTTTTGCGGTAACACAACAGTCGCACACCCCGATACAGCGAGTGAGATTGTGTCTTGCAGTGCGACTCGACAACAAATCCTTGGCGACGACGAGGCAGCACGATCCATTGCGTTGAGACTGCGCGGAGGTCGCGATGAAGAAATTATATTCAGCTCGTCGGTTCATCGCCGAAATGAATTAAAAAACCCGCGACGTATTCATTGTCAATCACATTTAACCTCATGATACTCAGTTAGTGCTGCACGGTCTCAAATGACCGTAGTGCTCTATATGCCTTGGACGCCACGGACAATACCGTCGCATCTCACTCCAGCTGCTCCTCAACGGAGCGCCCTAAAGAGGGATGAGACCGGTAGTAGGGACCCCAGGTTGTTGAAAGGGGAAAATGGGAGTAGGGACCGCTTGTTGAGAGGGGAAAGAGAAAGTCGGTCCCGCCGGGGGAACTTCCACCGTATTACCAGTTGGTGAGTCCGTGGAGGTAGCCGTCGTCGTGGAGGTTTCTGTAGGGAAGATGACCGGTCCCGGTCCGCTATAAGCAGCTCTGAATTAGCTAGAGCTCCTAATGTGCAAATATCACGCACAACTTGTAGTGTCTGAAAGGATTTGTACCAGTTGGTGCCAAGTCCGTGGAGGTAGCCGTAGGGAAGACGACCGGTCTTGAGCAGCGCTGAATTCAGCTACAGCTCCTGGTGTGCACATATCACGCACATGTCGTTGAGAGCATTCGTTGGCAGTCCGTCGATAAACGCCAACGCCCGCCTTAGGAAAGAATAAGATCGTGAAAGTCGTTGTCAATCGCGGTCCTCACTTGGTGTTGGCATTCGTGTTCGACACTGCACCTGTCGGAAGGCCGATCGGAGGAAACACTACACCAGTACCAGTTGGTACGCCTAGCGGGGGAAATACTGGCTCTTCTGGTCCGATGATTTCAGCACGCTGGGCATCTCTACGAACACGGCTAAATTCAGCTGAAGATCCAAGTGGGGTGTTGAAATATCACGCACATTATGTCTTGAAGCGATATGCGCCTAGGAGAGGGTAAGATTGTGTCAGTCGAAAATAAGTGAAGTCCTCACTTGGTGTTACTGCCAGTGTTCGCGTTCGCCACCTGAGAGGCGATCTCGGCTGGTCCGATTGTGATCGATTTTCTACGAAGACCGCCAGATTCAGCTACAGATCACAGTGGACAGTTATAAGACACATACAAGAAGTCTTGAAATGTCGGGAACCTAGCGGAGGGTAAGTCACGATCATCCAAGTTAACTCGCACTGAGGACCTCACCTGCTCGCGTCGAGCTCCAAAGCGTTAGGGAGAGACTGGCGCCTGCAGCACATCTCAGTCAAATATCTGAGAAAGCCGCAGTTTACTCACGCAACAGCCGCTCGAAACGACCTGGGGTTCAGGCCGAGGGCCTGCACAAGGGCGCTCAATGTCGCGTCGGTGCTGTGCACGCTGCTTGTGGGCTCGGTGTTTCCGCTAAGAACCACACCACGTACCGAGTAACAGCGTCGCTACGTGCGACGGGAATCGGAGTCGCAAACACTGGGCCAACGAACGCTCCGGCAAAAGCGAGGGTAGTGAGGGATGGGAAACGCATGGCTGCTGAGGTGAACGTGAAAGATATTGATCAAATAAAATCGTCGAGAGTTTGAAAGAACGAAGCAACCAGTGCTGAAGAAATGGGGTGAGCAGACTAGCTGTTGGGGATCCAGGAGCTTGTCGTGGCATACTTATACACATCCAGACGCGGGTCGGCGTCAGCGGGACAGTATATGTGATGGTAACTTTCGTCAGCCTGGCTGACATCAAGACGTCCGATTTCGGAACACCAATGAAAGTGGATTGCAGCGCACTGTTGCAAAGCCCTGGGCGGTCACTCTAGCGATGCACTCGCCGACAGTTTCCTTGTGCGACAGTCATCTCTATCGCGGCAGCGCACGCCCAGAATCTTCAGTCGCTCCGGTGCATTCGTAGTTCCAGAAAGACCTGGAAAGGGTGCGTTGAGACATGATTCCATCGATGAAATGGAGGCAACTTCGTACATCACATGTCGTGAGGCAGCAATGCGCGGTTGTGCATTAAGTAGGACAAAACTCAACTTGGCTGCTAGCTCCCTGCAGACCCGCGATATCTTCTTCGACTAATGACAGCACTGACCGGACTACAGGCACAAAGACCCCGACTATGTAGGGTCCGACTCGGATGATGGACTCGTGCCGAGGTTACTAGCACGTTTAGAGCTGGAATGATGGCTCGTACTGCGTGATGCGGCCTCAGGGATCTTTCCGTCTCGGAGTGCGCCTGCCTACAATATTCCTCTCTCTGCGCGACGGGGACAAGTAAATGCTGAGTGAGTGTGTTCCAGCAACTGTGGCTGTTACGGCGGCCATGTCACCGTGGTAGGCCCGACTCGGGTTCACGAGAGGCATCAAGCGAACGTGCCAGTGTGGTTGGAACATGGAGCCGACAAACACCGAGGCCGACAACCAGGGGTTAGCAACCCACGAAGCCCGACTGTTTGTTTCGGCGATGGATGAGGACGCGATCTTTTGACCTAAGCTCGGAGACAAGTGCGGCAGGAGGTACATAAGAAGATGAGAGTCGAAGACGCGCACCCCCGAGATTGCAGCCTCTTTCGCGTGGGCGCGGAGGTGACTCATCATCCTACGGGAGACCACTGCCATACTCTCGACCTAGTACTCTGACATTTGACCAATATGCCCTGTACTACACCAACGTCCCCGTCCCATTCCTGTGTCGTGCCGACAAATGACACACATCAAAACATTCGGACGACCATCTACATCGAGGCGACTCTCTATATGTAAGGAGCACTTTATATTAGCATCAACTTGTTTTGTGTACTGACTCCTCGCTGCAAGTACGTGCGCCTAAGGAGAAGAGATTACTGGGTGAAGAGTCAAGACGGACTCACGAACACCTTCACGAATCAGGCCTGAGGCCTGAGGCTTCACTTGAGCTTCACCGACCCGGTACCCATGCATTATCGCCTCACGAGTGACTAATGACGACCACAGATATTTGCTGCCGATCAAATTGACCTATAGGTAGCTTCGCTACTCCGTCAAGCAGTATCTCAACGTCGGGCATTTTCGGCAGTCGCGTCTTCATCTACGGTAGACGACGTACGAGTATCGCAAACCAAGGGACTTCCCCGGAGCTTCCTGGGTCGCGTTGAGGAATTGGCCGTGCAAATGTTATCGTGGATGCCTCCGGTGCGTGGTACAAGTCGAAGGGAAACGGGCCCCGCGGTGGCGTAGGCAAATGACGACCAACAGGCGGCAGGGGGACATGTAGTAACTTGTGCGTGCCAATCTTTGAGACGACATTCCGATCTAACATACGCGCGTTGCGCTTGAACAGTCTACGTGGGATTCAGGGAGTACCATATGCAAGCTCTTCATTGCGCTGACATCATTGAAAGCTGGTTTGTACGTTGACGAAGTCAAGGAGTTTTGCGCCTTCTGAGTTCCCCGCATCTGCCGTGCACACGTAGCTCGAATGGACACTGACAGACTTCAGAAGCGGGGGCGGCGCTCAGTTCCACGCTTCGGGGCAGGATGTTCTCTTCATCTCGCCTGTGAGTTCACGTCCGCTTCACAGAAGCAGGGTTCTACACTAGCGACCGAGCACCGTGGTACTCTGTGGTAGGCTGATCTGTGTGATATCACCAGTGGTCGATGTTTCGGTTGTCCAAGCTGCGTCATGTTTCATCGGCTGCTCCTGTACCACTGAAGAGTGCAGTGCGAGGGACGTGAACCCGGCTTGTAGGTGTAGATTGTCGCGGAAATATAAGTCGGATAGACGTTCTCAGGTCATCGAGAGAAGAAACATTCGAGAACCCACGTAGTCATTAGCCACCTCGCAAAATGGAATACAGTGTTACATCTCTAGGTCATAGAAGTCATGCAGTGGCAGGAGTGGCGAGGGCATGCCCTTGAAAACCACCGACAGAACTGTCGTCTCACTCAAAGTCCTCCTCGACGGACCGCCTGTGAATTTCGGATTACGTAAATCAGTGTGCCCACCTGCCAGCTGTCAATCAAAACTGACCTCTGAGGAGTGAGTGGGAAAGTTGGCGAGGGAAAGAACGGCGCGTCGTGAAGTCTAAGATTATCGAAGGGGCTCGCGAATTGACGGGCCCTATAACAGTGCGATTCAGCTACAGCTTCCAGTGAACTGTGCAAAAAGCACGCACTCGATGTCGCTGGCAATCTCGCTCCTAGAGTGGGGTTAGATCATGAAGACCCGGTTTAACTGCGGTGCTTACCTGGTTTCAGTGGTGGTGTCGGTGCTGCTGCTACCGCCGAAGAGACTGTCGAAGATGCCGCTGATGTCACCGCCGATCTTGCCTCCCTGAAGAAATTTGCTGCCGAGGCTTGCAAGGCCACCCAGGTCGAGACGACGCCTAGCATAACGTGAGATCAATAACGACGATGGCCACTGTCGACTCACTCGAGCTCATTGACAATCTCGCGCCTAGAGGGGGATTAGATCATGAAGACCGGGTTCAACTGCGGTACTTACCTGGTTTGAGTGGTGGTGTCGCTGCTGCTGCTACCGCCGAAGAGACTGTCAAAGATGCCGCTGATGTCACCGCCGATCTTGCCTCCCTGAAGAAATTTGCTGCCGAGGCTTGCAAGGCCACCCAGGTCGAGACGACGCCTAGCATAACGTGAAATTAATACACGACGATGACCACTGCCTTGTCGACTCACTCGAGCTCATTGGCAATCTCGCGCCTAGAGGGGGATTAGATCATGAAGACCGGGTTCAAACTGCGGTGCTTACCTGGTTTGAGTGGTGGTGTCGCTGCTGCTGCTACCGCCGAAGAGACTGTCAGAGATGCCGCTGATGTCACCGCCGATCTTGCCTCCCTGAAGAAATTTGCTGCCGAGGCTTGCAAGGCCACCCAGGTCGAGACGACGCCTAGCATAACGTGAGGTCAATACACGACGATGGCCACTGACTTGTTGACTCACTCGAGCTCGTCGTTGGACTCGCGCCTGTAGCACAAGTCAGCATCAACTCTATCTTAGCAAGCTGCTGTATACTCACAATGAAAGTACTCGGACCGCACTGGGGTCAAGGCCGAGGGCCTGCACGAATGAATCAAATGTACCGGCGTCGGCGCTATGCGCGCTGTTTGTGAGCTCAGAGTTTCCATAGCCGGCGATCACGTACCGAGCAACGGCGTTGCTGTGTGCGAGGGGAATTGGAGTCGCAAAAACTGGGGCCACGAACGCTACGCTCAAAGTGAGGGTGGTGAGGGATAGGAAGCGCATGACTGCTGCAGTGAACGTGACGTGAATGAGCTCGATGAAGTACGTGAGGGTTTCAAAAAAGGTTGGAGCAACCGGTGCTGAGGAAACGGAGTGAGCAGACTAGCTGTTGGAGATTTAGCAGCTTGTTGCCGTATACTTATAGACTTCGTGGTGGGCGCTAACATGCACGGCGACCGTCTATGTGAGGAACTTTTTTGCCAGGCAACGGGTGACCATGGTCATTCGCGAGAGTTGAAGGTGGACACGGCCGCCGGAGATGAGGAGAGTTGACCAAGCTCGCTGGGCTGCCGGCATGGAACCGCTGAAACACAACGACGCCTCTTCGTGAGTTGTGATTAATGATTGAGCTGCAATCAGCTACCATGTGCTGCACAGCTGCCGTATAGTGAATACAAACAGTGAGAAGATGCGGTGCAGGGACCGTTGGGCCCAGACACGCTGATTGTCCCGAAAATTCGAAGAAGCACCACACCCGGGCCACTACTTAGACCGATCGATTTTGCCCGCGCTATCAATCCCGGGGGCACTGTGGACGAGGCACCGCGATCATATTGACTTGTAGAATGAAAGATACGACCAAATGCTTGGGAAGGAGCATGGCCATCAGACTAGCTGTCTATCGGGAGGACGTTGAGTGCATCGCTGGTGATCTCTCGACGATATTGCTCCATTCGTGCGCCGGATGCCTGCATCAGGACATTCAGTTTCAGAACAGTGCCAGGGAGACGAACGTAAATCGCGCAACTTTTACAAATCCCTCGAGGGACTGATGCACTCACTAACCGTTCGCTTGTGCGAGAGTCGCCTCTATTGCGGCAGCGCACGCCACAGACGCCAAAGAATCTGGAGCGTCCTTCAATTTCCCTGCGGTTATTCTGGTGCCAGAAACATCTCGATGGGAAAAGAGTTAGACAGGTGAAATGTGTCGGCTTGATGAAGGTGAGTGTCCGACTGCCCCAAGTAGATGGATGTCGAAGCCGAGCTGGCACTCGTGGATCCTTGGTGCAGCCAATGCACTGTGCCGTAAGTAAAGGAACCCCGAGAGGAGCCCGAGGGACCATCCTATATGAGGCAACTGTTCTTGCCTGGAAGGAGCTGTTTCCTCAACGTGTGATCGCTTCTCAAAGTTAGTGTGAGTGAAGGAATTGCTGCGGCAACTTGCGATGAGCATCGAAACAGATGCAGAGCCCGGAGCCCCCGCCCGAAACCTAGATCATCCTAGAGATAGTCATTATTGATTCAATCAAGACTATCGCTTCTGGCCTGCTTTACAGGTCAAGCTCCGAGCAACTCCTTGTGGAGGCAGTTGTCAAGGATGTCAAGCGTGAAGCTCGGTGCTGCCTGTACTTATGGTGTTCAGATCCACAGTGATGCTACCATGATGTGTGCTGTTACTCACGCAGAATTAGACTGTCTCGTCGTCAGAGACGCGAGGCCCATTGGCTCCTGGTAAATGATTTGACGTACGTTGCATTCGATGAACGCAGCGGGATTTCAACATTGCCGTCTATTATTTGAATTAAGTGCCGCCGCTATCAGATGAGAACGTATGCACGCGGTGTACTGCACGGTGTCCATTAGCTCCATGGCGTACCACTTAAAGAGCAAGCCCGCAGGCAGTTGCATGCCAGCCGCGAAGAACCTGGACACGGACAAGCGGATACCGTTGCTGACATGTTGGTGATCGTCTCGTTCGGGCATCACGCTCACGGGTGGCAAGGCGTCCAGAGACATCGTCGTCATAGAGAGGGTAATCGTCGAAAGTGATGTTGGGGCAGGAGGTAAGCCAAGTTATTAGCCGACTCGTCGCGTCGAACTCGACGCGACGCGTGGGACATTCGCAGCCACTTCACTGAGTACAGAGTTGAACGTCACTTGAGCAGTGGCAGCCTCGTAGACTTGTCGTCGACCCTTCTGTTCCCTTGCACATCAAGGTCAACACGCCCAATTCCGTTGTGTCGCGCCGAACAACACAGCTCGAACGATACCTCAGCGCCGACAATGGATGAGTGGACGTCTGATTCTAACGAGGCACTGACTCTATCTCTCGGTGAGTAAGAGGTCCTAATGACGACTCTAGCTGTGGACTGACCCCTTTACTGTTGCCTCGCAAAGTGCGTGCGCCGAAGGACAAAGAAGCACTGGGAGAAGGCGAAAGCTACGAAGGCTTCCACCCCACCTTCACCTACCCGGTGCGCCTGCATTTCATCCTTTATGGCCACCCCTGCCTCATGCATGATGACTGCAGATATTTGGCGAGGAGGAGAAGATCTATGGGTACCGCGACCTCGTGTTAGATGTACGCCCATTCCTTCGGACGCGTGGACCAAATTGACCTCTTCCCAGTTTCGCTTTGCCTCCGGCTCTCTCAAGCAGTACCTCAACATCAGGCACTCGGCAGTAGCATCTTCATCTACGGTGGACGACGTGCAAGGCACGCTAACGAAGTACATCCCGGAGGACTACTACAAAACAGAGGAGGGCTTCCTGGGACGCGTCGAGGAAGAGGCGGACTCCTTCCGGCCTTTTGGAAAGAAAATCTACTCGTACACGCGTCCGGCGCCTGGCAGCAGCTCGAAAGGCAAGGGCCCCGCGGTGGCGCTGGCGGAGGACGACGAAGACGCGGTGGTATTTGAAGTGTGGCACGTACGTGCCAGTGTCCGAGGCCCCATAGGAATCTAATATGCAAACGTCGCGCTTGAACAGGCTACATGGGATGCTCCAGGATTCAAGGAGTACCACCGGCGCATGCAGCTCTTCATTCTGCTCTACATCGAAGCTGGCTCCTACATCGACGAAGACGAAGAATCGTGGGAGTTCGTTGTCCTGTGAGTGCCCTTGCTTCTGCCTCGCACGCATATAGCTAGACTGCCCCCAGATTCGAGAAGCGGAAGCGGCGTTCAATTCCACGCGTCGAGACATACCACTTTGTCGGCTATTCATCACTATACCCCTTCTATTGCTTCCCCGACAAAGTTCGTTTGCGATTGAGGTGAGTACGTCTTTGATCGTGTCACCACCAGCCTGATCGCTGTCCGTAGTCAATTTGTGATCGTCTCGCCGTACCAACGCCAGGGCCACGGATGTAAGTCTTCCATTTCTTCATCTCTACTGGCTAACTAACGCGTTACGACAGCCGAACTCTACACCGCCATCTACCAATACGTCCTTTCTCAGCCCTCAATTGCTGAACTTACTGTCGAAGACCCTGCTGAGGCGTTTGAGGATCTTCGCGACCGCTGCGACCTGAAGATGCTCCTCAGCCATACTGCATTCATGACGGAGGGCTTCGGAGACGCGAGCGTCTCTAGCGGGGGTGGCAAGGTCCTTTCGGGGAGACGAGCGCGTGTGGCGGCCGCGGCGCAGCGGAAGGGCAAGTTGGGCCCGCCGTCGGACAAGGTGTGGCTAGAAAAGTGGCGGCGGGACTTGAAGATCGCTGGAGTGAGTCGTGTTCTTCCACTTTCCGCAAATCAGCGCTGACACCGTCCTGCAGCGTCAGTTCCACCGCCTCGTGGAAATGCTGATTCAGTTACATCTGGACCCCAGCGACTCGAAAGCCGCACGCGCATATAGGCTTCAAGTCAAGGAGCGATTGTATCGGTTCAACTACGTACGTCGCCAGCTTCCTCGCCCGATGTGTTTGCTGATGGTGCATGCTCAGGAGGTGCTGGTACAGCTGGAGGACCAGGAGCGTCTTGAAAAGCTGGAGGAGACCTTCCAGACCGTGCGTGAGGACTACCAGCGAATTCTGGGGTCGGTACGCTACGCAGCAAACGAGCATCCCGTCTGACTGGCTACTGTTTCTTTGTTGTCACTCGCGGTTCCCGTGGAGGACACTTTGGATATTATTATCCAGGATAATCACACTTTATTTGTGAAATGCTGTCATCAGTCTTCCTGTCCGGTAGCCCGAAGAACGCTGTCACACAGCCCAAGAGACGGCGAACATTATCGGTGAACATAACTAGAGATGTGATTTGTAGCCTTCCGACGCATAAATACATTCAATCCTACAGAACATTAGAGACGGGCAGGCCTCTCTCACCAACCCAGAAAACGAACTTAAGCAGCATACCAGTATATCACAGGTATAAATCCCCATTATATGTCGACGAAGAAAGAAGAGAAGATATCACCACCGCACCGAATAGATCGGGGCCCCTACTCCGGATCCAACCAGTCCCCATCGACCAAGTGCACCCCTTTGCGGCCCAGCCGCCGGCGCCAGTCGCGCATCTCGCCCTGCACGCCCGCCTCCAGCGCCTTCCCCGACACCCCGCGGCGGAGCCAACGGACATTCTTAGCGCGGACGACGGCGAGCTTCGGCAGGCGCGGGAGGAGCGCCTCGAGCTCGCGCAGGAAGCGCTGGTTCGGGCGGGGGATTGTAAGCGCCTGGAGCGGGTGCGTGGTGCCGGGCGGCACGACGAGCGTGGGCAGCGGGTAGTCCACGACGAGGTGCTTGAGCTCGGGCGACGCCTGGAGGAGCGGCCAAGCGGGCGGGTGGTCCACCGTCGGCCAGTGCTTGGGCGTGTTGACGTGGAGGGTGGACAGCCCGGCGCCGTGCACGGCGAGGAAGGAGGTGAAGGACGACGTCGGGCTGTCGTCGTATGGGGTAACCATGACGTGTCGCAGCGCCGGCAGTGGGGTGCGCAGGAGGGTCGTGAACAGCGGGGACACGGGCACTGCCAGGAGTGCTATGAACTTCAGGCTTGGGAGACGCAGCGGCAACACCAAAGGCAGCGCCGGTCGGTCCTCGTCCCCTCCAGCTGGCTGTGCTTCCCGGGGTAAATCGGGTGGCACGTTGTCAGGGCTGACCACCTCGAACTGCTCGAGACTGGAGCTCGCGCGGAGCAATTCGAGGAGTGGATCATCTGGTTCCATGGCCGACTCCAAGTCTTTCGGCACGGGGCGGAGCAGCCCTCGGAGCGCCTTGAGCCGCTCGATCCCGTCCTTGGAGCGCAGAGAGTGGAGTGCCCGGTTGCTCAAGAGCAGTTGAGGCATGAGCAGCAGGCGGGTGAGGAAGGGCAAGAGCGGGAAGAGCCTGGTGAGCAGCGCGTCCACGTCGTTCGTGCCGGCGGCGCTCGTCGGTGCAATGGCGGACACGTCGAGGCCCTGAACCCAGCGGCCGGGAGTCGAGTAGGGTATGCGTCGGATGGAGTCCCACCGCTGGTCAGAGGTGTTGAGGTGCGCAACGAACGCTTGCAGCGCGGACGCGGTGAAGATGGTCACATTGAAGTAGAGCAGTGGGAGTGCAACATCCTATCGGAGGGGGGGAAATGAGCAACACTCGGGTAAACTTCCCGTGCCCAGAGCTGGGGACAGCATCCGTGCGACACGGCCGCCGGAGAAGACACGAACACTCACCCGCCACGTCTTGCACACCAGCAGGATATTCCATCGTGTCCTCAGCTGGGTCCGTTTATGCTCTCCCTCCAACTTGTCATCGTCCTCGTTGTGCACCACGTAGGCGAGGACTTTCGACCACACCTCCGAAGGCAGCTCCTTCAGCGGGGCCCGCTTCGGAAGGAGCGGAAGTAGCAGGAAGCTGCTCGGGGTGCGTGCCAGCGGCCTCGGACGCAGAAAGACAGATGCTGTCTCGGTATATGTCTGCGCGACGCTCATCATGGCGGGGGGGATGGTGTCCTGTGTTTCAGCCGAAATCCTGTGTCACAAGTTAAGCGTTAGTAGACGTAAAAGCGTGTATGAGCAGAATCAGATAGCGGGCGGAAAAAAAGCGGTCGGTCTAGCTGTGCATCCCGCCCCACGAAACGTGTGCAACGTGGATGGTGGTGGGCGCAGAGAGAAAAGAAAAGCGCGCTTGTGAGCGGATTTGCGGGGAAGAAATTTCGGCGTCTTCGGAGCTGCGCGCCGTTTCCCGTGACCGAGCCGATCATATTTGGGCTGATGGCCTCTACGCGCTCCGTTATCAACGAACGAAATTGCGACATTTACGAGCCTCGCGGTTGTGATAAGGAACATGCAGTGCGAACACCCGAGACATCGTGCAGGACAAGCTAGGACAAGGCAGGACATGAAATACCGCTAGCATGGCAGACACACTTCAGCTGCACACGCCTCCGTTCATCCCGCTCTCGACGGGATCCCCATCATGCGCTGTGTGCAGGTTCGCCTCTTTCCCAAGCAGCTTGTCGCGACGCTTCTTCTCTACGATGATGAACGTGAGCACGACGATCTCGATGTCCATGGTGCACGACGGGTGAATTTTCAGGCACGTCTTTAGCTCGTTTTTAAAGAACCCGTCGGTGACCAAGGCCGGACAGGGTTTGTACACCGCTTTGCTAGTGCCGGTAGGAACGTGGAAGAGCTGTCGATATTGAGTCAGGTATTGACGAGATCAGGACACAAGCAAAGCGTACCGCCAGTCCGCCCGAATTTGAGTATTTCCACTTGTACTCATCGCCATCGTCGCCTACGAACGACCTGGAGCTAGATCACGACGCGTCTCAGCCGCAGCGCCTCGCAATGAAGTAAAAACCCACAAACCACGTACTTTCCAAACTGATGATCGTTCCACAACAGATCCCTAATCCTGCCATCGTCCGAGACAGCATCATTGGGGTGGGGCTTGAAGAGCCCGTTGCGCACAACGGCCTTGCGCTCCACGCCACCCCATGTGATCTCCCCAACAATGCTCTCCGAGCATGTGCCAAGCGCCTCCCGGAGGATAAGGGACTTGCTCGTGCGGACGGAGGAGGGCTCGCGCGGCGTGCGGACCTGATACTGCGCGACTCCCTTGGCAGAGACGAGGGTGGTGTTGAGCGGGTCGTTGCGGGCAAGGAATAGTTCCATCTCGGGCGCTAGGCGGTGTCGGTGGAATAGACTGGTGGATGGACGGGTGGCAATGGGGAAATATGGTGTAGGATGAGATCGGCACTAGCGGGTAGTGGGGACATTGTCGAGCGAAACGTCGAGTTCATGTACTGCGATTGCTGCTGGAACCGATGCAAAGCAGACTGCCGTCGAGGATCACGGTCCAGAGCAATCCAGGCCACTGTGGAGCATTGGAATATCGACCGTCGGTGTGCCATATTCGGCATCTCTTACGGTGAATGACGATACAGTGGAAACGACTTGCGCTCGTATATCCGAGCACCGTACGCATTGCCCTAGATAGGGACGACAAGGCAAATCCACCGTCAGAAGCGTACCTCGGATGGTACAGAAAAGAACGCACCTTGGAAGGAGGATATATAGGTGGATGTCAGCCCACCGGTCTCAAGCCCCATCCACGGTGGCATGCGTCCGCCGCTCAGGAGCTGGCAGTCCACATTGGTATCACTGTGTTACATTGCGAGACGGAGACGGTCAGTCGGAAAAGCGTCTACCAACGGACGCTTTGGAAAAGCGTTCGGCAACGGCAATCGTCCGGCAATTATAGCCTCATGTTGGGTGAGCTACTCAGAGGAGAGGAGCGAAATTAACTAACCACGCACGGTGTCTTCCGGAAGGCGGCCCTGCCAGGCTGGTTCGCAACGTCGCCCGGGTCGTGCAGCCCTGGGCTGCGCTGGGCGAACGGCAGCCTCGAAGGACTACTGCCTCATCGCCGTCCACAGCGCGCCGTCTATCCGCGACTCCGACGGCATGTAGCTCTCGCCGGCCGGCGCCTCAGACTCGGCCTTGCAGAGGCCGAAAAAACCGGCAACTTCCCGCTGCTACTTTCCGACCGAGGTTTCTCGTACGGTAAGAGCTGCGGTTGGAGGCCGATCGGCGTATGCCGGTCCGCCGGTATCGCGCTGGGCACACGGGAACGAGACCAGCACCTTCGGAGCCCATGAGATGCGTAGCTCTCCGGCGGATGTCATGAATGTCGACGTGAACAAACCCTGCTGGATGAGGAACGATACGCGAAGTTACCGGGGCGCACCTAAGTTATAAATTGTCACCAGCCGTCGAAAGCTGGTGCGAATGCGGCCGTAGGCCGTAAGCACAAACCGAGTGCGTATATGCCACGCTTGGCGCGATAAAAAGGCAAGTGCCGCCGAATCGGTACTGTGAAATCGCCGGCCGACGGAGCCAGAGGGCTGAGCTGGCAGCACGAGTGTCAAAGGTTGCGAAAGCTGGCTTCTCTTCGCATAGTGTACATGAGTGAGAGTGCGGGTGATGAGGTGGAGGAAGTGTTTGGTGTTTGGCGAAGTGGCTGGACTCGGAAGTCAGTGGCAGAGACAAATCCGGACTCACAATTGGCACAACAAATCATAGTAAATTCTGAAAAATGGCGAAAATAAGACAAGATGCACTGACCATACTCTACTTACAGTATACATAGACAACCTCCTCCAAGTCATGTATGGGATTGTTCAATATGCCTTTGAAGGGCATCATGCCTGGTGAATTTATCTGTGCAGGTGGAGCACGAGAAAGCCGGGAGGAATGGGAAGCTGCTGTTTTTTGGTGCCTTTTCAGATCAAACCCCCTAGTGAAGGTTTTCTCGCATGTCTCACACTTCCACCTGCTTCCTTCCCCCCTCCCCATCCTGCCTCCAGAGCTCCCCGGAAGGCTCCCAGAAGGCTCAGGGACATTACCCCAAGACCTTCCGAGGTCAGAGGGGGCGCCGTTGAGGGCCCAGCCCTTGTCCTCAGTAGTTTTGTCGGTGATCTGCCGAGCCTTTGCGGCAGCGGTCCTTGTCCGCGGCCGGAGTTTCGACGGTGCCTTTTGCTCCGCTCGCTCTACCATGTCCCTCCTCTTCTTCTGCTCCATATTCTGGGTCATACCCGGTATCTTCGTCAGCGCAGTGGTATGAGCTGCGGCGCTACCGGCATCGGCATCGGCATCGGCGGCGGCAGCGGCAGCAGCAACGGTGGCGGTATCGGCACCGGCGGTCACATCGTTTTTGCTCGCAGCACTTGACATCGACGTGTCAATGTTGCTCGGATTTTCGAATTCTTCCTCTGATTCATCTGTGCTGGACCCCATAGACCAGGCGCGCCCGATGGTATCATGGGGGGCGACGCACTCCGATGGGGACTGCGTTGCGCGGGACCTCAAAGCGCCCACGTCTGCTGCCAGAGCATACGTGCTAAGCTCATCATCGGACGGCCAGCCGATGGAGTATGGCTGGTGGGGGAACGTGTGTGAGTTGACACACATGTCATGATTCCCGAGCTCACCTCAGTCGCCACGGACATTGTTCCCCAGCTCCCTCTAAATGCCGCGATGTCCATGTCTTCCCCCCTCGAGCTCCGTCCGCCAACATAGTACTCGGAGTGTGTCCGCAACCCCGGATGGATGTTATCGTCGTATCTCAGTCGCAGGCCACCATCCCGGCCGGCATCGAAGGGCTCCGCATCGCCCGATGCCTCCATAGCAAAGCGAGGAGGACCGTCGCTCATTATGACAGAGCGGGTTGACCGTCACTCGTCAGGTTGGCAACACCGTACACGGGGCACTCTCGTTTTACTGCACCAAGTGGTTGATTCAAGGAGTATTCCTGCGCACGGGTCGTCAGCATGAAGACGCTCACAGCTTCAACAGGTGACTGTCGCCTCACCTAGGCACTAAGCACAACCTCGTTCATGCCTGCTATATGATGGGACATGCTCAACGGGCGCGGCAACGCTCCGCTGTTCATTGTCGCGTACACTCTTGCGGGTAAAAAAAAACTCGCCCGTTGACGGACATTGGATTCCTCGTTTGGTCGACGCACGCGACGCGAAGCTGATCAGCGGACTTCTGGCACCGTCGCCCGACGAGTAATATAGCGATGACAGCCGATTGTCGTACTTATGGACTGGGACATCGTGCATGAGGAAAGCGATTTGTTGATGGTGGACACCGGAGAGTTGGTCGAGGTGCCGGGCGGCGCGCGGCGCGGCGCGGACAAGCACACTGGTCTCTTGATTTTTTTCTCCTATGATAATTTCCCCTCATGCTCCTCCCTTGATGCTCCGCCCGACTTTCCGTGTCCTACGCACCGAAGATAATCGTGAAAGGCAACTTCTGGTGGCCACCAGATTAACTCATACGCCCGGCAGGTCCTCGCTATGGGCCGATGGCGTAGTTGGTTATCGCATCTGTCTAACACCGAGTTGGGCCTAATTTCGGAGAACGGGCGCTAGCCTTAGAATCAAGGTTCAATGGTCTAATGGTCATGATTTCTGTCTAACATCTTGTGTGCACAGACGGTTCCCAGTTCGATCCTGGGTTGAACCAAATTTTGATGCGCGCACTATGCAAGCGGAAACATGCGTTGTGTCTTTTCATGCGCGGTGTGCCAACAAATCATGAGCGTAACAAAGGAGGAACATCGCAGGCAGGACCCGGAGTACAAAACAATGGACAATCACAAAGCGTAACAGAGGAATGTGAGCGAGGCCGCGTATGCGCTGTCGTCACGTGCACGGCGCGTACGGATCGTACGCGCTGTCGTCACGTGCACGCGCCGCGCTCAAGTGCGATGGTGTACGCCTACATGCCGCTGCACCTTCCAGGTAGACGGGTACGTCTTCATCCTTTTCGCGGGAGGCAGCGTGTCGTCGTCAAGGCAGATCTCGCACTGCTGCGGACCGCGAACGTCGCGCAGCGACGTGAGGTACTGGAGGACCTCGCAGCGCATAGTGACCGTTTCGGCGTGTGAGGTGTCCTTGCGCGCTACGGCGATGGGGGGACACACGACGCCCTCGTCGTAAAACGAGTCGAGGTCGTCGTCGACGGCGTTATGTAAGGCGGCCGACTCGTGCAGGATGTCCCGCACCGTCCGGCGGATGGCGTCGGGCACCGCGAACGGCGCGCGGAGGGCGTCCTGCCTCTCGCGGACCTCCTGCAGCGTCAGATCGCGCTCCTCCGCCTCTAGCTGCCGGCGCGTCTTGTCGCGGACCTCCTTTCGCACCCTGGCAAGCTCCCGCTTCATGCGCTCGTGCACCACTCGGGCGAGCACGGCCGCGGTCTGCTCGTCGTTCTCCAATTTTCCCGCCTTTTCTAGGTCTTCCACCTCGAGGTCCTCCTGCACGACGTCAGGCAATCTTGCGCTGCGCAGAAATACAAGTGTGCACAAACCTCAACCTGACGCCACTCTGCAACTTTGCCGCTGACGATGCACCCACGGAGGAAAATGTCGACGGCGACAAGCTCCTGCAGGCGTATCGAGTAGCCCAGGGCCTCCTGCAACGTGCACGCACGTATCTCGGGCAGTGGTCGATGTCTGTGGGGGGTGGTCAGGGTCGCACACATCGCACGCACTGGGCGGAACGCACCGAAACACGGCGTGGGCGTCGATGTCCGTCAGCCCCACCTTGTGCCCAGCCGCGCCGTAGAGGACGGCCCCCACGACATCCGTCTGCGCGGGGTTGTTGTCGTAGTGGTTGTGGATTGTCTCCGACTGCTGCTTGTGGTGGAGAAGCGCCTTGGTCTTGGACGGGTCCATCACGCGTTGGTACGTGGTCGCAGTGCCGCGCCGCCACAGGTACGGCGTGATGTTTTCTTCTATGCCTGCGTGTGTTCAGCAAGAGGACGAGGCGCGCAGAAGGGCGCTTACCTCCGAAACATGCGGCTTTGGCCGTCGACTGGAGCATATTGCGATACGCATGGTCAAACATCGGCTTGTCCGTGTTGACGCCAAACCCCCTTGGTGCGGACGAGACAAAGAACGGTTTGTCGAGGAATTCCGGCTTCCACTTGATCTTATACTTGGTGCCGGCGACGAGGCTCTCCCACGTGTCGTGCTCCGCGAAAGCGCCCCGCCGAAGGGCCATGGCGATGACCCATGCGGCCGGGTCGTAGATCATGTCCGCACCCGACTTGACGGGCAGGAGCGTGAAGCGCTGTCTGTAAGAGCAGGGCGTTAGCTTGTCGCTGCATGCATGCACGTCCCCTACACTCACTCCCATGGCGACAGACCGTGCCCACCCTTGAACGCCACTACATCAAGTTCCACCACGAAAGACCCTGCGCTGACGCGCAGGAGTTGCACTTGCTGCGGAGCAGGTCAGGACGAAACAGGTGCATATATGCGGTACATACCCTGAACTTGAAAAACCACGTGGGATACGGTTTTGTCGCGACAAATGAGCCTGGGCGGCCTGCCGTGTACATGGCAAACAACCACAGCACGATGTGCTGTATGGTCTGCGCGCAAGAGTCAGCAAGTACGGCGGGGCAGGCAACGCAGCACGCACGTTGTCGTAGCACCGGCTGTTTGCAAGCAGGTGCTCAGCCATGACCTTGAACTCTCGCGGGCCCCAGTAATGTTTCTTGCGCGTGGTCTTCGGTAGGTCGTGGCGCTCGGCGAGGTTCCCGATGTGCTGTACCACGCGTGGTCAGCGTGGTGCCTATACGCGTGGACCGTGCGGGCTCACCTTGTCCAGTTTCCGCTTCCACATGACCTTTGTTTCAGAGGGCATCTCGCCGTCTCGCACAAACGTGCACATCTGCCCGGCGTCAGATGCGCGGCATGTATGCGCGACTTGAAGGGACTTACCAGGCCAAAGATGTCGCACTTGAGAGTCCGCAACGAAGTGTACGACATCTTCTTGTCCGAGTTGACGGTTGATTGCGAGATTTGGACGACGGTGGAGAGGAAATCCTGAGCACGGACTGTCGATTGCGGCGTGAGCAGAGTCACACGCGCATGTATGCACTCACCGAGAATGCCTTGCTCCGAATACTCGCCAAGCTCTGCATACTGGGCGTACCTGCCGGTGCGGTGGAAGGCCTGGAATCGCTTGTTGACCGCCGTGCGTCTGCGCTTGGTGGAGTCGGCCCAGCCTATCCATTCGTCGGCCTGTTCACGCAGCTCGTCCGCGAACTCCTCCATCTCCCTGACAACAAGGGCGGAGTCAAAGAGCTGGTCATACTGTCGTTTATTGCGTCGTCGCAGCATGGTGGGCAGAAGGAATGTGGGCGCGGTGGGTGGAAAGGAATGTGGGCGCAGGGAATGTGGACGCGATGGTCGCGTCGGGTGCACGCGACTTGCGAATTGAAGCTCCGCTGGCACGCGAATTGAAGCGCCGCTTCGGCGGAGCGCCGGGCGCCAACAGTGCCGTGCCGCGCGCGGCGCGTACCCGCATATACTCACCCGCATATGCTCACCGAGCGGCCGACATGCATTTCAATGGGGGATTGCTGCACTGGAAATCTCTGGAATTATCATGCCATGGCCTGCTACACTCACCCTCGCCCGAGATGCATTTCAATGGGAGATTGCTGCACTCTGAAATTATCGTACCGTGGCCACACAAAATGTCCGAAATTATCATACAATGGCCTCCAAGATAGACGAGGGGCGGGTAAGAGGAAACGTCGGGAGTCGCCCGCGGCGCTTGTAGAAATAACGCGCATACGCCTCGTACAGAGTCACCTCGTACGCATTGAAGCCGGCCTCCGAGATAGTGACCTCCATGTTGTGGATGTCGCTGTCTGCAAACGCGGGCCATGCGCGGACGAGGCCTCGCAAACGCAACACTCCAGCCCGCCGCCATATCCAATCCTCGGAAAGGATGTAGTCCAGGGGCGCAGGGTCCGTCGGCACCTCGAGGCTTCCATTCCAGACACCCAGCCAGTCCAGATGCCGCTGGTACGTCGAGGGCTCGCCGATCTCCGCCATGATCTCCTCGTCCAGTTGCAGCAGCTCGAGCCGGAAATGCTTGACCGACAGCTGCCAGGCGACCTCCTTCCACATCGTCTCATCCTGGGCCGCGCGTTCAGCGCTGATCGGCTGATTGCGCCACAGCGGACGGTCCTCGGTGCGGTAAGGGGGGAACTCATACAGCACTCCAAAATGCACGGCGACGTCCAGCCTCTCGACGATCCGCTTGTCGTTTGGCTTCTCGCCGCCTGGCGCGGGTCGCTTCCCCAGAACCGATCCTCCCGCCGCCGGACGTTCTGGCAGCCGCGCTATGAGCGCCTCTGAAAACTGCGACCGGTGTTTCGCGTTGGGCCGCTGGCTGTACGCATAGTAGTTGCCGTCGAGCGCGACCTTCCATGCAGACGCCGTGAGCGTGGTCGGATGGTCTTCCGAGTGGACGGCGACAAAGCAGTGCGGACGGATGCGCAGCCAGTTGTGCATCTTGAGCGCGACGTTCCCGGTAAAGGCGTGGTGCGGAGGGAGGCTGTACTGGATTGGCCTTTTGTTTTGAATGCCCGTCAGGTCGGCGAGCTTGGCTTCGATGGGGGCCCACAGAGGATGCGTCGCGGGCAGCCATTCTGCGCGGGACGGCACGTCGCGGGTGTTGACACCGGCGGCGGTGGCCTTGCCTTTGCCCCCGCGCCATCGAGACTTTTTCGCAGGCGGGGCGGTAGCGTCTACACGTACGATCAGGTCAGGAGCTACAGGGAACGAAGCGTGCGTACCAGGGACGTGCGTGGGCTCCGCATCGCGCGAAGAGCTGCTGGCGTGCGCGTGTAGATCGTCGAGGGTGGCGGTCATGGTCGGCGGGTCGTCGGGCGCGTCGGGGAGAATGGGTTTAGGCGGGGCGACGAGGGGCTTGCTGCTCAGACCGTAGCGACGCAGCTGCTGCCCGAACCCTGCGTGCGCGTTGTCGACCGCCACCCCGTCTTTCCACGCGGGGGCCACGACGGTGATGTTGCCCAGCTTTTTCGTCCTTCTCCTCGCGAAAACGTCCGTCCACGGCGTCGGCTTGACGACGGCCTGGATCCAGGTGTTGCGATCGAGCGTGTTGATGGGCCGCACCCACCAGACAGGGACGCCTACGCGATACATGGTTTGGACGGTCTTGATAGACCCCGTGATAACGCCGCGGACGGGCGTGACGGGCGCGGGCTTGGCCAGAGGGGCAGTCTCGATCCGCGGCTTGAAGATCGTCATGTAGTTGTACCATGCCCGCAGGTCCAACAGCAGGCGCTGGCACTCGCGGAACCACTGAATCGCTTGTCCGAGCGGGAGGGTGCGGTCAAGTCCTGTGAGCGCCATGGTAAGAGCCGCGTTTTGCCTGTCCGCATAGTCCATGGCTCGCTTGTCGAAGCCCATGGCCGTGCCGTGGTAAGAATACGCCCCGCTGGCCTCTGCAGCCGCCACGCGAAGGCGGGTGAGGATGGAGACGTCGAGGCGTCCGAGCTCACGGCCAAAAGCTTCCGTGTGCCAGTCGTGCTCGTTGAAGGAGAACCACGGCGCGCCGTCGTCTGTCCACTTGTCCAGTCCAACGGGGGCTTTGATGCCCGTACGGATGCGCTCGCGCGGTTGACGAGTGAGAAAGTCGAGGGACGGCAGCGGATCGGGTCCGGCGAGTTTGCTCTGGGTGCATTGCAGGAGCATGGGATTGGCGGGCGCGACGGCGGTGTGGGGCTCCCAAGAGTCGAACACCTGGGGCCATTTCAGGTGCTCGAAGGACCCGAGCATGCCGTCGGCGTAGTAGCCGAACTCTTCGTCGCGACTGTGCGTGGGCACGGCGGGGACAAAGTCGGCGTTGGGCGAGGAGATCCAGAGCGCGCCGTTGCTGCCGGGGTATTCTGCTAGGCATAGAGCGTCGCTCGCGCCGCGGGTACCGCCTTGCGGAGGCTCAGACGAGACGGCTGCGGTGATTTCTTCCGCGTCTCGATAGCAGGGGAGAATTTCGCTGAAACGACGAGGTTGAAACGGCGGGTAAAAGACGAGGGGAAAGGGCAGAACTTACGCGGCTTCAGCCATTGCACGCTCCAGCTACGAAAACACGCCGCAAAGTCGCTTGCGATCTGGGCCGCCGTTAGCATGGAAAGCTTCGAGTCGCAACCCCGGCGTCCAGGAGGTACCAGGTCTGACGCCATGCAAGAACGAGGGGCCGCTGTATGAGAGGGACTTACAGAGTACAATACACACGCAAACGTCCGCAGGGAAACTCCTGGTCCAGGGCCTAGCAAACGTGTTCACGGTCTTGACGAGACACGACGCGTCCAAACTCGCAAGTGCAGTCTTTAAAGACTGCACGTAGGCGAAGTTCGTACAGAGCAGTCTTTAAAGACTGCTCCGCCGCTGGGGAGTGGGGGATCCGGGGCCGGGGTACGAGCGCGGAGGGCAGGGAGGGTCGCGGGGGTGTGGGTGAGGGAGGGTGTGGGTGAGGGAGTGTGGGTGAGGGAGTGGGTGAGGGAGGGTGTGGATGAGTGGGTAGCGGGGGGCGTGTGGGTCGAGGCAGCGGGGGGCGCGTGTGTCGAGGCAGCGGCGACGGCGGCGAGATGGCGAGGGGAGAAGAGGTGGGTGGTGGTGGGTGGGAAGCGGCGACTCGGAAGTCGTCACAGGCGCGCGCCACTACTCACAGTCACGCATCACGTGACCCGTGTTGAGGAAAATCTTGCCAAGTCGCTCGACGCTCAAGCGCTCACCTCCGCCGTCCCTCCCCCTGCCGCCGCCTCCTCCTCTGTCTCTTCCGTGCCGGCCCCGGATCCCCCACTCCCCAGCCACGGAGCAGTCTTTAAAGACTGCTCTGTCTGAACTTCGCCCCAGTGCAGTCTTTAAAGACTGCACTTGCGAATTCGGACACGTTGCGTCCACGTCGCTCGCGGTGCAGCCCTCGTCAAGATCGCGGTCCTCCCCGACGCCGCTGCGCTCCCCGACGCGATCCCCGGCCCCAGGTACGCCGACCGCTTCGTTCTCGCCTGCATTGCCTACTGACGTTGTCGTTTTCATGTTGCGGGCGGGGTTTTGGTTGCCCGTGGTCTATGCCGCGGCACGTTTCTCCTCGCTTACATTTAGTCCCTTTCTCATTGTCTCCCTGTCTTCTTGTGTACTCATATACCCCTGCGAGTGGCTGCGCGAACCTCCCGTCGTCTCTTACGCGCTGCTCGCAGGTTTCCGTGCACACATACGTCGTCTCTTACGCGCCGCTCGCAGTACCTCGCAGGTCTCAGTTTTTTTCCTCGCCACACCTCCCTAATTCACGATAGACTTACATCTGGTTTTCCCCTCCACGCCTCCCTAATTCACGATATCCTTACATTTATTGGTCCTTCCGTACTTTTAGTGCTACAGGAGCCGGCCTGAAGCGCCCTCTCGCGGGGGTGTCTGACGGCTCTCCCGGACCGCAATCGAGCCCCTTTGCCCCGCAACCACGCCCTCGTCAAAATGGCCGAGGACGCGCTCCTCCAGCGTCGGCCTCCCGACGCCGCGCTCGCATGCAGCCGGTCCGCGACTCGCCGTGCTGCGGTCACGTGCAGCCCGGCGCCACATCCGCGCGCGCGTCGCGCGCGTTCTCCACCGTCCGCCATGAACATCTACACGCCGCCGGACCTCTATGCCCTCGGCAAGACGGCGCACTGCTGGTCCGCCGAGGAGGCCTGCGACGTGGCCGGGTTCCTGCTCAAGTATGTCCGCAGCAGCACTGTGCTGCCCGACGAACTGCGCTACACCATCGAGGCCATCCGCGAGCGTACACGCCCCACGGACGAGGAAGACGACAAGATCGACGAGGACAAGATTGACGAGGGCGAGGGCGACGCGGACGAGATCGACGCAGGCGAGATCGACGCGGGCGAGGGCGACGCGGGCGAGGACGAGATCGACGAGGTCGAGGACGAGATCGACGAGGGCGAGGGCATGGACACGGGCGGCGACGCGGGCACGAGCAGCGATGCGGGCGGCGGCGGCACGACCACTGCGGGCAGCAGCGAGGGACGCAAGGTGGCGAAAGCCGCACGAGCGGAGCGGATCGCAGAACAGGCGCAGGAGCGGTACGCAGGCATCATCGCCTGCATCCGCGACACGCCTGTGTCTCCGAACGAGCTCACCCGCCTCATCCGTGCGGGTGTTGCGGAGGGCCGGTATGCGCGCCACGAGGACCTGGCGCTCGTGCGCGTCTACTGCGGGTACGACTGCCCTGCGCCGGCGGCGGATGTGTGGGTGCGTGTATGCGCAGTGTTTGCGCTCTCGCTCTGACGCCCGACCCCACAGGGCTTCTTTACGAAGATCGTCGACGGGTGAGGCTCTCTCGGGATGCGTTGCGCGTACTGACGTGCTTTGCAGCGGCGAGCAGGTCGAGCTGAACCAGCTGTGCGCGTTCGCTAAGGCGCTGCGCTCGGAGCCGATCGACGAGCGGCTCATCCTGCGCCCCAAGGTAAGTGTCGTGCCATGTCTGCACGCCGCGTCGGCTGAGCCCAGCGCAGCTCTATCACTCGGACCCGGCAGGCGCGCACTACGTGCTGTCCGTGTTTCGCAAGATCGAGTCCATCCGCGACTACATCGACTCTGAGAAGCTTGCGCAGGGCGACGGCGGGCAGGTGCGCCGCAGAACGATCATGAACGCGCAGTTCAAGTACTGGCTGCGAGCGAACCCGGGGCAGATGCACCTCATCCCGGAGGTGGACGAGCTGGTTGCGCTCCGGGACCGCTCCGCCGAGTACTGCGCGGCCTGGAAGGCGTTTCGGGTGATGAAGGACTGCGACACGCGGTCGCGCAAGCGCATGCACGACATGTACGAAAATGTGAGTGGGGTGCGGTGTATGCGCGTGCAGTGCTGACGGCTGCACAGCTCGGGCCGGGCGTGCTTATCGACCCGATGTGGACGGTCGGCAACTGCCACTACCGTCGGTCGTCGTCGTTCGCGGGCGTGCTGCAGCTGCTGTACAGCCAGCCTCCGACGTACGCCGAAGGCGACGTGCCCCTGCTCCCTGCTGTCGCGAGCATCACGAGCAGCGCGCTCGTGTCGCTCGTGAACCACATTGGCGGCGAGGCGATGGGGGCGTATGTAGCAGAGTTCCTGGCGGAGATGCCCTTTGTACATTAACGGCGGCGCGGTGAATGCGCGGTGAACGACGACGCGGTGAACGCGCGGTGAATGACGACGCGGTGAACGACGCGGTGAACGCACGGTGAACGACGCGGTGAATGCACGGTGAACGACGCGGTGAACGCACGGTGAACGCCGCGGTGAACGCACGGTGAACGACGCGGTGACCGACGCGGCATGAACGACGGAACGACGCGGCTCGGCGCGCGCGCGGTCACGTGCAATCCGGCGCCACATCCGGGCGCTATAAAGCGCGACCGTCGCCCGCTCGCGCCTCTTGCCCCCCTCCCTCATGTCATTCCTGCAGATCAAGAAGCAGACGAGCAACCCCCCCGCAACGCGGCTGAAGAACCCGGCGGCCGCGTCGACGGTCAAGAACCCCCGGACCACGTCGGGGGCCTCGTCGGCGTCGTCCCTGCTCAAGCCCCAGGCAGTCGACACGAGCCGGTACGCCGTCGTCATCCCCTCTCGCGCGTCGTGTTGGCTCATGCATGCTGCAGCGCCGACGCTGTGGGCCGCGCGGTAGGCCGGAAGGCTGTGGAGGTGAGCACCGCGCCCGCGCATACATTCCACGTTCTGACATTGCCCGCAGACGTCCGTGCCGGAGGTGAGCAGCGCGCGCGCGCGGCGCACGCGCATATACTCACACGCCCCTGCAGGCCGCCAAGAAGCGGCGTCGTGTTGAGGGCTTCCCGACGACGGCGACGGCCGATGTCCGTGAGTTTGTGGACAACCTCCCCGAGCCGGAGGCAGCGCCGCGCCGTGTGCCGACGTCGCACTCGTCGGAGGAGACGGTGCAAGTGGCAAGTGCTGCCGCGCTCTGCGATGCGAACCCACTGACACGCATATATGCAGTTCTACGACGAGGAGGAGTACGAGGAGGAGGAGCCCGCGCCGCCGGTCGCGCAGCCCGCCAAGAAGACGGCGCGCATGCGCAGCCGGGTCTTTGAAGACGAGGAAGAGGAAGAGGCGGCCGCCGCCGAGCCCGACGCGGGGCGCGGCAAACGCCCGTCCAAGGGTATGTGGGTTTCGTCTGGACGCGGCCCTGCTGACCTGCGCGCAGGGAAAGCGCTCTTGCTGCAGGCCCAGAGGCTGGTGTTCCCGTTTAGCAAGACGCTGAGGGAGATGGTGAGCGCGGGTTACTGTGCGTGCGCGCGCACGGGCTGACGTCGCGTTGCAGCTGGGCGCCGAGGCGCAGACGGTCAATCTGCTGGCGGGGAACGCGAACATCGCGGTGAAGTCGCCGGTGTCGGAGTCCTCGGCGCGGGCGCAGTGGGCGCGCGCGGGGATAGCGCACGCCGCGCTCGAGCAGCACGGCGTGGGGATGGTTCTGCAGGCCTGGGAGACGTCGCAGCGCATGCACTACGCGTACGTGGACGCGGTCGCCCACGCGCTCGGCGCGGACTTGGACTGCAAGCGCCTGGGACTCGAGAAGGAAGAGCCCGACCCGCTGGGGCTGAGGGAAATTCCGTGGGAAGACTACCGGGCGCCGCTGCATGCGGCGCTGGCGGCGACGCTGCCCGACGCGGCGGAGTGAGCGCGCGGGGGCGCGGGTCAAGTGGGCGCGCGGATACGATGCCAGCGGACGTGAACGGACGCGACAGCGCGGATACGATACAGTGCGGAGACGGATACGATACAGCGCGCTCGGATACGATACAGAACGGATGCCAGAAGATACCATGCCAGCAGATACGATACGGCGCAAATGCCAGCAGATACGATACAGCAGATACAATGCCAGCAGAGATCATACAGCAGATACGATACAGTACATACAATGCCCTACAGATACAATGCCAGCAGAGATCATACAGCAGATACGATACAGTACATACAATGCCCTATGTACGATACAGATTCAATGCCAAACGACAGCGCGTACGATCCGTACGCGCCGTGCACGTGACGCGCGTCGCTTCGCGAAAAACAGCCGCGTGCCGTCGTGCGCATGGGTCGCTGCGCGAAAACTCGACCCGGTCCGTCGTGGGCGTCGCTTCGCGAAAAACACCCGCGCAGGTCGTTGGCATCGCTTCGCGAGAGACACCGCGTTGCCGTCGTGCGCATGGGTCGCTTCGCGAAAACTCGACCCGGTCGTCGTTGGCATCGCTTCGCGAGAGATGGTAGGTTCTCCCCGACCCGGCCGGCCGCTCGCAGGCTCGCGGCCGCCGGGTCTGGGAGAACGTGCGCCCCCCAGATCAATACCTGGCCGGCCTCGCTCGCAAGCTCGCGCGGGCCGCCAGGTATTGATCTGGGTGGACGAAGGACCTCAGTTCGACCCTGGGTCGGCTCATATTTCGATTTTTGCAGGCGCAAGGGAGCACAAGGAGCAGGGCGAAGCACACTACGTTACGCGTACCGACAAGTTGGACATTCGCAATCTAATATAACTAAGTAAATCCGCGTTGGAGAAGCTCTGTATGATCTACTACGGTAAGATATAGTCTACATGGTCCCCGAAACTAGGCTGTTCGTAGATTGTACGTGCGTAAGGTAGTGGTGGGTCAAGCAAGGCTGCAGGACCAGCCCCGGAGTGCTATCCGACGACAAACCGCCCGTGGCCCATATCCTGCGCCATTCTTTTCACAACCTCCAACGTCTCCCCGTCTGTATGCCCGGTAAGCCACTCTATCTGTGCTGGCTCCGGCGCCGGGGCGAGCACGACGCGCAGATTCGCAAACTGCGCCGCGCGGGCCGCATCCTCCGCGAATATCGTGGCCGCGAGGGTGAGCACGACGCTGCGGCAGTCGAAAGTGCCGAAGCCCGAGATGAGGAGGCACTCCAGCTCGGGCGCGACGGCGGGGATGTCCTCGAGCACGGCGATGTTGTTCCCGCAGACCTTGTTGCCCCAGTTGACGATGCGCAGGCGGCGGAGCCGGGGGAGCGGGCACGCGGGCGCGTCGACGGGGAACGGCGAGCGCAGCCCGGCGAGCGTGAGCTCCGTGAGCGCGGGCAGGTCCACGGGCACGAGCGACGGTGGGAAGCCCAGCGCGTGCGACACGTCAAGCGTGAGCGTGCGCAGCGTCGGCGCGGCCGCGCGCAGCACGCGCTTCATCGCGCTGGCATGGGCGAACGCGTCTGCCGCGGTGTGCTCCGGGTCCGCGTGCGCGCCGACCCCCGCGAGCCGCTGCACGACGCGCCCGCCCCACGCAAAGTCGTACGTGGTGCGGTCCGTGAGCGTGAGGTGCCGGACGCGCCGCCGCGCGGGCGGGCGGGCCTCGAGCATCGCGGCGAGGGGCAGGAGCTCGCGCGCGCTGAGCGCCTCGAGGGACTGCAGGGTGTAGGGGGCGGAGAGGGTGTGTGTCCAGTGCGAGGTGAGCGCGAGCGCGCGACCAGTGCTGCCGTCATCCGTGCACGCGAACGCGAATATGGCGTCCCAGATTTCGGGCGGGAGGGCGAACATGGGGTGCGCTGGCTAGCGCGGGCGTAGAGGTGGGGGTGGTGGTCGCGTTGGAAGGGTAGGATAGTTGCGGTGGACAGGGTGTGCTGCGCTGGGCGGGCGGGCGTGCAGAGGATGTGGTGGGTGCGAAGAGAGTGGCAGAGCGGGTGGGCTGCCCCTCATAAGTACGGGCAGGTTACATCATCGGGAATGCATGCGCCGGATGGCGGCTCAGCCTAAAGTTTAATATGCCGGGCGCTGTAGGCACCGGGGCACCACAGCAAAGCTGTGGACGTGCCAGGCAGAGGGCAAAAGACAAAAGAGCGTACGCGGAAAGGGCCGCGGGGGCGTGCGAAGGACGCGAAGAGGCACTGCCACGCCACAGCATCGTTCGCGGTGGTGGTGGCCGCCGGTGGGGACGGCCGCATCTCGGCTGGCGCTGATGCCTGGACCGACGGATCCCGACAGGTACGCTGTGGCCCCGAGCCAATATCTCATCCCCAACCTGCCCGAAAAGCCGATATGCACCAGCGGACGCCGCGCGAAAAGTTGGACGGCGGGCTCGCTCCTGCTCCTTCGGGTTGGGTTCGTCTCGGAGGCGCTGTCAGGCGTGTACGCGCAGCTCGAACAGATCGGAGGATATGATACAAGTTGCGAATACATACAGAGATCCCATATGGTCATCAACGTCACCCACGCCTGCCTGCCGCGCCGCTGCGGCCCCGAAAGTTGCACTCCACGAGGAGAGGCACGACCCCACTGCCCACCGGCTCCTCGAAGAAGTCCATCAGCGTCCACCCCCGCAGCTCCGGGCCCTCGTCGTACCGCGCACGCGCCGCGTCGGACTCTCCGGCGTCAGACACCGCCTGCGCGGGGATGGCGGTCGAGGATAGTGCGGCGAGGAGGAAGCGCGCGACGCGCGAATTGACGCCTTCGACGCCGAAGCCGAAGGAAGGCCATCCGAAGCCGGTGGAAACGACCGTAGGGGTTGCGAAGGGAAACGATGACGCAGAGAAGTACGTGATGGATAAGACAGGGTTAGACGCGGATGCCGTCTCGGGAGGAATGAGGAGGTTCGTTGACATTTCCGCCTTCTCCGGGATAGACAGGAACGATGGGATATGGTACCTGCAGCAGGTACCATGTCAGTTGAGTCATCAGGAGCGAGGACATCACGACGCACCAATCCTGTGTTTGGACTAGGGTGTTCTTGCACTCCCAAGTGAACGTGGACTTCTCGCTGTCCGGCCAGTTCGTGGGGTGGATGCCGATACCCTCTAACCCTCCCTCCCACGCACTGCCATCCACCCCGAACCTGCTAAACATCACTGCCTTCCCGCGCACCTCGCCGAGCGTTGGTATTCGGTTCTTCAGGTACCACAGCGCCATGCCACCAGGCCCGGCCTCGATTTCCTCGCGCACCTTCGCGGAGAAGGCCTCGGGCGTGTGGTTGTCATAGTCTTCCTGCTTCACGGACACAACGACGGTCTCGCGTGCAGACCCTGGTGATGTGAGGAAGTTGTAAAGGTCCGTGAGGATGGACATGAATGTAGCGCGCTGCGGGTATTGTCCATGGTACGCCATCAAGCGCCCCTTGTTGATGGAGAGCCGAATGTCGAGGACGCGGATGCCAGAAGCGAGCTGGACCAAGAGCGGGGTCTTGACGGACTGGCACTGGCTGACTGGCCAACCGTAAAATGCCATGCTGCAGGTGACGTCAGCCGGTACCGGTGAGCATGGAAACGAGGCAGACGCACGTATCATGGGTGCCTGCAAAGCATCCAAAGCGTCAGCGGCAAGAACGCACTGGCGAGGAGGCTAGAACATACCAGGCAGGCAGGCGGATGACAGTGCGATATCATCCGGCACGTCCGAAAGGAACGAAGCCATATCCCGCCTCGGGAATATCATAACGTTGTACCGCCTCCGTGACGTCTACGCAACGTATGAGCATACCGATCAGCATCGATCGTTGGGATAAACGCACCTTATAGCGGTATATGCGCCATGGACAGCCGTCAGGGACCCGCAGGACCTTCCACCGCAGGCCCTCGGCCCTCCTCGAGTCCACAAAGAACTGCGTCGTCGGCAGCTCGCCTACGCCAACGTCCTCCAGCACGCTCTTCTCGTCCAGATCAAAGTCGAGGCTGCTCTCGGCCTTACTGCGCCCTTGCCACGTCGCCAGCACGAAGCTATGCGCACGCTTGGGCAGCACGGCTGACGTGCAGGAAGGTAGTCGCGTCAAAGAGCCGGTGGGGGTGCCCTTCGAGGCGTAGAAGAGACCATTGTCTGTGAGATTGACGATGGTGAGTTGCATCGTGCTCGTCGACGGCGAGGAGGGGAGGTAGGGGTGGGCGGCGAACAAGAGCGGGCTGCGGGCGATCCGAGTCGTCCCATCGGCGTAAGTCACAGTCACGCTCACGTGCACTGTGTCACGCGAATATCACGGTCCGACACGACGCGAAACAGTTCCTACTCACTCCCACCCGGACGTAGGGCGTGTCGAACTGCATACGAAGAATGCCTGAAGCTGTAGACGACGAAGAAGAAAGAATACCACCAGTAGGCACTCAGCCATAGCAGACACGCTGCGCGCGGCTAATTCACTTTGTATAGGTGCTGACCAGCTCTTTGCATGACATTCGTTACTTCTCCAGCTTGCTGCGTGGCGTTAACTTTGCCAATGTAAGTGCAAGGGCATATGCTGTCAGTGTGTCTGACCCGCATACTAGCGCGCGACAGTGACCATCACCGCAAGCGGCTTCACAGTGCAAGTCGAAGAAGCCCGTACCATCATCGGTACGCACATCTCATGTTCACCCTTTCTAATTACCTACATGACACCCTGACAGCGACGGCTTATATTTTTGCCGATATTTTTGATGAATACACCTACTCCTCACCCGCCCCCGACCCTCCCTCACACTCCCAGTCTCAGCCCACGTCTTCCCCGACACCTCCACCCTCGTCGCCGTCTGATGCGCCCACCACGGCGCTTGAGATCCCGTTGGGCACGTTCATCGAGTGCCTGAACATCTTCGGCACCGCGAACGCTGGCGCGGGCGGCGCGGGGAAGGGCGGGAAGCGGTGGCGGCGCCCGGGCGAGGAGGACGATGGCGATGGCGGTGCAGATGGGAGGGCTGCGAGGATTCAACAGTTCTTCACGGGCGGGGAGAAGAGGACCGGCATGCGCATGTCGTATATGGGCGAAGGGCACCCATTGACGCTCCTGGTGTCAGTCCATCATTCTATTAAGGGCGCTGGGAGAGCTCATCGGGATGAATTCATAGGGCAGAGGACGCGGCGGGCCCGACCGCGAAGTGCGAGGTGACGACGTACGAAGCTGAGCCCATGCTAGACTTGCCTTTCGACTCAGATCAGACGTAGGTGTCTCGACAAATGCTACCATGCCTGTCTCCTAATTTACCTTGTCAGGGTCCTGAAAATCATCCTGAAAGTACGTCTTGCATTTGTGCCGTTTGCTCTACGGACTAGTTGAATGGTCTTGGATAGTCCTCCTGGCTGCGCGACGCGCTCTCTGAGCTCGATCAGTCCACCGACAAGCTCACGTTTGTCGGAAACCCGCCTGTGCCAGGGCAGGCACGCGCACGGACCGCCGCAAAGCCCATCTTCCGCATTGAGGCTATCGGGACGTACGGGAGCACCGAGGTGAGCGGGTCATCGACGCGTTCGCAGCATTGCTTATGCCTTTGGTTGTGCAGATGGACTACCCTAATGACCGAGACGTGCTTGAGACGGTTGAATGTCCGCACCCTGTCAACTTCAGGTGCGAGCGCTACCTCGGCGACTGTTCGTGAACTGATGGTTATACATACAGCTACCGCTACTCGCATATATCCAAGGCATTGAAGGCGCTGGGAAGCTCGGCGAAAACGTCGCTCAGGATAGATGAAGACGGCCTACTCAGTCTACAATTCCTGATGCCGTCGCCGAAGCCGCGCGGTGGGACGAGTCAGGCTTTCGTTGAATTTCGGGTACGTGAAGCAGCACGGCGCGCACTCCATGCTGGCTGATACAGCTGCGTAGTGCTTACCACTCGATGAGACAATATGATCTCAAATACCAGAACATCATCTTGTAGCATATAGTCACGCAATTCACAATGTAGCACTTGGAGAGCACGAGCGTCTATTATCATGCAAAGAGGTAGGTATTGTATCTGACTCGAACGTCAGATGAGGCCGTCCAGGAAATTCGAAGATGCTTTCGGTGTAGGTGGGGTGGCGGGAGGGGATGAAGGTTTGGGCGCCTTCGATGGGATGTAGTCGCCGATGATAGAGTCGAAGCTCGCTGCGAGCCTGGGTGCTAGAATGCAGCGCGTCAGCGTCGCAACGACAGGTGGTATTCACGAGGACGAACCAGAGGCAGCCTTCGCCTTTTGTGACGCGGAATACATATTCCCCACAATGAGGCGGCGAATTGCCAGTCCATCGAGCGGCTGCAACGCATGTAAGCTCCGCGCCGTTCTGATCGCACTCGAACACTCACTGGCTCCGCCTTCGCCTCTGCCTTCTTTGGCGGCGCGTCCGTCGTCTTTTTGGCCTCCTCCTTGTAAGTGCCTGTCGGGCTCGACGCCTTGCCGAGGAATGCGAGCACATCTCCCTTGGTCAACATCCCGCGCACGCCCGTCCCTTTGATCTTCTCTGGGTCCGCGACGTCGTGCTCCGCGAGCAGGCGCGCCACAGACGGGAAGAGGGGGCGCGAGTGCTCGACGGGCTTGTGGCTCTTCGGCTTCTGCGGCTGCGACGGAGGAGGCGGGGCGGGCGCGTCGACTTTCGGGGCGGAGGCGGGCTGCGACTCCTCCTTCGGCACTTCGAGGTTGGAGATGTCGTCACCCTCCTCCGCGAGGAGGGCGATCACCCTTCCGACGGGTATGTTCTTTGCGCCATCCGGCGTCTGCGGCAATAAATTCGGGTCGGAGTGGGTCAGTCAGTATAACGCAGTCAGCGGAAGACATAAGCCAATGCGCACAATAATTTTGCCCATAATACCTTCCTCCTGCGCTTCCACGTCTATCGTCGCCTTGTCTGTTTCCTGTTGCACGCGTGGTCAGGACGATGCGCACGGGTCCTGGCCAAACAGGACGCACGATTTCGAGGAGGACGTCACCGGCCGAGAACGAGTCACCATCCTTCACTTTCCAAGACGTTATACCGCCCTCAGTCATCGTAGGCGACATAGCGGGCATCTCGAATTTCGTGACAGCGCGTCGCGCCGCGGTCGAGTGCAGACCTGCCAACGCGCTCAGTCACGGCGCGCCAGCACGCAGGCAGACTACGCACCTCTACGGCTTGCGGCCGCGCGCACTGCGCTCACAGATGCTCTGGACATCACAGACGATACCATGTCGACGTGGCGGTTGAAGGGAGAGACGAAGACCGACGTACGACGGACACGGAAATTGGTGGTCGGGAGAGCGGGTGGGGGCCGAGCGCTGGCCGGCGTCGGCCGGCGGCGGCCCGAGCTAAACGCCCGGAAGCCGCCGGCTTGGGGTTTCCACCATTCTCTCCACCAAACCAACTCGAGCACACTGACATGCACGGTGCGCGCCCCTCTTCGTCGTCGTTCTGCACAGCGTGTTCACGGTGTGCGACAGCTTCAACAGCCTGATGTCGCTCTACGCGCCGTTCCTGGACCACTGATCCGTTTACAGCATCTCCAGCACACACGCCTGCGCCAATACGCGCCCGCCCGCGTCGTTCGCTGTCCTGCTACGCTTCGCTCAGGACAGAACTCCCATGGCCGTCTTCGGAACGCAGCTGCTGCAGAGAGTGCGCATGCTTGGCCAGAGACTCTTTCACCGCTTCGGCATGTGCGTCGCCCTTTATCTTGTGAAACTCAACGCTGACAACGCCGCAGACACTGTGCGACGCACCAGATCCGTGTCATTCTGATATCTGCCGTCGTTATCACGTCGCTCTCGTATCCCGCGCTCGCCATATACTCTGCCCAACAACCACGCTTCCTCGCCCACTTCTCTTCGCAGATCCTCGATCCCTTCCGTGCCGCCGATGCCATCTCCAGTTACTACGCCCAGCACGATCTTTGGAATGTTTGGACGGCCCACGACCCCATACACGTCCGCGAGGACTCGGTTGTCCGTGCGCGCTGTGGGGTGGAGCACACCCTGCGCGTGGAACGCGTTCTAATCCACAGCGCAGCTGCCGACGGAACAGGGGCCCTCAACCACCAGGTCCTGATGTCTGCGCTGCACCTCGAACAGCGCATCGCCTCAGAGCTGGCCATGCATCATGTTCCGTGTCTTCGCCGGCCAGGGGGCCAGTGTCTCGTCATCACACCGCTGGAGTTCTGGAAACACGACGCCGTTGCGCTGCGGGGCGACGGAAATGTACAGGATACCCTCAGCATCGCGAAGAATGTGTCGATCTCGGGCATGCCCATCGTGCCGCAGATGGTCTTGGCCGGTCGCGAGGCCAACGAGTACCCGAGTATGGACACGGGATCTAGCATGTTCTTGGCTCTCACTTTCTTCTTCCCTGAGACGGATTGTCTGGGACACTCGGGGCATGCTACGTGGCTGCAGATTTTGGAAGAGTCCACCAAGGACCATGCAGATTTGATGACGGAGCGGCAGGCTCCCAAGCTTGTCGCCCTCGAGGTATGTCCTTTTTCTGTCACGAGTGGCCTTGACTAAAGCTCCCGCTAGTACAAGACACACAACTCTCCATCCGCCAATACGTCGGTTCTCACTGCATTCATCTACGTGGCGTACATGGCCTTTGCCGTAATGTTTGGCAGAGGCATGCGGAACACGCTCCCAGTGCACAACGGCCTCGGTCTTGTTTTCACTGGTGCCGTCGAAGTCATTGTCAGCACCATAACGAGTCTGAGTGTTTGCGCACTTGTGGGCTTCCGAGTGACTATGATTCCATGGTGAGTTGAGACTCATGCTGCCCGTCATGATACATACCTGATACGCGTTTCATGCAGGGGCATATTCCCGCTCGTCATTCTCGTTATCGGGGCCGAGAACATGTTCACACTGGTACGTATAGTCCTCGGGATCTGATCGGGCGGGGCTGATGCGTTTGCAGGTCGAGGCCGTCGTTCGCACTTCCATCGCTCTTCCCGTCAAGGAACGCGTAGCGGAGGGTCTCAGCCGTGCCGGCACGTCCAACTCGCTGAAGGTGCTTACGTACAACATCATCCTTGGTGTCATCGCGTTTTTCGCGCGCGGGGCAACGCGCCAGTTCTGCGCGTTCGCAGTGGTCGTGCTCGTCGCTCACTGGTTCTTGGTGCACACGTTCTTTGTCGCAGTTCTGTCCATTGATCTGCAGCGTTTGGAATTGGACGAGCTTCTGCAGCAGAATACGACGTTCACGCCGTCGGTACCCTCGCCTCAACCCAAGCAGACGACAGTCAAGACGAACACAAAAGGGGGGAGACTTTATTTGTCCTTTAAGAGCTTGCTCCGTGGCCGAGCGACCAAGAACATAAGCTTGCTTTTGGTGGGTCGTTTGCCGCCCATGCCGGTGCAAGCTGACATCGTACGCCTTCCAGCTCCTGGCTACGTCAGCCACGCTGTACTTTGTCACATATCCCACTTCTCGCCTTGGCGGATCCCCACAAGTGCCATTGACTAGTCCTTCTGCCCTCGCACGCACCAAGATCGCTCAGCCTGACAATGACCCAGCATGGCATACCTGGCGCCTACTGAACCCTGCCGAAGACGCCCTCGTACATCTGCGCATTGAGTCGCCCACGATCCTGATGTTCCGTCCCGCCGGCACCGCCTCTGCCTCCGACCTGCCCTCCGATGGGCCCACCGCCCTCCTGCCTCACCGCTCGTCACGCTTCTCCTACTCATGGTCCGCGCGTGCCATCACATGGCTCCTGCGCATATTCGTCCTACCGATGGCTGTGACGGTCGGGATTCTTTACGGCATACTGCTCTACCTGCTGAAGGATGCGGAGCGCCTGGAGGCGCAGCGGCACATCACGGAGGTAGACGTGCAAGTGAAGGAAGAGGAGGTGCCGGTGGAGGAGACGATTGCATTCACTGCACTCCCGCGGGCGATCTCGACGGACGTGGAGCTCATCGCCGCAAGCCGGGATGGACGTGTCGTGGCGACCGTCGGACTGGAGAATGAGCTTGTCATATGGTTTGGCGACAAGCAGGTACACTGGTCTGTCGATACGACGGATGTGCTCCTTCGAGGGGCGAGCACATCGTCAGCCGCCTCAGCCATCACAGCGCTCGCGCTCACAGATGCGGGCACAGTCTGCGCAGTGGGCACGGGCGCGGGCGTCATCGCGATCTGGTCAATTGGTGCCGACATGATCAAACCACTGCCTCAACTGGTCCTGCAAAGCGCCTCGTCTGCCGTGGTCGGCCTCCAATTTGTCAACCCGCGCGTTCCTGGGACGTCGACGCCGGCTCGTTCACGCATTTCGTCATTCGAAGCGCCTCCAGTCGTGTTCTCCGCCTACGAGAACGGGACCGTCGCGCAGTGGAACACATCGTCGCCTGAGAGCCCTTTCATGGTCACCCCCTTCCGTCCTGGCTTTGTGTTGTGGTCGTCGCTTCTCCGCCTTCCGCAGTCCGACCGAATTCTCGCGGCCTTCGCCACGGACGATGGCGCAGTGGAACTTGTCGACGTCGTGCCGTCAACGTCGGATGTTGCGCTCGCGATCGATTGCCGCCTTCCGGCAGGCAACCCCTCTGACAATGTGGTCAGAGTACATGCAAGCTACGTGGAGATGGGTGGCTCGCGCACGGTCATCGTGGCGGCTGCAACACAGGCAGGCGTGGTGTCATTGTGGGATGGGAGTACGACGGATTGCATTGCGATCCTGGACGACGCGCACGGTCAGATCAACAATATGCGGATCAGCCCAATCGCAAGCCGGTCGTGCACGCAGTGCGGCGAGCAGCCTGTCGACAGCTTCACGCTTTCGTTCTCGGTCGGTCAGAATGTCCTGTTCTACCGCGCGTTCATGCCCTCCGACGGACGCCACTGCTCTTGCGCGCATAATCAACCCCAGGGCACGATATCATGGACGACAACACTCGGCGTGCGATCGCGCAGCTCAAGTATGGCATCGTCGAGCAGCGTCGCACCCTCGCGCTCGCGGCATGGCTCGGTCACCGACGAATCCGCGTTCCCCATATCCGGGCATGGTGTGCTCTCACGGCGCGCCTCCGAGAAGGACCTACTTCGGCGATCCTCGGACACGCTCCCCGTGACTTTGGATGGCGACGAGAGCGACTCGGTGGGGCCGCTCGACACGCCTCCGCTGGGCGCGGCGTCGATGTCGCGCTGGAAAGGCCTGGCGGTCATGCGCGCGGCGGACGCGACGTTCGAGCGCGGGAGTTGGGACGTTGTGGATGGGCGGGTCGTCGGCGTGCGCAGGCGACCACGCGCACGGGCAGCGCAGAGTGCGGGGCCGCTGCATCTGCAGCATGATTCGGCGAAGGGGTTGAGTGCGGCGTCGATGGAGCGCTGGGAGGTGTGGACGTTCGACCCGTCGGCGTCGCGCTTCCAGGCGTCGCCGCTGGCATCGCTCGACAAGAATGCGCGTGACCAGTCCAAGGCGTCCGTCTCTCCGCCTTCGTCAGCATCGAAGCATAGTCAGTGCTCTACGAAGGACGACCATGTGCCGCGACTGCCTTTCACGCGCGTGTCCCCGTTCGTGAGTGGATGCTCGTACTGCCTGGCGGGATTCGGCAACACGGTTGGCCTCTTCTCGTTTGCGTCGTCGGCGGACTATTTGGAACGTAATCTATCGAGTCGACTGGCGCATAGTATACATGACTGACTGATTGACTGACTGACACGGCGGTACTGTAAATATTGGAACATCTCACGTTTGCACTTGCTATGGACGGGTACACTGGGGACTGCTTGTCGATATTATTGTTATTATACGTAGTTGGATTGGATGTATTTTGGACGGAGTTGAACGAACACTACAGCATCGCTGAGTCGGCGCTAATTGATCGCGCGCACGTGAGGGCATGATCCTTGTTGTCTTCCAGTTCCAGTCTTCCTCTGAGATTGTGCTGTTGAGCAGCAACCACAGCGAACCAATCATGTCCATCGCGCGCTTACCCGCAGAGTTGCTTTGCAATATTTTCCTTCATCTTGATCTGCGAACTCTGCTCTCCGTCCAGCTAGTGAGTCGATTTCGTCTTCGAAGTAAGGGCCCATGGCCGTTGTCTTACGACCATCCGTCTGGGATAGACATGTCGCCGACTCAGGGATGTGATGACGACTTCGACCATCCAATTTACAATGCTTCTGGAGGCCATGGGCATGTGCGCCGGCGGGCATGCGGCCGACCGAACCATCTCATCATCCGACCGGCTGGCGATGCTGGAGGACTACGAAAAGGCATGGGCTGCAGCAAACTGGATGATCGAGACCGACTCCACGCCGCTTCCTGCAGAGCACTTTCGCTTCTGTGGAGGCACAGCGGCCAGTGTCGTGAACCACGATTCGAAGAGCCGAACGTCGAGTCTTGTTCTAACAAGGCTCCCATCGCTTCTGCGCGACATCCCTCGACACCAATGGAAGATAACCGTTCCTCTCATTCATGACTACTTGATCGATCCATTGCAAGACTTGGTGGTGATCATGAGCTTCCCGTACGTCACTTCTGCCTCCGTACCAAATCACAGCTTTCATGGTGACTTAGACTACATTTCCAGGGCTACTCGAGATCTCTATACCTTCCATGCTCTGTCGCTTACCACGGGCTCCATACATCCCCTGGCAGCCAGCTATGCTGTTTATCAGACACCAAAGACAGGTGTTTACTTTCAAATTTGCGGATGTTACGTTGGAATAGTCAGGAGGGCAACCAATATAGGGGTGAACGGAGCGTCGACCCGTCACATATCCTGGGTCATATTCAATTGGCAGACTGGGCAGAGTACATCAGTGAGCATCTTCCGTCTTTTCATATTCCAAACTCACATAGGCTAGCTCGAATGTATGGACAGCAGCTCTGTTTCTTATTGTTTCTTGGACGGCGACCACGCCGCCCTCATAGCAGAAAACCGCTACAATGACAACGTCACGCTCCGGGTGTTCAAGCTTCAAACATTGCCGAGTTCCATCGAGATCACACGCAGCTGCGACTTCAAGCTGAAGTGGTCGGCCTTGTCCTTGTCTGTGCCTACTCAAAGGGGTAATTGCAGGATTTTACCAAATCAAGCACCCCGTACCCGCTCTCAAGACCGTGCCGCATTCGGCTCAGATCCAAACGGCGGCATGCTCTGCATCATCGTACTGTCTGCCGGCGCGGCGCAACGTGAGGTCCACTTTTCCTCGCAGGATATTCTACCGTGGATTGTCCTTGGAGAGACAGGCGGCCCGCAGACAATACCGTGGAGTGAATGGGGACCGCAGAAGGCTAACGTCGTCTGTCGGCATATATCCGATCATCCAACTCTCGTCGCCAGTTATGGCCTTGCCATGGTCCGGTGTGCGCACGTCTCCGGCCAAAGTGTCATCGCAGTGTACGACCACCACCCTCTCCGCGTCGCTCGCAATCGCAGGGGCGTGCCTGGAGTCTCCGATGTGCGCGAGGACGACTCTGGGATTGTGGCTGCCGAAAATTATTACGACAGCCGCACGGCACGCACCGCAGGACCCAGGCACCTTCTTCGCATCTTCGAGCATCATCGTGGAGTGGGAGACGCTGTAGGCAGTGTGTTCATATGTGAAGACAGCCTGGTTGTCGTACTGGTGAGAAAAGCGAGTTTGCTTTGCTTATGTGAGTCTGACGAACGTTTTAACTGGCAGTACACGCGGACTTTCGAGACGAAAGTTCAAGTTCTGACGCTCGCCAATTGCTCGAGTATCCCTACTCCGTGACGTTTATTCGGGCCCCAGGCACATCTGCCTCGATACACCTCTTCCCATTCATACTTCACCTGATGTGATACCTCCGCTTGCTCCTCCGCCAGCAGAGCTCTTCCAAAGTTTCCAACAACTGCCCTCTTTGCCTCCGATCGATCGCGGTCGCCTCATCCGTGCTTAGCTGGCGAACCACAATCCTCCTCAGTATAGCACATTTGCGGCCTCTCAGCCGAAGCGGCTACGTGTCGACGAGGCGAGCTTTGTGTATGGCCTTATTGGCGAGGTAGTAGCTCGGGATGCGATACGCGCGGACGATCAAGTAGATTTTAGCTTGTGGGACTGGTATTTCGCAGGACAAAAATAGACGTGCTCGTTACTTTGTATGCCATACATCTCCCCAGCGACATGCCTGGTGGCAGAGTAGAGTGGTTCCGGAAGCTTCACGCTATGTAGTGACTGCTACATGCGATCGTACCAGGCCGGGGGTTAAGGTTACGGTAGCCTCGGCGATCCGGCACGTCGGCGCGCGTCGTCTGCATTCGGTAGTCATTGAAACCCCGCTGTGGCTCACCAAATCCTATCCAGCCGTCGCCGTCGCCGCTGCGCATCGTCAAGACTATTTCCTGCAGTCCTTAGCCTTTCCGTGCAATGTGAGTGTTGTTTGCCGTCAGTCTGTGGTGGGAGAGGAGGGTTGGGAGTTCGGTTGAAGTGCGGGAAGGAGCTGGATGGCGGGTTGCCAGTACGGATGGACTAGGCTGACGCTGATCTGTGTTTTCGCAGTCGGATCCAGTGCGACAGCTTGTTGCAGTGCGTACCCTCTGTCTGCTTACTGGGCGTAGATCTGACAATGTGCACTCAGCGACCAAAACACCTCCTTCGCCCAGCATGATCATCACCAAGCAGAACAGGCGGGTCATTTACGAGAACCTCTTCAAAGGTGCGTCTGCAACCCCTTCCTACCTCATACGCGATTAACGCAGCCCACTTGTGCGCGTAGAGGGCGTATTGGTCGCCAAGAAGGATTACAACGCGCCTAAGCACGAGGAACTCGATGTCCCGAACCTCGAGGTGATCAAGGCGCTCCAGTCCCTCACATCCCGTGGCTACGTCAAGACGCAGTTCTCGTGGCAGTGGTATTACTACACCCTCACCCCCGAGGGCGTTGAGTACCTCCGCGAGTGGTGCGTTCTGCCGTTTTGCTCGCCAGGGCAACGCTGACACCGTGTTCGCTTTGCCAGGCTTCACCTCCCCGCCGAAGTCGTCCCCGAGACACATCGCAAACCCGTGCGCGCACGCCCCGCGCAGGTTCGCGCTGGTGGCGGCGATGGCGCCTACCGCGCGCCCCGCGGCGACCGCGATGATTACCGCCGCCGGGACAAGGAGGGTGGTGCACCGGGCGAGTACCGGCCCCAGTTCGCTGGTGTCGGTCGTGGTGCACCACGGGAGTGAGATGTTGGAGGGAGGACGGCGCTGGTGGTATGTCTGTCATTATGAGTTGATGACGCACTGTCTCGAACAAAATTCTTATGCTCTCGACCATGGTGCATGCCCTCGTATGACATGTATATCTTTCTCCTCCGCATGATCTGACTGCACACATCCTCAAACATCTCCGGTGCTCATAAACTTTCCTTTCGCATTCTGAGAAGAGTGATTAACTTGCCAATTGATTCCGCTCACAGGACTGAATCAATGATGCTGCTGAGCTGGATCTCGACACATAACTGGATGTGATTCTTCACGAGTTGATCTATTCTCGTGAACGTAAGACTGCCATGTTTCCGACTCAGGTTGTCGACGCTTCTTTGCGCACGCTTATTGTGTGCAACCCGGGACAGAGCGGCGCACGCGCCGAACTCTGCCTACCGTTGTAGGTTGGCACTTTCAATGCAGTGCAGCATCCAATTGTCCAAGCCTTACGGTATCGCAAATGGAGCCGCCTGTCAGGAGCTGTCAGGTCCATTGTTTTCCGCATGCGCAGCGCTCTGCAGTTCTACTACTTTCTATTCTTGCGTCGACGTTGTTTGCACAGGCCCACCACTCCTTCCTGATTGCTCGCATAGCCTCTCGGCCCGGCTGCTCAGCTGCTCTCCGCGCCATGTCTTATCGATTGCCCTGGCCACTCGCGTGAAACTCGGGTGGAAAATCCGGCGCCGCAGTTCGCTTGCAAGAAATAACAGCACCGTCCCTTGTTCTCTGTCGAGCGATGTGTTCGGCGTACTTCTTGACGCTCGAGCTCAGAATTTACCTCGGAATCCACGTTCCGAGCCTGCGTCTTCTGGCGTCCCGCGCTCCCATGGCTGCCCTGCAGGCGCCGCGTCTGCTATGACTCGACCGGGTCTGACTCTTTATCGCAGACATCTCCCACCGTGGAATTCCCAAAAATGACAAAAGGCGCAAGAAAACCATCGCGGCTGTGTCGTAAGTGCTCTTTGCCATCAACGAACATATGAGAACTGAAGTGCATCTGTTAGGTCTGAAGGGCACAGGGCGTTAATTACCGTGTTGCGCCCCGTCATATAACTCCGATGCCCGCAGGCGACGCTCTGAGGTGGCCAAAATGGGATAATCAGAATCAGCGACGTTTTCACGGCGCCAATGAGGCGCTGTTCTGGTCCTCGACTATAAAATGGCCTGTCGTACGTGGATGCTAGGTTACATTTGAAGCCCACCCCATCCCTTCGCCGTGCATAACAGACAATGCCATCCTATTTTCGTACGTCGTCAGCGATCCTTCGGTTTTTCTTGCCTGACGCCTTGTCGCAGCCGATCCTCGGAACTATACGCAGGAGCCCCAGCAGGATGGCTCGCCCCCGCCGGAGTCGGGAGTCCCGCACTATGGCACTCCGGCCTATCGCAATGCCCCTCCGTGTATGTGTCCCCTTGCGCTTATAAGGTGCCAGATCCCGCTTATCGTATCGCAGATCCCCCAACAGATAATAACGCGGGGAATCGATATATGACGATGCCCGTCGCGCAGCCCTTTCTTGGCAACGCTGCGCCGTCCCCGTATGGATACCCACCCCCTTTTGCCCCGCAGCATGGCGGTCCGTATGTGCAGGACGCATCCCGCTCATACACGATGCCGTCCACCGGCCAGTATGGAGCCCCGGGCCCTTTCTACAGTCCGCTGACTTCGCCCCTCGCGGGACAAGCGTACCCCTCGGCGCCGGGCCACGATATGAGATGTGCGTATGGAGCGTGTCGTGGCGCATTCTACTGACGAACGCGGCCTCCAGACCAGCAGCAACCGTCGTACAACACCGCGGCCACGGCACCGTCTGGGGGCTACGGCACACAGAGCAACGGCGCAACAAGCATAGGTGCAGGCAATGCTACCTATCGCGCCTCACGTGCGCCGCACTCCGGGGCGGGCATGGGGAACATGTCTAAGAGTACGATGAAGTTTCAATACTCTGCCGATCTATGCTGACGATGTGTTTTTCCCCTTGACCGTCAGCTTCGAAACCAATGTCTGTGCCATGCAAGATGCCCAACTGTACCCAGGACGTACCCGAGGGCAAGGTGCCGTTGGGGATAGAGTACTGCGGGGATAGGCACATGATGTACGGCTCTCATTTTTTACTGTGCTACAGCAAGACGCTGACTGTGATGGGTTTTATAGAGAGGCTGTGCAGGCCGGCTTGGCGCGAGCGTGCTATACATGTGGTCTGAGGGCACGAGCTAACGACGGCTCAGGCTTTTGTGGGCGAAGTTGCCGACCTCACTAATTGGTTCTTGTGTACGAACTTTGCATCACGGTCGACACTCGGGTGTATGTGCTTCATACATAATTCAAGGCATTTGTTATATTACTAGTTACTTAGTATAGCTAGTGTGAACGGCAAGCATTGTGGTGCTCCCCCTAGTTGAAAAAGTGATGCCAGAGATAGCTGGCTGATAAGCGTTTTGATCGGCTTCGTCACTGTCCACGTTCGACGCACCAGTGCAAGTGAAGCTAGTAGAAGTCGACAGGATCTTGACGAGGTCAACGCCTGCCACATGCGAACACCTACCACATTGTGATCATTTTCAACCCCGATTCCAAAACCTCGTAAATGAGATACAACTGACGGCACAAAGTCATCCCCGAAAACATCAATGAAACCCATATGCCAAAAGACTTCAGTACGCATAGCACGGGCCCAGTAAATCGCGTCCAGCGACGCCGTGGTCACTTCCTGCACGCCCGCCCGCAGTACCCGTCCTCCCGCTGGGGGCGACGCCGGCATGTCAAGCACGCAACAGCATGATATTGCGACACCGCCTGTCTGCGGGCGCCAAATAAAGTTTGAGTGCATTGTAAGCATGACAGAAACAAGACACGCACAGTCTGTGCTCCTCCGAGCAGTAGTATGTGTGCGCGCGCTCAGCAGCGTCGTATTGCGATGGATAATTGCACCAGCTGATGCGACATGTTGGTGCAACCTGCGAGCTAGCAGAGGCTGCGGTGAAGTGAGATGGTCGTTTCGTGGTCGTACGGAGAGGCGCTACGTACTGGTCCACTTGGGTCCACCTACGGCCATTCTGACGCGTGGTGCCTGCGATTGCGGATCTACGGCGGTATGAGCCAGAATCAATCAACTAGTCCACACAAATAAGGAGCTTACAGGCAACCTCCGGCACAGCCTGCTTTCCCGACGGTACGGTCATAGGGGCGTGATACCGTTGCTGCTGTGCATACGTCCCCGGGGCCTGGTGATGCCGTCCGGCAACTGGCACGGTGACAGCACGATGTATTTGGGGCGCCTGGTTTGTCGTGGGCGGTGGGTACTGCGGCGGTGCGGACGCGGGGTGGTGCTGATAGGGCGGGGGCGGGGGAATGGCGGTGCGATCTGAGGCTTTTGTTGCCGATGTCAGCGAGATCAGGGGAAGAACTAGGAGACCTACTGGACAGCATGTTCGCGGAGGGATCGTATGTTCCGTGGCCGTGGTGCTGGCCGCCGGAACGTCGCGCCGAGCCGTACTGCTGGGGCTCGTCTGCATCATTTCCGAGTTGGCCTAGGGGGAGTGAGGGTGTCAGAGTGTCGGTCAGGCGAGGGAGACGAGTCGACTTACTCGTCGAGGAGGACATGTTGTGGTTCGGACTGCGAGCGAGTGGGTACGCTGAGCAGATAGGCGAGGCAGCGAGGGGTTTTATGGCGTTCCCCCAGCAGGGCGAGATTTCGGCATGGTCTTTACGCCCTCAAATGCGGCAGCCTCACGCACCTGTTCTGGTGACCGCATGGAAGCCGCTTCAGCGCCCCGGTTTTCCAGCGTACGACGAATAGGTGCGCCGGAGTTCACACCTGGGCGCCTCGACGGGCAGAGAGGCGCCGATCGTCAGACACGAGATGCAGAAGGGGGTGGGTGCTGTTCATCGATGGACTGATTGACGAGGAGGGTGCCTGTTCAGCGGCGAGGAACAGAGGGAGCCTGGGATGAGGTCGGCGGTGAAGGCATGCTTACCGGTCGCTCATTTGGTCTAGAGCCGCGCAGGTCCCTTGAGGCGACAACACTTGCCAATCGAGAACTATCACTGGACCATCGAATCTTCTGACGAGTTCCGGATTGCGGGCGATGGGGTTCTGTCGGCAAGAGATAGGAATCGAGCAGTGGACGAGCTTAGAGAAAATAAGTCTCCCACAGTGCAAGGAGACCTCTGTAGACCACAGTGCGTCAAAAGGGAAAGGAAAGGATGCTATTAGCAGGATGAATCAGCAGATTGACAGCAGCAGTACAAGTCCATGTTCCATGTCTTTTTAATCAGTGACTGAGCAGCTTCAACTTGAAGTTGAACAATAAAGTTCGCGAACCGACCGTGGGAAGCGAGGCAACGCGGCGTTCGGACGACGACTAGCATGCCAGCAGCCAGCGTGACACCAGCTGCCCATCTCTAACAGTGATCATGAGTCTCTCCTACATAAGTCTCTTCGCAATAGTGAAGCGAGCATCTTGAACTCACTTTTTATTTGGACTGCTTTCTTGGAATTCAGGTCATCAAATCTTCGGATTTTCTCCACGAGTTTGTGATTGCCGCTTGGTATGCTTCACACATTCTGTAACAATGACGATTGAGATTGCGTAGCTTCAGGTCAGTACGACCTCTGTTCGGTAGCCGTCCGTGCCCCACCAAAAGAGCATAATGCTAGCGAAGAGCCTCCTCGAAATGGCGATTGTATCGCGGTTTGTCTAGTGACCTCGCTGCGCTCGATCACTGTCTCCTGATCTCAGCAAGACGACCGTGTCCATGACACTAGGTGCGTCCGTCAGTCACTGGCATATCTCTGTTGTGTTTTGCTGATGCCTTCTCGGGCAAACGGACGGCTATAGTTTCCTTCTATGTCTCACCCGTATCGTATACGCTCCGCCCGGATTCCGAAGAACCTGCGCTGATGGCATTGCGGACTCTCGATCGCAATGCCTGGCTGAAGCGTGCCCGCATCCTGCTCCACCCCTCGATACCGTTCTATGTCTACATCCGAGTCAGCAGACGTCGCTGCGGGCAGTGGGCCAATACTCTCTGCTCGCCTACCGCAATCTCTCTGTCCCATCAGAGAGAATCACCTGCCGCCCTTGGCCGTCATTCCTTTTCATTTGGCGGACAAGCGTCAGGTGCTCCATCTCCTGGACCTAGCCACCGACCTCGAGGTTCTCGCCGTCTGCGCGTGCCGAGGAACACGCCACTTTCGTAAGTCATTGCTGCTGAGCGCCGAGACTCGATCTGGTGAGAGAATTTGTCTCCCTGCGTATCAGTACAACCTTTGATTGCGCCCAGTCGCCCTATCGCATCGATCACCGGGGCATCGCACAGTGCTTCTAATGCAGTACATAGGAACGGCGTCAACAGACCTCGCGCACCCGGAATAGGTCGTGATCTCTCCGCGGCCAGCTGTCGAGATATTACGGCCTGCCTGCCGGGGAACTTATAAAGCTTCGCTTCGCCGTCCCCTTCTTTTACCCTCCAGCCCATCTCCAAGATCAAGGCACTCGTTGTCCATTCCCCACAATATGGCGTACTACAGTAAGTTAATGATTCATTCTTGTTGTAGCTCTGACGAACATCCATCTCAGACCAGCAAGGATACCCTTGGGACACCCCGCAGCATGGCGCCAACTCGCCCTCTGGCGGTCAGTACAATGTCCCGCCTTGTGAGTCTGTCCACGAGCTTCACTTCACCCGGACATTGCCAACGTTCTCCTGCAGCAGCCTATCCGGCACCCCCGCAGATGCAACAATCCGTATCAATGCCCACAGCGCAACCATATCAGCAAACCGGGATGCCGGCTGCGTCACCGTACGATCCCCCGATGTCCGCTCCGGCGCAGTACTATCCATCGCAGCACTCTCCTCCGCCAGCCTCGGGCATGCCCGCGCCGTCTTATGCCGTGCCGCCACCTGGAATGCAGCCCTCCGCCCCGTACCCCCACCAGCAGCAGTATTCCCAGTACCCGTCTTCCAGCCAACCAGGTGCGCAGTACCCATCACCGGCCGTCGGGGCGCCGCCGCCCCCGGTGAACTGTACGTCGCCCAGTTCTCTTCGGGGCATTTCGATCTCATGCTGGCCGCTGTTGCAGATAGCTACTCGCAGGGCCAATCCGCGCCTGCCCCTGCGCACGCGGATGCCAACACGGACGCTCACTACCGCGCGCCACGACGCGCGCCCGGTGACGGCGCAGCGGGCGGGCGTCATGGTACGTGCAGATGCTCCGCCCACAGTGCACTTTGCTGACAGCAAACTCACAGGTAAATCTGGCAAACAGCCGCCGCCACCTGCGTGCGAGATCCGCAGGTGCGTAGCGCCACAGAAGTTTGATGCGCGAGGTTATATAGGATACTGCTCAGACCTCCACGCCATGTACGTGCATGAGTTGCGGGTCCGCGAAAAGCTTGCTCATCTCTCGAACACTTGTAGGCAGGCGGTGAGTGAGGGCGTGCCTGCGTGCCCGAAGTGCGGCGTTCGGCCGCAGAGGCCTGAGTGGGAATGGCGCTGCGGCCAGACCTGCTACTCGCAGGGTTGATTGAATGTACAAACGGGGAACGCCGGCACACATTGCTGTCTGCCTGTGTCCTGATGCGAGGCCTGCAAGGATGGACGGCTCTCCGTATTGATATGCTCTCTGTCTCGATAACGTACGAGGACGTCAACATGCTATCTATTCGTCTCGTTGGCTGTGACTATTTTCTCTGTTGTGGTGCATCATGCATATGCTACTCGATGTTTTCAGCACGTATTTCTATCACATTTAGGCTCGGGTGTACCGATACTGTTACTTTACTGGGGCGCGGTGATGCTCAATTCAGACTGATCGCATGGACTAATGGCAGGTCACATAGCGTGGCCCGGTTGCCATCTTGTATTCTCTCGGGCTTGCAAGCCAGGTACAGAGCACTTGCACCGCATCGACGCAGTAGAGGCTTCAGCCAGGCGCATACTACACAATTTCGGTTACGGGTGCAGCGCGAATATGCAATGCTGCCTTAATTATCCTCCGTGAGGTCCGTGTCGATGTGTATGTACATTGCGTCCAGAGTCGGCATGGGGCGCATCTTTGACGCCAATAGAAGTTATTTGGATGATAATTCAATGTCCAAAAGGTCTATCCCGTAGATTCTAGGACATGGAGGTCAAATCCAATCGATGTGTTCCGGTCGCTAATGCGGACGGTTAATAACACGTTGTACCGAGCACATAGAACACCTACCGGGAAATGAGCCTGTGTCTCAAATGTCACAAATTCAACATCCATCTCACTGCAAGCCTCCCTTAGCGCCGCTTGCGTCTCTGCGGGCAGGCCACGTCTTGCGACAGTGACCAGCTGTAAATCATCCAATGCGTGCAGTGCAGCCACAAGGATAGTGGTATCCGCATTCCATGGCTGGAACACGCAGTGATATCCAACGTGCCGCAAGGTTCTTGGGAGGGAGATTGCATGAACGGGGAGCTCCTCGAACACCAGGCTCTCGAGCTCCTTGAGCTCCTTGAGAATCTCCGGGGGAGGCAAGGGCCCAAAAAGTACCAGCGTGTGAAGCCTCGGCAACAAACCTGAGGCGCATAGAAGTGAAGACCACTCTGTGTTGCTCCAATGTGGTTGGTCCAACTCGAGTTCGCGTAGTGCTGGGAGGTCGTAGGCCGTCGCGGACATCCACTCTATGAGACCTAGAGGGAAGCGAAGTGACTGCACACCACTGGGTATCCCTATCCTACTAACCGGTAGGGCATCATCGTCCGCGACAACGAAGTCGACAAGGTGGAGCGCACGCAATCCCGGCCACATCCTCAATAGGGCTTCAACGTCTTCGCAGGAGCCGCAGACTTCGACGTATTGAAGGCGCTGGGGAATTGCGAACAGGTGCTTGTGGGATATATGTGCTCTGGCATCCAGCGCGATGGAAAGGCCTGCGACGTGCGGGCACACCTCAAGTAGCGCTGCGTTGATTTCAGGCTCGGAGTAGAAGAAGAGACAGATGCATTGGACGTGCGCGGCCAGGTCCGGGCGGGCGTGGAGGGTGTCCAAGAGCAGCGCGATACCAGAGGGTCCACCGGCGTTGTCTCTCCCGGGATCGCGGGGTACGCGGCGGAAGAGGAGGCGTTGCGCAAGGTGCCTCCATGCCCTACAGACGAGGGCACATGCGAGGAGGGTGTCGTAGTCGACGTCCCATTCATGCTGCGAGAGTCTATACACCCAGTCTACGACGATGGCTTGGATATCTAGAGGGATGATTGCCATGGGATGATGAGACTGAAAAGACGAAATGGTCAGGTGAGCCACTAGAGGACTTCCGTGGCAGGATACATACCTTGCTGTGGATAGAGAACAACGAAAACTGTATTTGCGAATCCCGCGCGGTTTTCCAGCGGTGCTTGCGTTCGCGTGGGGATGGTTGCAGACTGAGCTTAACTCTGCGTCTGGGAGACTATATAAGAAGCAAAAACGTGGGAATCTGGCCGCTGTCACAACTGTGGTCGCGCCCAAGCGGCAAGAGTCAAGCCATCCGCATTCATAAAAGAAGTTTATTGTTCTTCTCACCTGGACTCCACTGGGACCGCGTCAGCTTCCTTGTTCTCTGTCTTTCTATGCTCCGATCGCATTGCCGCCTTTGCCACTGACTTTATCGACCATCATCAGCCGCTGTTTGCACAGGTCGCTCTCTCTGAGGTCGCTGCAAGCCAAGTGCATGCTACACAGCTTTGTCCAGCGGCGGCATCGTGCGGAGCTCATCCATATGGTCAAGTTTCGCCAGGATGATTGCGGCTGCAGCGCGAGCATGCAATGCAGCTGTGATTATCTTCCGCGGGTTTCGCATCAATATATATGGGCCTTGAGTTTGCAAAAGCGCTAAGTGACACGGAGGCACATTTCTTACTCATATCCAGTCCACGTATACCGGTCGCTATGAGCGGACGATGAATATCACGTTGTGCAGACCTCACAAAACACTCACCGGGAAGTGCTCCATTGTCTCGAATGTCACAAACTCAACATCCATCTCACGGCAAGCCTCCATGAGCGTAGCTTGTATTTCTGCGGGCAAATCACTTCGTGTGACAGTCACCAGCTGTAAACCATCCAATGCGCGCAGCGCAGCCACAAGGATAGTAGCCTCCTTCGGCGGTGCATTCCACGGCTGGGACCCGCAATGATATCCAACGTGCTGCAAGGTTCTTGGGAGGGAGATTTCTTGATCTGGGAGCTCATCGAACACCAGGCTCTCGAGCTGTTCGAGCTGCTCGAGGATCTCCGAGGGCGGCAAACGCCCGATGAGCACCAGCGTACGAAGCCTCTTCAGCAAGCCCGATGCACATAGACGACGACACCAGTCTCCGTCTGACCAGAGAGGGTGCATCAGGTCAAGACTGCGGAGCGCCGGGAGATCGTCAGCCGTCTCGGCAATCCACTCCGAGGGACTATTTGCGGGGAAGGACAGCGATTGCACGGCACGGGGTATGCTAATCAGCGGGGGGTCGTCGTTGTACAGGGTGAAGGGTTGGCCGATGTCGAGCGTGCGGACATTGGGCCATATTTGCAGGACGCGGTTGATCATTTCGTGTTTGCCGGAGAGTGCGAGGGACTCGGGGTACACGGAAATCGCGCGTAGACGGGCCTCAAGTGTGGGGGTCAAGCTGTCGTCGAATTCTGTGATGATAATTCTTGCGACCTGCGGGCACGCCTTGAGCAGGGCAACATCGACGGGATCCGAGTCAGGGTCTGGATCAATGCGCGCCTCCGAGTCGAGGGTGAGGCGGATGGAGCGAACGTGCACCGCCAAGTGTGGGTGGGCGCGTAGGATGTGCAGGAGCAGCAGGAGGCTGGGAGGAGAGCGTTCGTCTATTGGCTCCCTGGGATCGCGGGGTATGCGGCGGAAGAGGAGACGCTGCGCGATGGGCCGCCAGGCCCTACACACCAGGGCACATGCGAGGAGGGTGTCGTAGTCGACTTCCCATTCATGCTGCGAGAGCCTATACACCCAGTCTACGATGATGGCTTGGATATCCAGAGCTATCGTCGCCATCTTGCGCGTGTTACGAGTGCTGAACGAACTGGAGTCCGGAGAGATCAGACTCTGCAATGAGTGTGTGCCTCCGTCGTGGGTTCGTGGCTACACACCTGTTTAAGACGGAAAGGCTGAAATACCTCCTGTGCGCGGCGATGAAAACAGAGAAATTGGGGAGCGGGCTCAGCGGACTCCAGAGGCGGACAGCTTGCTGTTGCCTGCCGTGGGAACTGTTTCCTGACTGAGTCTCATGCAATTGAACCCCGTTCAAGTTTCCTGCCAGCAGCCACCTCGCACAAACAATTGAACTATATGTGTTTTTGATACACACTCTCGTCGCATCGACTTGGTCATTCTCTCTGAACTCTGTAGGACTGGTGCGTTTACTTACGACGACGAACCTGCCAGTGATTGACTGGCTTCTGCGCACTGCTGAATCCCTCCTGAGCCTTCTGCGCTTCCGGGGACCGGATCTGTCGTTGAGGTGCGTAGTAATTCTGGATCACCAGTATTTGATGCTCATACCGATCCGAACAGTACTGAGACTTTGCTAGCCGTCGATCGGTGTTCGCTCGCAACTATCCCTCCCTCCTCTCGAACGTTAGCGAGTAATGCCACATGTCAACCTACCTCTCGACGTCGAAATCCTCGTAATCCACTAGGTCTACCAGGCCTCTCAGGAACTCAGGTCAGATTACACCCCCCTCCGCGCGTGTGCGTCCGTCTGCAGAGCTTGGACACCTGTTTCGCAGCGCGTCCTCTTCGTCCCCTACGCCTACCACGGCTTTACACATCATATTTCGCACTCGTTGCTTCGCACTGTCCGCGCAAAGCCTCGTCTCGCCGCGCTTGTCAAGTTTACCCACGTCAACTTACTGTCGTTTGGGGCCAGCCCTGCGTCCGACGAGACCGAGCTCGCGTTGCTCGAAGTTTACCCAAATATCACGAGCATCTTCTTCAGCGTCCTCACCCACTACAACTGGTCCGCTACGGTCGCGCAGCGCCTGCAGGCAATTAATTTGCGCCCTACATTCTTGGAAATATTTGGTGCCCACGCCCTGATCAGCGATCGTGCAGATATGGCCAACCATACGCGGTCTCAACGTCGACACGTGGTTTGGCCTGGTTTGGCTCGACAGCCCTCAGGCTCCCCTTACCGCACACTGTGGAATTTCTCTCTCTGACTTCAAGCGGACCTTACCAGAGCTAGGCCGTGGCCGTGCTCCGCCATCTGGAAATAGACATCTCAAACTGGCTGAATCCCCAGGGGATCCGCGAGCTACTCGAGTGGGATGTATCTCTGTATCTCCGCACTCTCAAGCTCGGTGGGTTATCCGATAGAAGTAGCCGGGAGCTCCCTCCGCCTGGGATCCTGGAGCGGCTCATAAAGCTTGAGAGCATCGTCTTCACAACGTTGCCGAACGCCGTTGTCGCGCTTCCGCGCACCCTGCAAACATGTCGGGTACCATTCCACGATCTGTGGTAGGGTCGAGAAGGAGAAGGAAACTGGGTTCTTGGCGTCCGCATTTTATCGAGGTTACAACTCGTTACTGTGACAAGCCAGGCTTCGGCGGCGCAGCGCAGCACGCTTGAAGAAATATGCTGCATCCTCCTTGTCGACTTTGGTGTCTACCAATGGGCATTTAATTTCCAAGTGAGTTCACCTTAGACCTATGGCCGCTGGTGATAAATATCTGTATTCAGCGCGCTCGAGATGTTGACTGGATATGACGCTCAAGCGAAGCCTCCCACATACCACGCGGACAAGCCCCCGTGCCCCCTACAGCCAGGTTCGGGCAGGTGGCGTCATTCCTACCCAGAGCTCCTATTTATGCACACGCAGTTGGGCGAGGCCCGGGCACGTCGTGTTATCAGGTTGCACGGGGGATTATCTCCCCCCATTCTCAGGTGCGCGCCGCGCCTCTCCTTTGCTATCCTGCGCTCATTGTACCAGTAGCCCTTCCGTACGTGCTGCATCCAGTGCGGCTGCGCGTGTAACACAATGCCCCATTCGCGCGTAAGTTCGTCCCCTCACTGTGCTTGAACTTCAGCGCCAGCGCGGGAACACCTCGTCGGCGCCACGCAGCGACGCTTCGGACCGCCGCGAGCGGTGGCGATCCGCACCGCCACGGGAAACCCCTGCCAACCGGTCCGATGCGCCCAAGTACCCGCTCTTCCTTGCTGGCGGAACGGCTGTCTTCCGGTTGGCAAGACAGCAACGGAGACTGCAGCTCTTCCCGCGTATCAGGCTGCGTGTACGCCATCTGCCAGTGCAGCTCCAAGCTAGCAACAAGTATTGGTCGATCAAATCCGCACAGCAGTCTTTTCGTGCTCGACCCACGTCCTCCGTCAAGACCCGTGATGGGCGTGTCCTGGTATTCAAAGGCATTTTGCTTGGAATCCTTTCTTTTGATCCATCACAAGACGCTGCGCTTGTCCCACGGATGCCGGCTTTGTACGTGTACCTCACTGGACCGTTCAACTTCACTGGACCGTTCAATTGGATTACTCACAATGCCCATGTATCGTAACTAGATGAGACACCCTCGATTTCACTCACTCCTAGTGAGGAACAGGTTAAAATGCTCCGCAGCGCCTTATGTGGACGACTACGCTGAGACCTCTGTTGTATGCACCTGTGCCATACTTCAGCTAAGATGTGTATGCTTCCATCATCTTCTCGGATCTGGCGGGATATCTGATCATTTAGCAGCGACCTCCGAGTCCTGGCCTCTTATTCCGGCAGCCCACTATGTCCGGTTGTAGACGCGCAGAGGATCACTATTCAGTTCACCAAGCCTCTTAAAAGCTGATAGCCCTGCTTGTGTGTCCTCATTCTCATCCGTTCTCTTCCGTCACCCATTTTCTCTTAGGCCAGCCCCTCCGAGCCCTTCGTTTTCGTCATGTGGATGTCTCTCCTTCATTCCTCGCTGGTCGCACTTTCTTCCGGCACCGTCGTCTTTGCCGCGCACATCGCGCGCACGCCTGCGGCGGTTCAGCGTGACAGCACTGTGTCCACACTTTCTGCGTCGCAACTGGCTGCGTTCGCTCCGTTCACACAATTCGCACGCGCGGCATACTGCCCTTCCAGCAAGATCACAAACTGGCAATGTGGTGGTCCGTGCATTACACCGCTGGGCTGTGGAACGAGCTGACCTTTGACCGCTGGTAGAGGCTTGCGATGCTCTGTCAGGCTTTCAGCCGACATTGACTGGCGGGGATGGAAATGCGATCCAACTATGTGAGCTTGTGACATGTGTTCGACTTTGAGTGGGTCTAATAATCGCTCGTACGACAAGTCTTCGTCGGGTATTGGCCTCAAAAGAACTCAGTCGTCGTTGCACACGAAGGAACCGACCCGCTTAAATTGTCAGTGAACCCTCTTTCGTTCCTCGATCCCTGCCTAACGTCGTTCTGCCTAACGTCGTTCCTCGTCACGCCACAGGCAATCTGTTCTGACGGATTTGAACCTGGGGAAAACCAACCTCGACCCGGCTTTGTTTCCCGGACTACCCGGCGGAATCGAGGTGGCCAAAGGCTTCACTGAGGAGCACGCCAAGACCGCGACGCAGATCCTCGGCGAGGTGAAGAATCTGCTGGGCAAGCACGCAGGTGCCAGCGTCACCCTGGTGCGACCAGCCAGCCTCTCTCAGTTTCTATCCCATATTCATGTTCGCCTAATGTGCAGGCGGGCCACTCCCTCGGCGGCGCGCTCTCCGAGATGGAGGCCGTGTTCATGAAGCTCAACCTGCCCGCGGGCACGGCGATCAAGGCGGTCACGTACGGGACGCCGCGCGTGGGCAACGCGGCGTGGGCACAGTTCGTCGACGCGCAGGTTCCCGACTACACGCGCATCATCAACGAGAACGACGTGATCCCAATTCTGCCCGGGCGGTTCTTGGGTTTCCAGCATCCGCACGGCGAGGTGCACATTACTTCTCCCGGCCATGCGGTCTCGTGTTCTGGTGCGTGGTCTGATGTTACTGCGTGAATATCATCTTGACGGTGCATGGCGATTTCAAGGGGATGAAGATGCTACGGATAGTCAGTGCACAATCAAGAGCACGCCGAATATCTTGGATGGGAACGTGGTTGAGCATCTTGGTCCGTACGAGGGTATTCCCATGGGTACTTTGGCCTGCTTCTAGTACGCAAATATAGCAGTGATTCGAACTTGTGCACATGTGAGAGCTTGGGTTGGGACCGCCCGCATAGTGAATGAATGCCACAGTCCCCGAACACCCCAAGATGGCAGTGTCAGAGGTCCGGGTAGTCCGCCTCACCTTGAACTTCCAACTGTCGCTGTACAGCACAGTCTACCTCGACGCCTCGCTCGATATGCCCCGACGCTCATCCTCGCCCGAACCCTCTCGTCGGCCCCGCGATCCAGAACCCCCGCGGTACCGCTCCTCGCGCCCCCGCGACGACTACGACCGCGACCGCGACTACAGCCGCGACCGGCGCGACAAGGGCAAGGACGTCGACCGGCGGCCCGGCGGCTACGGCGACCGGAGCAGAGACAACGAGGGCGGAAGTCGACGCGGTGGAGATCGCGGGGACCGCGACAGGAGTGGTAGAGACGCGTGGGACAGAGAGGGCCGCGAGCGCGGCGCCGACAGGCGCGACGACCGCGACGCCCCCCGCCGCGCGCCAGACAGCAGACGGCGCGACGATGACAGGCGAGACCACGACGCCCGGCGGGACCGCGACCCCCGCCGCTCTGCCTCCCCGCCCGCGCGCGGCGGCCCCCAGCCCGCCTCGGCCTCGCGCTCCGCCTCGCCCGCGCCCGCGGAGGACAAGGCGAAGCCGAACTTCGGCGCGTCGGGGCTGCTCGCGGCGGCGACGAACACGGTGAAGACGGCCGACGGGAAGAGCACGGTGCTCAAGTACAACGAGCCGCCCGAGGCGCGCGCGCCGGTCGTCGGGTGGCGGCTGTACGTGTTCAAGGGGAGCGAGCAAGTCGGTGCGTGCGCTGCGTCGTCCGCTTCGTGTCGTGTGTGGATGGCGGCTGACGCGGGCGGACGGGATGGGCAGATTTGATGCATATACACCGGCAGAGCGCGTATCTGATCGGGCGCGACCGCATGGTGTGTGATATCCCGCTCGAGCACCCGTCGTGCTCGAAGCAGCATGCGGTCATCCAGTGTGCGTGTCCCGTCGTCCTTCTGTGGTTTGTCACCTCATGCGCGCGTGCTAGTCCGCTACATCCAGGTGAAGGACGAATTTGGCGGCAACCCGAAGGGAGAGGTCAAGTGCGTCTCCCGTTCGTCCTGTTCTCTTGTCGCGTCGAGCTCATCGTCTTTGTGCTGGTAGGCCTTTTGTGATCGACCTGGAGTCGACGAATGGGACGCACGTGAACGATGAGAAGATCCCGACGACGCGGTTCTACGAGCTCCGGGCACGCGATGGTGCGTTCTTCCTCACTTCATTTCATTTTTCTAGTCGCTGATCATGGAGCGAGCTCAGTGCTGAAATTCGGGACGTCGCAGCGTGAGTATGTGCTTCTGCACGACGATGCGACGTGAGCGAGTTTTTCTTGTAAACCGGGACGTCAATATCTCTGCCTTGCTTAGCAGTGAAAATAAGTGTACGCCTTGTTATACGTCAACAACAGTGTTCACCGTCAAGGGGCGCTCACGATCCCGCCCCTCAGTGTATACTATTGCCGCAGCATCCTGTACATCGATGTCTGTTGCTTTGCTGGTGTGCCCGTGCCCGCCACGATGGCCGACTGAAACGCACTGCAGCATCCAATGGAAGTTCATAGACACGGTCCTCTGACTCTCCGTTCACCTGCCGGGTGTCCCCGCTCGTGAAAGAGCAAAACGTCATCACCCCTCGGCTGGTCTGAACGCAGGGTTGACGTCACGTACAGCATACCCGAAGCACAGGGCGCGCATTCTCGACAAGCGGGCCCAAGCCTGCCTGCCTCGGACCACATACGCAAGCCCACGCGGCGGTTGACGTGTACGCCAAGCAGGGTCCATACACGGATGCGCGCCCGCTGTATTCCTGCTGCTGCGTGCTTTCTATAGGCCAAGAGCGCGCGCGCACGAAGAAAGCAACCGCGGCCCGGGGCGGCGGGCGTTTCGTGTTACGCGTTACGTGCGTCGTGGACCCCGGGTGCGCGCGTCGGGTAGGGCGGCGTGGTCGTGCGTCGGTGCGGGAGTAAGGACTCGATTGGTATTGTTCGATACGCGAAATTTGACAGATCCCGGCGGTAAGCTTGATTACACAGCTTGATATGTGTCGTTATCTATGGTGTTTGCCCGTTCCCTTGTACCTCACCATAAACCCTAGTCTATGTTCACAAAACCCGAACCCTAGCACCTCTCCCTTGTCACGCTGCCCCCGACGCATCTTGTCCGCGATCTCTGAGTCGGCTAGCGACGTCCCTCAATATATATCGGCATATTTCCTCCATTTTCACTAGTATGTCCCGACGTCGGCCGATGCATTCGCACTCCTCTCGCAGCCAATGGGTGAGTCCACAAGGCGGCGGCTGCGATGGCCCCGGGCGGTTAGCATGACGGTTAGCATGGTCCTCGGCGCCGGTGAGAGAGCGATGAGGGACAAGAGGGACAAGAGGTACGCTTCCGCATCGAGCGACTAAGACGCCGCGAGGGGGTCTCGACGGGGAGAGCAGAGTGCAGCGCTGCACTCTTCGCCACTTCCTTACGAGCTGCGTCGCCCGCCGATGCTTCCGTTGTCCAGCTTGCTGAACCCAGTCCCTAGCAGCCCCGAGGCATCTGCGCGTCCGGATGCAAGGCTCGCCCCGGACACCCCTCCTACCAACGCCTCGCCGCTGCCGTCGCACGCAGTCTCCGTCTCGCGCGACGTGCGCTTGACCCGAAAAATCACACTGGAGAAGCTGCTGCGCTACGACGCTGTCGGTGCTATCGAGTACCCGGAGACCAGCTCGACGGGCTTCATTGGGCACCTGTTCCGCCTCGACCCTGCTGCGTGGTCGCCCCCCTTCTTAGACTTCGTCTATGCCCAAGGAGAGCCGAGGGGTATGAGTTCTGCAACGAAGACGGTGTCCGTCCCGGTGCTACAAGACGAAGATGAGCGCATGGTTCCCTGCAGGATGTCGTATAGCACATGTACGTAGTTTACTGTCTGCTCACTGCGAATGAGCGTCGAGACATGAATAACTGAGCACAATGTAAGGCCAAGGATGCAAGATTTGCCCGTATGCCATGGAAGATATCCGCAACAGTTGCCACACACAAGCATCGAGAGCAGACCTGTATGCGCGTCTCGAACAGGACACAGACTTGCTGCGCAGGGAGACTGCGACGCCGGTTCGACAAGTCCGCGAGAGGACGCTCGCGCTGTACTCAGCCTACCTCAAGCTCGGGTGTCCAGCTCCGCGCTTCGAAGATACATCCTACGACCCGGACAGTCAAGCTTACCTCGATAACCTGGAGCTCGAAAATGCACGTGCAGAGCGTCGTCGTGGGTTGGAGGAGCCAATGGGTCGATGTCAAGGCAGGTTGTTGTTCGAGCATGACGAGCAAGAGGTCCCTCGTGTCCGGTAAGCATACAGCATACTCATACACACAGAGTACTGATTTATGGTCTTAATGGCGCAGATGTGAGCACTACCACTCAAGAGCAAACCGCCACCACTTGGTCGACTACGCCGTGTCTCGAGGCTCTCACGATGCGGACTACCTCGAGGCGCTTTTCAACAACGACTTCGACGTTATCGAGTCAATTGAAGCGGATTCAGAAGCGACCGATCTCTCGACAGACGTTGGAGGCTGTCGAACGGTGGCCAATAATTCGTCACAGAGGGTCCATTGTCGTGCGTGCTCCTCTGCATACGTTCGCAGTTGCTAATATCGATCTCCCACAGCTCGTGACCACCGCCAGGAGGGCAGCGGAAATGTTGTCGCAGTCGAGATGGTCAGGCTGGGGTGCTCCAGCCGCTTCCAGATGTACGAGCCGCTGCCTGAGTATCGATCAGCCTGCCCGTTTGTCCTCGTCGTGTGCTCTCGAGCACATACACATCCAATTCCACTTCCTACCAAGACACCGCCCTCTATCCGCCGCGAACTTCTGACGCTTCTCTACTCCCTCGGAAATGATCTCGCCGAAATGACGCCCCGCAAGCTTCTGCGGCACACGACAGTTCAAGCCTACCTTAGGCAACGACTGCACGACATCGAGACACCGACGCTCAGCGACATCCATGTCTCACTTGCCAACCGCGATCACATCAAGTCGTACATACGGCAAGCCAAGGCTGGCGCCTTCCCTCTCGGAACGGGGTGGAAAGGTAGACATCATGGCTCCGTACGATATCTATCCACCGACTGAGCGCTCGTTTCTTGTTAGGGCTCGAGCATCTCAAAAAGCAGGAAGACATGGCTCACCGGGCGGTAGCGCAATATATCCGCTACATGGACGAGGTCCCATTAGACTCGCTAGCTCACTGGGATCCATCACAGTCGTCAGACGGCAAATCACGCGACACGCTCCGTATCGTCGTGTGTATGGAACGCGAGCAGAGCATGCGCCTGCATGACGCGCAATATCTGCAAAGCGATATTGCATTTCGCCGTGTGCCTGACTTCTACGAGTTCGAGCTAGGAGGTTGGGACCGCATGAACAAGACCGGTATTGTACTCTTTCTCTAGCCTGATAACTTCGACAACTCAAGCTGACGCCGTCGCAGCGCTGGTGTTCTGCCGCATCTTCATGACTTCGCAAAGCGCCGCGGCACATTTTCTTGCCTTTCAGAAGCTCGAGGAAGTCGTCCAACGAGACACCGGAAGGAGCCTTCGATGGCGGCACATCCACAGCGCGACACTTCACCACCGGTCCGGTATACTTCACTGGGCAGCCGATCAGCACGGTGGGCAGGCTAAAGGTATGTCTCAACGTCGCGCACCATCCAGCGGCACGAACGCTGACCTTCGTCGAGGCTTGGGCCTTCATCTTTGTGCAGTGTCACGAACGGTCCAGAACCGTCGTGATTTTCATGAGCCAGAGAAGCTACTCTCAGACCTGACACCTTACGAACACCTTCAACGTATCTTCCGGCTCTGCTCCGTCCACATCTATCGTAATATCAAGACGTGTGCGGTCCCCGACGTAGTCAAACATCTCATGCGCAGTCTGGTGTGTATAAATCATGACAGCTGGGATGACACAGTACATGCCATTGAACGCGACGGCGGTCGACCGGGAAGTGGTGAGTACACCGCACTGCGCTCGATCTTCGCTGATCCAGCATCCATCCAGCATGGGTACAAGACAAAGTGCGCAGCCATTTCGCTTTCCCGGGCATGTGTTGGAGCAAGAGCCATATACCCCTCGACATCTGGCAAGCAGGTGATCGTAACAGCAACTTAATCGAGGCCGCACATGCCGACGTCAATCGCGAGGGTACAGGCTGTACTCTCGTCAGCGGAGTCAGCCATGCACAGCGCTTCGATAGCTTCAAGCTCAAGACCCTGCAGGTGAGCCAATTTTTCCGACATCCTCACTGTTTACTGCTCATAAAATGTACGTAGGCCCACGAGATCACAGGAGTTCGTGGCACCTTTCATACAGGTGCACCATCTGAGCTTAGTCTTCGAAATCTCCGACGACAGCGTACGTGGTGCATCCCGATTTACTGCGTTCACTCAATTTACCTGCTCTTTCTCAGAAACGGCCCGGTTCAAAGCGCTCTTGGCAGAGGATCGTGGAATTGAGACGGCAAATACGAGACTCATGGATGCTAATACACGGTTTTCTCAAGCTGATCAACATGTCCGGCGCACATCGGCTGCACTCCTGGAGGCTGACCAGCCAGACGACGTTGACCATCCGCAGAAGAAGCGTCGTATAGACGCGGCCGATCGCGCCGTTAAAGCAGCTGATAGAGCGCGAAAGGAGCTCGACAAGGCAGCAGAAGCCAGCCTGGGGCGCATCGGGAAGGGAACGGGGAAGGTCCCTCTGCTCCTTCCCGGGGTGAACATTCGCGACGCCGTGGGGGTAATTAGATATGATGGACTGCATTCATAGTATTTTACATAGTATTTTACACACAATTTACATACAATGCGCTGCGTGCAACCGGTTGAGCGTGGTTTGAATGCAAGCGATGAAGGACGCACGATGGTTCGCGGTCGCGCTGGGCGTGAACAACGTCGGCAACGCGTTCACGCCGCAGGCCAGCGTCGACCCGCTCGCGCTCTGCCCGCTCGGCGTCGCGGTCTACCAGGACGCGACGAACGAGACGTCACGGTGCGACACCTTGCACGGTCGCGCCGAGCATATTCAGCGTCGTGCGGCGGGAGCACGGCGGGGAGCTGCGGGCTCGACGGGTAGCTCGCGTGCTTCGTTCTCTCCTGCGGCGGCGAGCGCGACGTCGACGTCGTCTGCTTGTGGAACGGCATCGGCGACGGGCGCGAGGGCATTGGCGACGACCCGCGACGCCCCGCGGGCGGCGCCTCCATCTTCGTGCGCTTGCTCGCCTCGCCGTCGTCCGCAGGGCTGAGCGGCCGCTTCAGCGGCCCGCTGCCCCCCGCGAGCGTGCCGGGCGGCGTGTGGTGGGAGCGCGTCGACGAGACGGACCCGTGGTGCGAGCGCACGGACGGCGAGCGCGAGATCGGGCGCGGCGCGGGAGGGTGCGCGGGCCCGCTCATGCTGCCGTGGAAGCCGCCGGCCGCGAGGCCCATCAGCGTCTCCGCGACGCCCTCGTCGTACTCCTCGTCGAGCGCGGGGACGGGTCGTACTCCTCGTCGAGCGCGCTGACGGGCGGCATGGGCGCGGCGCTGGTCGGCGACGGCTGCACGGAGCGCGTGACCGACGCGGAGCCGTTCGAGCTCCCTGGCTCGGGCGAATCGTTCCTTTTGGCGGAGTACCCCTCCGCGACCTTGAACGGCGGTGGCTGGTTGAGCGGCTGCCCGCGCGCGTCCGAGTACGGCTTCGGCGTGTCGTCGCGCCCGCCCTCCTCGAGCCTGCGCTGCTGCCGCTGCTGCTGCGTCGCCGCCTTGCGCTTCTTGCGCTCCTTCTTCGGCGGCGGCTCCGGCGGCGCGGGCGCGGGCACCTCGACCTCCTTCTCCTTCACGCCGCGCCGCCTGCGGTCCTTGTACTCCGCGGGCGAGCCGGCCTGGTGCTGCGCGATGTGCTGGCTCTCGGACCCGCGCGCGTTGCTCCCGACGAACGGCGGCGGCGGCGGCGGGTTGTTGCGCACGGCGAGCGGGCGCTTGAGGCCCCAGTTGCCGCGGTGTGCGTCGCCGCCGTGCGTGGTGTAGACCTGCTGGGCGGACTGCGTGCGTCTGCGCTATGGGGGGGTTGTCGGGGTAAGGCGATAGAGGTAGACGAGGCGGCGGGCGGGCGTCGAGGGGCAAACAGGGGTTGAGAAGACGAGAGGAATGCCATAGTAGCTAGAAAAACTCACCAACATGTTCTTGTTCGCATAGAGGCAATTGAGAGACGGATGTTGGCGTCGATACGCAGTCGGGCGCGCACCCATAACATCCGGCGTGGCGAAGGGGCGAGCCTTGAGGGCGGTGGATGCTTGCTGGATATGTTTGAAAGCGGCGGGCAAAGCGTCGGCAGCGTCAGCACGCCGCAGGTAGTCCGAGTCGACACGGCACAGCACACGCACCTGGACGACTCTCACTGGCCGCTGGCCATGCCCACTCGCTATCCGCATGCCTGGCACGCAGGACCGCGCCCACTCGCCTCGGGAACGCTTTTGGTCTTGCGTTCGGGTTTCTCGCAGGCGGTCGACGGCCTTCCTCGTCTCGACGGATAGCGTCTGCGTTGACTGTGAGCGAGAGAGGAGGGGAAGAGCGCGATACGCACCGTATGCGACGGACCAGGCGGACCAGTGCGCGTTGCGCTCGACGTGGCGCTGACGTATGTGGACTGAGGGGTGGGGTAAGGGATAAATGCAAATGAGGAGGAGGCGGCGCGCGTCGAGGGGAAAGAGGTTGTCGACAAGACGGAGAGACGAGAGGCGTCCGGGGTAGGTGGCTTGGGGCAAGACGCGTCCCGGACGCGCTCAGACCATCAATTAGACGCGCTTGTGCTCGCGCCACAGACGCGCCACGGCGTTCTGATCAACCAAATACTGCCACCCAGCTCACGGTACTCCCACTCCTTTTCTCTGGCAACCACCACCACCCCCTCACTGTCGTTCACTGTCGTCCGGTCTTTTTTTAAAAATTTGCGGCAGCGTCTTGCAAAGCTGCAGGTGTCGAACCCGGCGCCTCTCCTGCGCATCGTGCTAGCCTCCCGACCCTCTTTTGCCATTTCCCGTCGCTCTGTGGTTTATTCAATTTTCCTCTTCTGCATGCTATCATTCCGTCCCAACAAAAACCGCCCGCAATGGCCCGCACCGTGAGCTTCTTGATTTTTTTCCAGCGTCCGAGTCCGTGCCCACCTAGTTGAGAAGACGCGTTCAGCCCGCATTTTCTCACCTTACGTGCTCGACTACGCGTTCGAGGCGCCTGAAGCCCTTGTGCTCGACAACACGGATTTTGTTCAACTCATGAACAACGCCTTTCAACGCGCGGACGAGGTCGAGGCTGCCCGGGACAATGGCGACGAACTTCTCGCTCCCAGCCAACGACGTACTCCGGCGCCGCAAAAAAATAAAATCACAGCCGTACAACCTGAACACATGCCCTCCGAGGTTCCTAAGCAAGCCGGGGCGACGCTCGACAACCCAGTGAGCTTGCTCGCCCCTCGTTGTCTGTGTCCGACCTTCCAGCTTACCGCCTTTGTAGCCTTCCCTCGGTGCGACCGAAGCGCAGTCCACACAGCAAGATCGAGTGCATAAACATCAAACAGGCAAGCGTCGCCGCAAGCGTGCTCAAGTTGCCATGGAGCACAGGGGCCGGCTCGTCAACCTCAAAATGCGCGGCGCTACTGTAGCGCGCTACAGCAAACCTGCCAAGATCCCTTCAAGAGTATCTGTGAAGAAACTTCCCCACGCGGCCGGTGGCTGGATAGGCAAGGTGATTCCGAAGGTAGATGGCGCACCCGTCAGCCTCGATGACCCGAGCATCCGTGGCTTCCGCCTGTACAAATGGGATGGCTGGTAAGCCCTTCGTCCATGTGTCCTGATATGAGTTCCTCACGAGATCTGTAGCAAAGACGTTGCGGTGGTCGACCCCAGTAGCGCGATCCTCGCGAAATTGGCCGGTCGACCAGCAGACGACGCTACGTGGCCCCAATCTTGCAAGCAGATATATAGCACAATGAGAAACATCGCCGGCAAGTTGAAGCTTCGCGCGGGCGACCTTCTGCATCGACGGGGCAACTACGCTGTGGCACGCATGGGTATCTCGTACGGAGGCGGCCAAACGGTGCGTCGCATATCTCACCCCATGCACACAAAGTCATTGACTCCGCGTGCCTTTCGGATACATAGCGACCCATGAATATGGACCTTCATGGAAACAACGAGGTGCTCAACGAGCTAGCGCAGGTGCCGGGGATGAAGCATGCATCTGGGCGGGTGAACGGTACGCCTGCTGAACTTAGCATGGCTGTTCTCTGTTTGAAACAAGTCCCTTTTAGGCTCGTTTGCAACTTCCAGTCCCAAGCTATACAAGGAATGCGAACACAACATGGAGCAAATTCTCGAACACGACCCGACCCTCGTCATGCCTTTCGACAACAACGTCCACGCCGGTGTGACATTCAACTTCGGGCCACGCACGGCCACGTGGAGGCACCTCGACAGCTCAAACCTTCCCAACGGGTGGTGCTCCATCCTATCCCTGGGCGACTACGACTACACCAAAGGCGGACAGCTCATCCTCTACTCATACAAGCTGATCATACAATTCCCTCCCAACTCAATCATTCACCTGCCGTCTGGTAGCGTCGAGCATGGCAACATCCAGGTGCAAGAGAATGAGACACGTATGTCCGTGACCTGGTACACCGCTGGGGCGCTCTTCCGCTACGTGGCGTACGGCTTTCGTACCGAGAAGGCGCTTGCAGCGGACGACCCATCAGCCAAGGCTCGATTCGACGCGGAGCGTGGTGGACGTTGGCAGGCAGCCCTCAATCTGTTTTCTAAGTACAATGAGCTGGCACAGGACATTTGCAAGGCGTTCGGTCTTTCAGCCTCGACGTAGCATCAGTCTTTACTCTTGATACAGTGTGATTGGGTAGACTTAATCCATGTGCTTGCTTGCAAATATTCAGAGTCAATTCTTGTGCTTCTTGCTTCAGACAGTGCACGACATGTTGAATAGGATAACAGTCACATTGCATTAAAGGCAAGATGTTATGGTAAGATGAACATGTAAGTAAGTAACAAGATGGGTATAGCGAGTCGATAGGGCTAGAAGCGTGTATGCACCCATGATGCTTTTGAGGGACGAATAGACAAAAGATAGAAAGAAAGAGTACTTGGTAAAGATAGGAAGAGTCAATTGTTAGTCAAGGTTGGTCAGATCAATGACCTCTCGTTCTTCGGCATCGTCGGTGAGGTCGATGATGCAGTAGGGCGAGTGGGCCTCCTCGTGAACCCGCTGCGTGATCCATCTGTTGCAGAATCGGCACTGGATGAAAAGAGAGCGGAAGTCGGCGTCGCTGAGTCCGCCATCGACGAAGTCATCGAGCTTGAGCAGCTGAAGGACGGGGCTGGGGGTCCAGCGGATGCGATGGGTGAGATGAAGGCGGCCGCTAGGTGTCGAAGCAACGGTGCCCGTCGAAGACGAGCTGCTTGCATAGCTCGCAGACCTCGCCGCGACCCTCGCCGCAGTGTAGCTGCCAGCAATATCTGATACTCGGCATTAGAAGACTGCAGCGGTGCAAAATGAACACAAGACTTACCAAGGCGACGCCTCTGGGAAGCCCTGCCTGGGGTGGAAGACGCAGCCGACGACGTAGAAAAGATGCTGTCGCCCGAAGACGTACGGGCGAAGGAGCGGCGTCCGGGAGTCGACGCTCTGTCGTCGTCGTCGAATATATGGGCACCCGACCGCTTCAGGGCACGGCTGCCACCTGTTCATATAGGCATAAGATCGAGTGAAGCTATGCGTGAAATGGGATGGTGACTCACCGGGAGGAGGCGGCGTGGGCTCGGGGGTGGCCTCGGGGGTAGACACGGCCGAAGCGGGCACATAGAGCAAGGGCCCATCGACGGTCCGTTGGACAGGAGGCGGCGGCAGTTCTCCTGGTGCTGTATGTGCATGGTGAGCATGCATGCACGGAAGGCCAGTTAGATACTCACCTCGGAGAGGATAGCGCTTGACGAGGATGCCGAACCTGGGGTAGATGCGCTCGATGATATCTGTAGACTAAGTTAGCTAGTGAACGAACTGAGGGATGATCGCTTACAGAAATACTTGCACACTTCCTGTGCGCAGGCGGCGACCCAGAAGCCCTTCAGTCGACCAGAGGCAACGCGGAAGACGATGGACTCGGTGAAGGCGTTCGGATCTGGATCTGCAGAGGCGCAGAGGCAGCCTGGGGCCGCGAATTCATGGGTGTCCCTGTAGACCGCAAAGCGCTCGGGCGAGACGCGCTGTCCAAACTCGTCGACAGGCCTGCGTCGATGTGCGTGTAAGTATCAGATAGACAGAGGCAAGGAGCAACTTACCAGGCCCATACAACCAGCCGTCCCAGAGGACGACTGTACTCAAGGATGATGCCTTTCTTCTGCTCAATGGAGATACGGCGTCGTTGTGGAAGGAAGCCGAACGAATCCGGGGTGGACGAGCGTCGAGGAGGGCCGAAGATGGGGGGGAATTCGTCGCGGTCCATTGGAAGCAAGTGAGTGAACTGTTATTGAGCAAAGGTGGGTAGGTTGTGCTGCTCCGAAAGACGCACCTTATATACACCAGGGACCTGACTAAATTGCGGACGCCAAAGGCGAGCAGACACTCTCGTCGCGTCGCCAAGTCGTTCACTAGCCTGCGACTTGCGGCCTGAACAGGGCGCGTTAATTAGTCGTCGCGTCGTACGAGTTGGCACGCACCAATTAGCACGGCGCATACGCGTCGCGTCGCCAACGTGTCGCCGGCCTGCGACCGTCGGCCTACGCGGGACGCGTCAATTAGCGTTAAGTCGCGTCGAAAGGACACGACTTGGCTGTAGAAAACAGAAAAGAGAATTAGCGAGCGTATCGCGTCGACTCGGCCGAAAAAAAAGAACTCACCGACTCCGCGCGCAGTCCTGCCCCTTAGACTATGCCCAAGGTCGACATATACAGGGACAGGCGGTGTTTGAAGCTGCCCAGTAGCGTCGGCGGCCGCCAAATACGTTCGAATGGGCGGGAGGGTCGGGATGTGACGCGTCGTGACCAGGAACTGCGAGGGAACTAATTATTTCCTTGTATTTCCTAGGGTTTGTGAGTATATTTGCTTGTTTGGCTCTGCAGTGGCGTCAATCACGTCACATCTTTGATTATCGGGGCCGTTACGACACAGATAGTACTACCCGAGCTAAGCGAATAATACCAATCGACTCTGCACTCGTCGGTGCGGTCCGACGCCGGAGCATGCGCGTACGTACGTGCAGTGACAATAGCGCTAAGCCTATAGACTTAGTATTGGTGTCGTATGCGGAAAACACGGGTGCTGAGCAGGCGCGGAGCCGTAACGGCGCTTGCGACGGTCATTTGGGAGATTGAAAGCAAGATCAGTGGGCGGTATGACATATGTAGGCTTTCGTACATGTAGTATAGTATTGTGCGAGGCAGGCACAGGGGCTGGAGGGCGGGGCATGCGTGTCGGAGCGTGCCGTGTAGCGGGGCGAGGAAGACGGCGGCAGAGGGCAGCATCTCGGTCATTCTGAACGACTGTCTTCTGACACCACAAGACCGAGCTACGGTGACTAGCTTGAGCGACGCACGTGGTGGCGGCGGGTGGTAAACTTGTAGGCGCTTCGAGTCGAGATCCATCTCACGCAAAGGCGCTTGAGGCTCGTTCTGACAACACATTGGGTGCAGAGATCAAAGCAAAAGTGAGCGACATCACATACGCATCCATTCATTCGTTTATTCGTGCGGGGGTACGATATGGGATCGGGCGCCCCGCGGACGAGGCGCGTGGGTCCAAGAACACAGCGGGTGGGCACGGCAGATCTAGAGGCGCCGGGACGTGCTGCAGTAGTACGGTGCGGCCTCGGAAGACGCGCAGAAGTAGGCCGACGCGCGGGCAGTCGTTCCAGTGGTGGCAGACTCGGAGGCGCGTCAACCGAGGGCGATGGGGAGAAGACAGACGGTCACGGGCAGGCGTGCAGGGACGCGAGGCGGGTGTATGCGCGGTCCCAGGATCCCCGGACTCTGAGGGCACTGGCATGAATGTCGACTCGGAGGCGCGCCAAGATGTGGTGCCAGAAGGTAGGTACGCGCGCAATAATGTGCCGTGCTTCAAGCTTCAAGCTCAAGTTCCACCGAGCAGTGACTCGTCGAGAGCATGTACACAGAAGCGACGCAGCCTGCAGGCGCCCGGTCCCAGGATCACCGACTTGGGTAGATACGGATGCGGAGGCGCCAGGGTGGGCTGCGCGGTAAATACTGGTAGAAGTGCGGCGAGCGGGCCGGGGAAGATAAGCGTTCCCTCGAGCGAAGGCATGCAGCAGCAGCCCCTCGAGGCCGCGGGTGTATGCGCGAGTCCCAGGATCCCCGGAGTAGCTCAATTGGTAGAATCGGAGGCGCGCCAAGATACAGACGGAACGCAAGGCGAGAAGGTTAGGCACGCGTGTAATCGTGAACCCCGTCCACAGAGCAGTGACTCGTCGAAAACACACAGAGGTCGACGCAGGCGCCCGGTCCCAGGATCACCGACCTGTGTAGATGTGGAGGCGCCAGGGTGCGGCGAACGGACCGGGGGGGATACGCGTTCCCTCAAGGCAAGGCAGACGGAGGCAGAGGTCACTGAGCTCGAGCAGCAGCCTCGTCTGATATGAGTAGGCGCGGGTACGCAACACGGGAAACGAGCTCGAGGGCAGGACCAAGCACGCTCAAGCTGCAGTTGAGATTGCAGTGTATAGAACACTATGATAGACAGAACAGGCTGGTCAGTCGACCGCTAAAGCAAAAGTGAACGACGCCGTCGAGGAAGGGCGCTTCAATTGCGCTGCGCGGTGCGAGGATCACTGTGACTATGGCAGCGCGCCGCCCGATCATTTCATTGTGATGGGGGATTCGATTCCGCCGCGACTCCCGACGACGACTAGGATGGCAGGAACGGAACGTAGCGTGGATATCACGGAGGGCGGGACTGCAGAGGCTGCACCGCAGCTGCAGCTGTTGGGCGCAGGCGAGGCGGAGGCGGGAGACAAGTTTGCGAATTGCAAATTGCATCGGCATACCCCGACGTGTTCATTAGCCTCTTGCGCGTCTGTCTGTCCGTTGACGCGCATGACGATGATGGTGGTGGGACGTTGCGGGCACAACGCGATAAGCAACCAGCTCAACCAGAGCAGAGCAGCTACGTATGGACGTTGCACGGTGGGCACCTGGTCGTCCCACTATACAGGCTAAAGTAAGCACGTCGGAGAGGGTCTCCGTCGCGCTTAGTATAGCACGAACTTAGTAGCGCCCTCTGGCAAAATATCGAGCACTTTACTGCCCAGGACAACCGGATCGAGGCGTCTCGTCATCACCGGATCCCACGCCGCGTCCCGCATACGTCAGCTTCCCCTTTCGGTCCACTCGTCGTCACCGTGGCCGCCGGCGTGCTCGCTGTCTCGACGACGACCTTGCCTCCCGCCCCCACCATGGACCCTACAGCTCTACAACTTCGTATATATTGTCCTACGGCAGTCATATAGTCACTGGTAGGTGCGCTTCTTGCGCGCCGCCTCCTGCTCCCCTCCTCCGGGTGCCGACAATGTGCAGGCAGCGGTGAGCACTCTATCACGTTCTCTGTCATGCTCACGAGCCTCGTAATTTGCACAAAATAGAAACGGTGCTCTATGTGCAGGTCCGTGAGGCCGCTTCCGGTGCGCCGCCCCCCGAACGAGCCCGCCGACGCTACCGACGCTGACGGTGCGGAGCCTGCCACGCATTCACCACGGCATATACGACCCCCATACTCCGTAGGCTCCATCATGTACGCATACTACAACAGACAGCCTCCCCGCTTTGTGCGCGCCCCTTCTCACTCCCGTCCTGCGGATGTCACCAATGTCTAGAATGGTGAGCTCTCTCCCGCCTTCTATGTCCCTTCCAGAGCCATGAAATCTTGTACATGGTAGCATGCGTGCAATGGCTAGCCGAATACAGTAGCGCTTTCAGTGCGCCGCCATCGGAACGCTCCCGCCGACGCCGCCGCTTCAAACGCCGACGAGCCCGCCCCGCCCTCATACCACATCTCACCGCCTCCATGCTTTGCACATAGTCTCTTGTATGTAGTAGATTGTGTTCTCGACACCCGCTTTGTGAACTCCATTGCGCGTTTGGACCCGTGATGTTGCCGAGACCCGCAGCGTTGAGCTCATATACTGCTGTTATCTCTCGATGAATACTCACCAAATCTTATATGCATGTACATACAAGTAGTCACAATGTAATTCGACGTTACGATTTATTTTATCATGTGGCGATCGTGCTCGCCGTCTTTGATCGCTCCATCGCTGATAGCGCCGACGCGCTCGATCCTGTCGTCGGATCCTGTTGAAACATCATGATCCTGATTGCTGCGGAAGGCATTGAAAGCCATGGATAATTCTGCAATTTTGTGGTTAAAGGTAGGGCCTGTGTGGGCTTTCACTGTGGCGACAGTACAGAGTCGGCTATCGCACCCGCACCTGTAACATGCTGCGTTGTTAGTATTCTGAAATTCACTCATTTATTATGTGAGTCTGTAGCAGTATTCGCATAAGTGATACCAAGTAGATTCACACTAGTCAGAGAAAAATTGAACGAAGTAACGCGCCCGTCGGCGTCGTCGGCGACGGCACTGGGCGCGACGGTGAGCTCGGTTTAACAAGTATTTTACAATTTCAAGTCACGCATTGCGTGCATGAGTACTGATCCCTTTCGCACAGAACATAATGTACGCTCCGATCAAGGACTGAGGTCAGTATGTGAACTCTTTGTCGAAGCTTCCGGCGACATCGCCAGACCCAGAGGGGTCATCGCACTCAGAAAGCGCACATATTGGGTACATTGAACTATAGGTAAGATGCTCGATAAAAATTACGGAGGCGGTGGGATGTGGTATGAGGGCTGGGCGGGCTCGTCGGCGTTGGAAGCGGCGGCGTCGGCGGGAGCATCTGGACAGCGGCGGACTAAAAGCGCGCATTCAGTCGAATAGCCATCAGGCGCATGCTGCCACGTGTAAGATTTCAGGGCTATGGAAGGCGCAAAGAAGGCAGGAGAGAGCTCACCATTCTAGACATTGGTGACATCCGCAGGACGGGAGTGAGAAGGGGCGCGCACAAAGCGGGGAGGCTGTCTGTTGTAGTATGCGTACATGATGGAGCCTACGGAGTATGGGGGTCGTATATGCCGTGGTGAATGCGTGGCAGGCTCCGCACCGTCAGCGTCGGTAGCGTCGGCGGGCTCGTTCGGGGGGCGGCGCACCGGAAGCGGCCTCACGGACCTGCACATAGAGCACCGTTTCTATTTTGTGCAAATTACGAGGCTCGTGAGCATGACAGAGAACGTGATAGAGTGCTCACCGCTGCCTGCACATTGTCGGCACCCGGAGGAGGGGAGCAGGAGGCGGCGCGCAAGAAGCGCACCTACCAGTGACTATATGACTGCCGTAGGACAATATATACGAAGTTGTAGAGCTGTAGGGTCCATGGTGGGGGCGGGAGGCAAGGTCGTCGTCGAGACAGCGAGCACGCCGGCGGCCACGGTGACGACGAGTGGACCGAAAGGGGAAGCTGACGTATGCGGGACGCGGCGTGGGATCCGGTGATGACGAGACGCCTCGATCCGGTTGTCCTGGGCAGTAAAGTGCTCGATATTTTGCCAGAGGGCGCTACTAAGTTCGTGCTATACTAAGCGCGACGGAGACCCTCTCCGACGTGCTTACTTTAGCCTGTATAGTGGGACGACCAGGTGACGGTGGGGCGGGTGCAGGCTTGGCGTCGGCTGGAACGAGTTGTGGACGCGCATATATTGTGCGATCAGCACGCGCGGAAGCAAAATGACAGCATGTCCCACCTTATCTCGCGCCTCGAGATCGCATCATCGGCCTCCCTTCTGCCACCCCGACCACTTTACTACACCTCCTCGCACGCCCGCACTCTGTTGAAAACAGCTATCTGCAGCCAGCGTTCGTGCTCGCCGTCCGCGTCCCCGTCTTCCTGCCAGCGCCCGATAACGCTACACGCTGCGGCTGCGACCCGCATATGTACGTTACCCTCGCTGGATACTAGGTGGATGCTCACTTGGCTGCGGCGAGGCAGGGCAGATAGCGCGAACAGCTCCCAGGCCCGGTGTGCTGCAGCTTTCGAACGCGGCAAAGACGCGTACGCGTACGCACGTTCCGCGCGCGCTCCCAACCCTAAACTCTATCCGTACGCGCACGCCTCCAAACCCGCGCTTCCGCGTCCGCAACCAAAATAAATTTTCACCACACGGCCTTCCTCAGTCCTTCCTCTCGTAACCGCGACGAGCGCACCGCCAGCTTATCGCCCACTCGCCTGCGCCGCGCACGAACGTGGACCCACACGCGCGCCCACACCGCCGGCCGACTGTCACTGAATCATGCATATGCGCGCGCCATCATCTGGCCACCGTGCGCGTATCAAGGGGCGCGGCTGCGTTGCATCATGCAGGATACAGCTAAGCGCGTACATCTTCCAGAGATTTTCCTCGTTTCGACTGGGGCGCGCCGATGATCTTGCGCAGGGATGCTTGGGGTCCGCGCGCGCGTAGCCTTCAGAATATACAGAGGGTCAGGTCAGGTCGGGACGCGTAGAGGCATAGAGACAGAGTGGGCGCGGACTGCTGGAGGGGGGTGGGCCCGGGCTCCCCGTCCGCGTTGTGTACGTGTGTGGGTGCCGGCGTCGCACGTTGACGTCGCTTTGCTTTGTGCGGATTGATGTGCGTGGGTTCTTTCCGGCGAGGCGAGGCGAGGCACCGAGTATTCCGCGCGCGCAGGCTTTGCGAATACGAAATTCGCCAGTCGCCATTCGCTTGCTTTGTGGGCGGAAGTACTCCGAGTCGGATGTCATTGTCTAGTCTGCGCGGCGGCGGTGGCGGAAGCACGCCCTTCGCTTCATGTCGGACGGGCAGGGTTCGGGTTCTGCGATGTTAAGCTACAAGCTCGCCGATGTGTATGTGCATGCGCGCCCGGCCGCGCGTCGCATTCATTCGACAGCGATCTCGTCGTCGAAAGATGGATGGAGATGGAGATGTGGTGCCGGGTGGGTGCGCGGCTTCGCTTCGAAGTGCTTCGGTGCCTCGGGTCTCGGTCTCGACTTCTTGGGAACAGTGGTGGGGGATGCCGAAGTTCTAGCGGGGAGGCACGCACGCACGCAGCTGCAGGGGAGAGCCGAGGGACTCGTCGATGCCTGTCGATTGCACAGATAAGTTGCTCAGATCTAGAGCAGAACGCACACGATCCGAGCATTATGCGCGGGTGTTCCATTTCCATCTGGACGCGCACCGCGCGCGTTCTGACTGTCGAATTCGAGGTCCTTGTCACAGGCGAGGCGATCTGACTCGGAGCATGGCAGAGTCGTCGGGTGAGCGCAGAGTGCGCCGGTGAGTGTGCCCTGCGTGGAGGTGTCGCGCGTCCCCTTCATTTCCAGTCACATTTACATTTGCATTTACCGACTGACAGTACTTTACAGCGGGCCCCGTCCTTGTCATCGCGCGCACCGGCGCAGGTCGAGCGCCGGCGCGCGCAGTACCGTTACGACTGCGCGTGCAGCTAGCAGCCTCCGCTTCCGCGCCGTGCTCGAGTCATCCATGTCAAAAGCGAGGTCCGCCCGCGCTGCGCCGTCCTCTCTACGTAGCACGGGCCCCCGCTCTGTTCCTCAATGGGACCCCTGCGGGTTGTTATCTAATCCTATCCTATCCTATCCTATCCTATCCTATCCTCAGCATTTGCCAGTCGGCACTGGCTGGCATGTCTCAGTTCATTCAACGGCGGGCTCGCAGGTGATCGAGGCGCGGGGCGATCGGGCGGCGGTGCAGCTGCGGGGGCGGCCTGCCCCGGACTGCATCTGCATTCTGCATTCCGATCGGCTGCGCGTGACGCGCGCACGGGGCTAGACGCGGGCTCCGCCCACCGCGATATTGGCAATAATATATGGTATTGTGGGCTGGCAACGCTGATATGATGTGATGCTGTGATGGGGGCGGCGGCGGCGGGTGATTGGCGGCGGCGGCGGTCGGCGATGCGCGTGCGCGGCGAGCCGGCGAGTGCTGACTGGGAGTGGGACTGGGAGCAGGGTCGCGCAGTCGTGCTGCGCTGCGTGGTAAGGCGCTGTCAGGACAGTAGCTGATCACGGTGTGGTGACTGTGCTGTGCACATGCTCGCTGAGTAACGCGGCTTACGGCGCGGGTGTAACTGGGGCGTGACGGGGGTGGGAAGGGACGTGCGGCGGCGGCGGATCAGTGGGAAGGATTCCATGGAGGCCTGCCTATGCCGTGCGCTGCGACAAAGAGACGGCGGCAAGGGCCGGGCTGGGGTTAGGGGTGCGCCGGGCTGCGGGCGGGCGATGGGATCTGGGGTGTTCTGGGGTCCCGGGTGGAATGAAAAGCACGTGTGGATAAAGGAGGAAAGGCCAGCGAAATTGGTCCGACTCTCTCCTCTGCCAAGCTTGCATTGTTACCCCCACCACTATATATCCCGTCTCCCCATCACTCGCCCCCGTCTACGCCCCCGCCTGCTGCACGCCACACACACCCGCTCGCCATGGCCGCCGTCCTCCAGCCCAACAGATTCACACCCTATCGATCCCCCCCGCCCGGCGGAGGCATCCTCCTCAACAGCCCCGGCCGCTCCACCGTCGCCCTCCCCGCCCCCTCCTACCGCCGCACCAGCCCCTCCTCCCGCCCGTCCCCCAACTCCTTCTCCTCCTCCGCCTCCTCTTCCGACGACGGCGACCCGTCCTCCTCCACAACAACCACCCCGCCCCAGTCCCTCCACAACTCCCTCACCCTCGACCACCCGCCCGCCTGCCCCGGCTGCCCCTCCTGCCGCCGCTCCATCCGCTTCGCCCCGCTCCCCGACCCCCGCCGCGCCGTCATCGTCACCGAGCACGGCCAAGAGGTGCCCCTCCCCGCCGTCGTCGACGACCCCGCCGACGCCCCCTCGCTCCCCGCCGCCCTTTCCTGCCACAAGCTCGACTCGCTGCTCCTCGGCCAGCCCGTCGACCTCGACCCCCGCGCACTCCCCACCATCACCACCACCCCCTCGTCCCCGGGCCTCCCCTACTCCGCCTCGTCCCCCCCGTCCCCCGCCAGCACCAAGCGCGCGCTTTCGCCCCTCCAGCACGCACCGCGTCCGCGCCGCCACTGCCCCGAACCCCTCCTCCTCATCTTCCTCCGGCCTCACAAAGAAACTCCTCAAGCCCTTCATGTTCAAGCCCACCTTCTCCGCGTCCTCGACAGACGTCTCCGCGCCCGGCTCCGCCGCGTCCTCGCGCGAGAGCTCGCGCACCCGCGACGACACGCCCGCCGCGCCGCCGTCGACGTGGGGCATCCCGCTCGGGCGGTGGACGTCCGAGTCGTCCTCGGGCACCGTCACCGCGCCGCCCGCGCGCCGCCCGTCCGCCCCCAGCGCCTCCACGAAGAGCGGGCCGTCCGCGTGGGGCTGGGGCGCGCCGCTCGGGCGCGCGCAGTCCGCGTCGAGCGCGGCGCCGCAGCCGAAGCGCATGCTCAACGGCCGCGTGTACGGCGCGCCGCGGCGCGCCCCGCCGACCGGCTTCGAGAGCGTGCCGGACAAGGAGCCCGAGTTTGTCGAGTGGGGGTTCGGCGGCATGGGGAGCGTGAAGCACGCGGGCGCGGGGGGCGGCGCGTGGGCGAAGGTGCAGAGCGCGAGCAGCGCGGTCGCGGGGCGCGGGCGGAGCATGGAGCGCGCGGGGGCGAGCGCGGGCGGCGGCGGGGAGGAGGACGACGGGAGCGGGATGGCGTGGCTGAAGAAGCGGCGCGAGGCGCGCGAGAAGAAGGAGGCGGAGGAGCGTGCGCGCGCGCAGGACGAGGAGGCGCGCACGCCCACGCAGCCCGCGGCCGCGCACACGAATCCGGGCAGCCCGAACCCGAACCTCGCGCCCGTGCGCGTCGCGCTGCCCGCGCCCGCGCCGCACCACCGCGCGCACGCGCCGAGCGTGAGCCGCCAGAACTCGGGTGCGGCGGTGGAGGCCGCAGCGGTCGTCGAGCCTGTGCATGCGAAGGAGGTGGCGTCCGCGTCGGACGCGGACGATGAGGAGGACGAGGACACGGAGGGGGACGGCGAGGAGGAGGAGGAGGAGGATGAGCAGGTGCGTTTTGTTGCGTTTTCACTTGGTCGTAGGTGGGATGCTGATGATTTGGTGTTTGATTTTGATTAGGAGGAGCTGTCGGAGGAGCAGCGCAAGACGGCGCTGGGGGCGGGCGTCGAGCTCGTCAGCCGGCACCGCGAGTGAGCTGCCCGCGTTCTACTCTGTTTCGCTCGCTCGCCCGTCCCGTCTGCTTTACTTTGCGATACCCCCGCCCGCATACCCCGCGCACTAAAATTCTCGTCGAGACCGCCTGCTCGTACTCACGGCCTCCTGCTTGGTACGTCGCCCGCCCCGCCGTGTGTGCCGCTCCGATCTGATGCTGACGGACGGGTGCGCGTAGATCCATTTGTGTCGTGTCTATATCCATCGCCATCTTCGTCGTCGTCGTGTATCGTTCGTGCTGTCTCACTCTCCATTCCATTCCCGTGCGTTGCGTTCCGTTCTGTGTACATCACTCGCCGTTACCCGTCCGTGTATATCATCACCGTCTCGTCCATATCCCGCCCCCACCACCCCTCTCCGCTCCGCTCCTCCTCTTGGCTGTCCATGTCATTGATTGACCCCGTTCCATGCTCAGACGCCTTCTTTCCTTTCCTTCCGTGCTTCGTGCTGCATACACACACACATACATACATACATTCATACATCGGCCCGTCGGGCTATTCCATATCTTTATGGGTTCGATATCGGTCTCGCGGTGAATGCAGATGCTAATGCTAATTCGGAGCGCGTGGTGTGGTGCGGTGCGGACGCCGGAATGGAGGTGGGTGGGGATGGGAAGTGCGCCTCGCCTCCAGAACGACCAGAGGGGCCGGGACACCGCCGATCCGCGGACTGGACGCGGACGCGGACGTTGCCAGGCCCAGCTCGCCTGCGAGGTCGATGCGCCGCGGGGGGCCGGGGCATCGCGCGCCGTCGTGCGGCGGCGTAACTGCGACTGCAACTGGAGCGCGAGCGCGAGTAAGTATGTACGTGCGCCTTCCTTGCCTGCCCTCGTAAGTGACAGTCGGAGCTCTGCGGCTGTGGTACCAGTGCTCAGGACGTCCGGGACTTGCCAATGCCAGCTGGCCGCGGAGTGCGGTGATCGATCGGGAGTGCTGGTCGGGCGGGGGGCGCTGTTTAGGCCAGTGGCACTGGATGCATTGGCCCGGGTGCGACTCTCGTTGCATGCGTGCGCATGACGTGTCTCCGCCGGGTTTGGTCGAAGTTGAAGTTCTGCGGCGGTGGGATGGATGCGTGCTGAGTCTGTGCTGTGCGGTGCGGTGCGGGCCTTCCCTGCGTCACAACGGCCGTCCAAGAGGCATGCCGCGGGCACTCGGGCATGGATATTGGATATGCATATGATCGTGCGTGGAGCGTGCACGGTATCCAATTCGTTGACGGGTACTGTATAGCTATAGGTGGCCATGGGATCGGTGTGCATGCCAGTGGGCCTCTGCAGCTGCCTCGGTCAGGTCCAACTTGAGCCGGTGCATGACGGACCGCGCCGTACACGCATATGCGAACTGCCGAAGCTGGTGCGTACCCCACCCGCGAGGTCACTGAGCTAGTGCTTGCGTTGACGCTACTTTCTTAGCGGGAGGCTTCTGGCGCTGCGCCGCCCGCGGATTCCCGTGCATCACCCCGCCAGGCAGCCCGGGGCCGCACAGTCTGTGCGTACGCTGTCGTTCTCACCGCGCCCGGCCCTGCCCATGAAGTCACTAGCGCGTTCGCTGTGGGTGAACGTTGAACGCAGGAGGGTATGTGTACTAATAAGGACGGAGGCGTTCACGGCAGCGTCCGTCTGGACCTGCCGACCTTCAGCTGGGTTCATCTCCGGACGCAGGCTAGGCGATGATGAATGCGCAGACGTGGCACATCGCGGACCGGCGTCCGCCGCTGACGACGTCAGCGGGCATCCCTGGGGTCCTGCGCGCGATCGAAGATTCGGATTCGTCTGGACGTCTGCCCTTTCGTTTCGTTTCGTCCGGGAGGCAGGCAGGTGTGCGTGTGCGTGTGCGTGTGCGCGCACCGATCGCCATCGAACAATCGATGCCTCGAGGGTCGCGGACAGGAGCCTCGGAGGCTGGTGTGCGCGTGCGTGGGAGGCCACCTACGTGTGTCCGTGTGTATGTGTATGTGTATGTGTGCAGTCTATCTGAGCTTACGCGTCCACAGCAGCAGCAGCAGCCCCGTGCGCGCGTCGAGCTCGAGGCCGACGCAATTCCAATGCGCGGCTCGGGCTAGGGGTGCGCGCATTGTGCCGCCACGCGCGGACATGTATGACCTCCTCCTCCTCCGCCTCCGCGACCCTCTCTCGCTCCTCCGCGGTGGTTGTGTACGGTTCTAGGCAAGGCACAGGACGCCTTTCATTTCGCGGCCTTCTGCCAGATTCGGTCCGCCCGGTGGGAATCGCGCACCGCCGGATATTAACGCTCTTCTGGAACCTGTGGGGGGTGCGCCGGCTCCCACGCGCGGGCCCTGGCACGCGGGCGGGAGGGTGCTTGCGTTTTGTCGGTTGGGCGGGGCAGGGAGTAGGTATGGATGAGGTGGGGGCGCTGCACTCTGGAGTCTGAAGTGTCTTTGCCTTGGCTGTCGCACGTGCTGCAGTGCTGGCTCTGCTTGCGTATGTGTACGGCAGGGCTACGTCGACGTCGTAATGTATAGCGCTGCCGTGACGCCATGCGGTGCCTTCTCATCTCCAGCTCTCCGACGCAGCTCCCTGCCCCGCTCCGCGCGTACGCCTCCCCACTCCGACCACTTCAATTCCTCGAACCACCCAGCTCGCGCCGAGTCCTTGCTCTCCTCTCCTCTCCTTTTCTCTGCTTTGCCTGCGGTCCCGGAGTGCAGCCTGCCACACATCACGCGCCCGCGTTCCCTCTTCTTCGGCACTCCAGACACACTTCCCCACGTCCCCCGCTTCCGATCGAAGAAGATCTGTCACTGGCGCCCGCCCGCCGCTTCGACGTCGAACAGTGCGCGCGGCCACCTCGACTGATGCTTGCTTGCTTAGGCGAAGTTGGAGTGCTCCTGAGGCTGGACGGCTTGGCGAGACCCCGGAAGCTGCGCGCGCACAGCCTGGCCCTGGCGCAGGGAGGGCCTTGCGCTGAGATGCACTGTACTGGGCAAGTTCGATCCGAAGGGCTGCACAGCTTCAATCGTGTATACCGCTCTATAGACCTACTTGCTTATCTCCCGCTCGATCCGAAGCTTCGATTGACTGTCGAAGTCGCTCACTTATATATGCGTATGTAGCGAACAGAACGTGCGCCCACTCGGACCAGCCGCCCCATGCCCTCCGCCTCCCGGGACGCAGCTGCTATCCTGGGGCATGCCGCGCGCTCGCTTGGCACGGCCAGATGATCAGATAGCGCCGTGACGTGCGTGCCTGCGTGCGGCGGGTTTTCGCCATTGGACGGTGCGCTGCGCGGGGGTTCTGGATCTGTGCTGCTGCTGCTGGCGTTATATTACTTACTTGACGTCGCACGCTGCACAGCGGGTTTCGCGGGCGGCAGGCGTCGGGTTTCCGTTATCATGCGTGTCTGGTACGCTATACACATGCATACTTTACAGTAACAGATTGCGTGCGATCGATTTGGCGGGTGTTTGGATGCTGTACATGTTCGGTGGGAGGCGTAATGCCATGCTGATTGAGTCCCGTGCGTGAGCGTTGGCTTGGCCTTCCCTTGGACTGCGCGATTTCTGTGCGATAGGCTACGCGTCTCCCTGAGGCAGACCACTAAAGTCTCGTGAGCCTGAGGATCTGAAACCGCAGGAGCGTCACGGTCTTGCCAAGGGTCATCGTCTGGTTTCAGCCCGATCCTTACCGTCTATCTCAATGCAGGACGCTATCCCCGTATACCTGCAGCGCTGTACACTCTGCAGACGACAGGGGGAAGAGAGTCCATCATGCGTGTCTGGTACAGACGTCCATTTGCATACTCATATTACAGATTGCACTGGGCGATCGATGTGGCGAGGTGTTTGGATGCTGTTCGGTTGGAGGCGCAATGCCATGCTGATTGAGTGAGCTTTGGCTTGGACTTCCCTTGGACTGCGCCCGCGGCTGCGATTTCTGCGCGATAGGCTACGCGTCTCCCTGAGGCAGACTACTAAAGTCTCGTGAGTATCTGAAACCGCAGGAACGTCTTGCCAAGGGTCATCGTCGGTGCCCATCCGGTTTCAGCCCGATCCTTACCGTCTATTTCAATGCAGGACGCTATCCCCGTATATTGCCAGCAGCGTTTTACACGCTTGTACACCGCCCATAGAGTCTGCAGACGAGAGGGGGGAGCGATAGAGGGTCCTCGGTCCGAGTCCGCCCGCGGCATCAGTGTTGATAATTGATTGGCCAGGGCCGGGCTGCTACTCGCTGGTTACAATTCGGTAATGCGAAAGAAGACCGCAATCATAAGCTGAGGGGCTGTTGCAGTGAGCTGCGAGCATGATAAATTCTGGCTGTCATTTCCAATCGCCTGCTTCGCAGCACGGCAATAGTCACCGTTTGTCATGCGTGAACTTGATATTGTGGCAAGGAGAAGAGCAGTCGCATGAGGGTAGTTACAAACCAGCAAGATCGTTGCGGTTTGGAGCGTTAAACGCTTCTGTTTATTCCATAAAAATAGGCATCGGGTTCCTATGTGGGGATAACTGCGGACGATCGCGGCGAGGACGCTTTGCCACCAGCGTCACGTGCAGCTCTAGCCTCTTGTCGTAAAATCGCGGTAATACATCACAAGCGTAACCGCCTTCGCAGAATTGACCTCGTTTTTATTTGCCCCAACGCGGACTTGCACCCAAGACGCGTCCTTACATCTACGCAACGAGTACTTAAAAGCGATGGGTCGGCCACCGGTGACTAAACAGAAACAGGGCGGCACGTGAGACAGTGACATATCCGCGCGTCGCGAACGCACGGATCACCAAGATTGCTGCAATAAAACGCGATTCAATCGAACCTGTCGCAAGTCTGGCTTCTCTCTCCCGTCTCCCTCGTCTGTTCTCCCAGAACGCAATCCTGTCCGCACAAATACAAATCCCAGCCCGCAGACTCAACCAGGTGCGTGTGCAGCTGCCAGCGGCGCGTCCGAGATCCCCCCTGACTTTTTACCAGATCTACAGAGCTTTCTCCTCTGCCACTACAGCCAAGATGCCGCCGATTGACCACCCCACACCGAACGAGAAGTACGACATTGTGTATGTTGGAGGGGGGAGTGGAGGCTCTGCGGGATCCGTGCGTTCCTGTGCTTACCGTGTCGCACGGCGGTCCTAATGTTGTCATCCTCACAGCGCCGCGCCGCGCTCTATGGCGCGAAAGTCGCGATCATCGAAGAGTCCGGCAAGCTTGGAGGGACTTGCGTGAATGTGGGGTGTGTACCCAAGAAGGTGCGTTGCCTCGACTTCCGACTGCTCTCTGTTCTTTCCTATGCGTCGAGGGACGAGTTTGGCGAGGCACTATGTTTGCAAAGAGTTCGAAGAGGCTGCAGCTTTGAAGGAACAGGAGATGTGTTTGCACACAGCTCGAGAGAGCCGCAGAAACAGCATCGCAGCTATCTTTTCTGCCGCGCTTTCCCTCCTACTTCTTTACTCATCGAGATGGCTTTCCAGATTATGTGGCATGCTGCTGACATCGCCGACAAAATCCGCCACGCCGCCGAGGGCTACCACTTCGACCTGCCTGCCGGCGGCCCCAAGTTCACCTGGAAGACGTTCAAGCCGCAACGCGACGCCTACATCAAGTGGCTGAACGGCATCTACGACAAGAACATCAACAACGAGGGCGTCACGTACCACGACGGGCACGCGAAGCTCACCTCCGCGTCGTCCATCCAGATCACGCGCGGCGACGGCACGGACTACACCATCAACGCGGACCACATCGTGCTCGCGACGGGCGGCCGGCCGACGATCCCCTCGGACGACAAGATCCCCGGCGCGTCGCTCGGGGTCGACTCGGACGGGTTCTTCGAGCTCGAGGACCAGCCGCGGCGCGTCGCGGTCGTCGGCGCGGGGTACATCGCGGTCGAGCTCGCGGGCGTGCTGCACACGCTCGGCTCGGAGACGCACATCGTGATCCGGCAGGACAACGTGCTGCGCACGTTCGACCCCGCGCTGCAGGAGGTGCTCTGACGCCGTGGATGGAGAAGACGGGCATCAACGTGCACCGCCACAGCAATGTCGTGAAGGTCGAGGGGCGCCGCGGGCAGGGCTCACCGTGCACCTCGACTCGGGCAAGACGCTCGAGGTCGACAACGCTCATCTGGGCGATCGGGCGCCGCGCCAACACGGACAACCTCGGGCTCGAGGACGTCGGGGTGGAGCTGGACAAGACGGGCAGCGTCGTCGTGGACGAGTACCAGGCGACGAACGTCAAGAACGTGTGGTCGATCGGCGACGTGCAGGGCAAGGCGCTGCTCACGCCGGTCGCGATTGCTGCCGGCCGCCGCCTGTCCAACAGGCTCTTTGGCCCCGAGAAGTTCAAGGATGACAAGCTCAGCTACGAGAACATCCCCACCGTCGTGTTCTCGTGCGTATCCCCGCGCGTTCGCTCTGTTTTTTGGTCCGCTGACGCTTGCTGCAGGCATCCGCCCTCGGCACGGTCGGACTAAACGGAGCCGCAGGCCGCCGCAAGTACGGCGACGACGCTGTGAAGATCTGTGCGTGACGCCACCTGCACGTCTCGTGTGCCATGTTTCCTCGACTGACTGTGACGCAGACAAGTCTAACTTCCGCGCGCTGTACTTCTCCATGGTGCCCGCGGAGCACAAGGAGCCGACGATGTTCAGGCTCATCGTCGTGGCCCCGAGGAGCGCGTCGTCGGCGTGCACCACGATCGGGCAGGGCTCTGACGAGCTCCTGCAGGGCTTCGCGGTCGCGGTCAAGATGGGCGGTGCGTGGTTCACACTATGTCCAAAGCTCTTGGCTGATACAGTGCTTCTGTTTCTGTAGCAACGAAACAGGACTTTGACGATACGGTGGCGATCCACCCCACGTCGGCCGAAGGTGCGTGCCCTGGCTTTTGTGTCGTGTCGTGTGCGGATTCGCTGACGGCCTTTGCAGAATTGGTCACGCTGCGATAGGCGTCTGTCGTGTTTTTTCCGTGCCGTGGTGGGGGTGGAGTGAGGTGAGAAGGCGAGGAAAGATGTGCATGTATGATATGGTATGGCCACAATATGCATGGGGAGTTTGCATCGCCGGGGCCTGTTGGATGCTCTGTCGGCGTCCGAGCATACGTGGACTGCGCGTGCGCTCTGAGTCGATGTGACGATGTGCACCTCGACAGTCCATTCTTACAACTGCGCCATTCGCGTCATAGAAGAGGGCAGCGGTATCTTTGCATACTACTAGTTGCATGCCAAAGTACCCATGAAAATACCCTCGTATGGACCGAGATGGTCAATGATGCTCCCCTCCAGGATGTTCGGTGTGCTCTTCACTGTGCATTGACCATCCGTCGCATCATCGTCGCCTGGTAAGCACCATAGGCCGTCAATACAATGATCCAATCAGCAACAGCAGACCACGAACCGGGACACGAGACCGCATTGCCGGGAGAAAGAATGTGCACCTCTCCTGACGGGTGCTCAAAGCCCAGGAACCGCCCGGGAACGATGGGGACGAGGTCGTGCTGGTTGTTGACGCGCGTGAAGTCCGGGACCTGCGCGTCGACGAACTGTGCCCACGCTGCGTTGCCCACGCGCGGCGTCCCGTACGTGACCGCCTTGATCGCCGTGCCCGAGGGCAGGTTGAGCTTCATAAACACCGCCTCCATCTCAGAGAGCGCGCCGCCGAGGGAGTGGCCGGCCTGTGCGTAAGCGAGATAGATATTAGATATGGCGGCTGGGGGAGTTGGGTATATGCGCACCAGTGTGACGCTGGCACCTGCGTGTTGGCTTAGCTGGTTCTTGACTTCGCCGAGGATCTGCGTTGCGGTCTTGGCGTGCTCGTCGGCGAAGCCGTCGTGTACCTCGATTCCGTCGGGTACGCCGGGGAACAAAGTCGGGTCGAGCGCTTTCTTCCCCACCAACACGTCCGTTAAATCGGATTTCCTGTGACACGAATTATTGGACAGGGCAGAAGAATGAGAGAGATCTCACGTACAACTTCACCGGATCGGTTCCCTCATGTGCGACGACGACTGAATTCGAATCGGGATGAAACCCGACGAAAACTAGGAGAGCGACGATGAGCCCTCCTCTAGGCCGAACACAGGCCCCGAACTCACATTGTTGAATGGCATTCCCATCCCCGCCAGTTAATGTCGGCTGAAAGCCTGGCAGAGCATCACAAGCCTCTAGTAACAGCGGTCTATCGTCAGCCTCTTCGACCACAAAACTGCGCGGCCCAAACACACGCACGACCACATTGCCACGATTGAATCTTGCTGATAGGGCAATATGCCGCACGCGCGAACTGTGTGAACGGAGCGAACGCAGCCAGCTGCGACGCGGAAAGCGTGGACACGGTGTTGTCGCGCCGAGACGCAGGCGTGCGCGCGGTGGGCGCGGCGAAGGCGACGGTGCTGAAGGAAAGGGCGACCAGCGCGGAGGGAAGGAGAGACATCAACATGACGAAGAAACGAAGGGCGGGACGGGGCGAAGAGGAGGGAGGGTGGCTCGCAGGAACGAATGCGAACGAGGAGCGAGGAGCACATCAATCGCAATTTATATGCTGGTAAATTGCATGGCGACAATGACAAGCTGCGCGTCTACGGACGACACGGCACGGTGCACTGTATGGACTGGGCAGGTCCCAGAAGATCGTCGTCAAATAATCATATGACGTGACCAAGGGCCAAAGGCTGCGCCGGATGATTTACCGCCGAGTTGATGAGCAGCAGCCGAATAATGCCTCGTGACACAGTGGAAGAGAGTGGAACGCAGTCCGGGCATGGGAAGTTGCTGAGATGCTGTGCATGGACCTGGGTTCTCAGCATGCAATCAGTAGGTTTGAGCGAAGACGAGGCGATCCCATCTCGTCACAATATAGAGCGTTGATCATTGATCAACTCAAAACGTGTAACAGTCTTCTCGCCACACCAGTCGGTTACAAAGCCGACATCGGACAAGACAAGGGGAACTCGGATTTGACGGAGAAGAACGAGAGGATTTGCAGGAGATGCCTTGAATGCCCAGGACACGCCTATCACGAGTCTTGACCGCGAGGAGGGAAAGACTGCTCAGCAAAACTGACGGTTTCAAGCTACGCGGTAGGAATGCGGGGCTGTATAACAAATGAATACTCAGTTCTGTTGCCGGCTTGGCGCTGTCGGTGGCTTGCCTGAGCTTCCGGTTGATCGGAACAGTGGAAGGGCTGTGGAAGGGGCGAGCAGGGTAACGCATGAAGCACTTCCGACAGCGGAAAAAAGCACCGTATATTGGCCTGGAAAGTTGAGAGCTCGCCGCATGTCCGTTTCGGCCAGAAGGCCGAGAAAGTAACTCAAGTGAGCTGCCATGGCTTGAGTCGAAGCTGCGGTATGTCTTCGGACATCATCCACGACCAAAGAGCTGAGCCGATCCGTCAGGACCTGTTCCTTCTGAGAACGGCAAGTCATAACAGAGTCGCATTGCAGAGTCAACGGGCCAAAGTTCAACGAGCGATATCGCGCACAGCAGAGGGACATCGGGACAACATCAGGACACGCCACCTGAGACCCGACGGCTTGCAACCAGTCGGCAAGGACGCTGCAGTGTTGTCAGGTTTACTGAATGGTAACAGACGATGTCGGTCAACCATAGCAGAACGTAAAAGCGTTGAACTTGTTACGACTCGTTAGTGATGAACGAGACACACCTTCAAATAACGTGTTACGCTTCCAGGCCTACGTGCAACAAGTCGAATGTTGGGCTTTCCGCTACTGCCCCCCATGGGTTCTGTAATGATTGAGATGAGATAGGAACAGCAGACAGGAACTGGTCCAAGCAAAGTCCAAGGGACTCGGAGCGACCTGGGAGCGACTCGAAGGTTGGCAGACAAGATGAAAGTCGAGGATGTCGACGAAGATGATTGACCAGATATATGCGTATGGATATGGCAAAAACATCAGGACCTCGAAATCGGAGGGAAAGGTAGAGCAGTGAGCAACTTGAACTTGGCAGCAACTGGGTTGCTCAGGCTGTACCGGAGTCACGTGCCTGTGCTAGAGCAAGGGAGCGCCGAGCTCGCTGCTCAGCGACGTCCACAACGGTAGCGAATTATTTCACCCACAATCTCGACATATCTCTATCGAAAACGAGGGCAGCGACACGACAGCTGTGCTGGCGCGCGCCGTGATCACGCATCTAGCTCTCGGCTGTGAACTATGGCGTCCGACGCGTTGCGGAACCAGGTGGCTACCAAATGGCAAGAGTCGTTCAATCGCCTCAACCGCGGCTCTCCCGGAATATCTGGGTTGATGCTGTTTAGCGAGGTAGCGTGTTTGACGCGTCATAGGCGGATTGCTGACTTGTGGGTACGTTGAGCAGGCGTGGACTGTCGCATCAGCATTTTTGTATCCGAGGGACTTGGGCGAGCCTCCGAAAGACTTCAGTGAGTGAAACAACTTTCAGTGGCATATCTGAGTGAACTGATTGTGGGAAAGATAACCAGAAGATTCGAACCGCGTTCGATGTCTTGATGCAGTGCCGGATGCTACCTATGCTCTTGGAGAGCTTCGTCGGTGCGCAGCGTCGGCCGTTTACCTATCTTAGAATGCTCATGGTGATTCTTAAGAGGACATGCGAAAGCGCCAGCACTTGATAACAAGAGACGTCGAAGAATACATGGCCCAGTACGAGGTCAGTAAATCCCTGGACCGTGCCGTCGCACACAGATGTCCGGTCTTCTCATCTCTTTGCGCTCTTCGGTCGCGTCTCTCAGGCTACCAACTCACCCTCGACTATCGCATCTCTTATCCTCCGCCTCGCAGACTGGTATGCCACCTGGGCACCCGGTGGCGAGTGAGTTTCATTTCGCCTCCAGATTTCGCCTGCCCCCATTATAACGTCCTCACCTAGCCCATCTAGGCTGGGCCACACCATCTCCGCTGCGTTTGTCACGGCCTTCCAGACGCATATTTTCTCCGTGCTCCCACCCGCTTTTGCTGGCGGCTTCAAGCGCCTGATCGCGTCTACGCTCGAACTGTCGACCGAGGCGCAGGACTCGCGCCTGTGGACCGCCTTTGAGGTACTCGGGCTCGCAGATCGATACGAGGCACTGATTGCGAGCGTATGCTATGAGCATATTGAGGAGCATGTGCTGGCGACTTGTAAGGGGAAATGGGACGAGCCTATGCTGCCGACGCTGCGGGAGTGGATGGCGGACAACGTACTCCCGTGGATGCTCTTGCCATACGCGCGGGGCGCGAAAACAAGTGAGTGTTCCGTGTCTCTTCCTTCCGCTATGCTAACTGATATTCCGAAGCCGAAGAGGCAAAAACCATGCTTCAAGGTGTTGGATCGCGGTTTGACTTCCATGTATGCAAGACGCTATGCGACCTGCGGTATGTGGCTCACTACGGCTGGCGATAGTTCCGTTGCGAATGAAAGCCTATAGTACGCAAGAGGTATTCGATATCGTCATCGACTACCCAGACTCGACGCCTGCGCTACAAGACCTCAAGGTTAGTCGCTTCATCTTCCTTTCAACTATTGCTTGATGCTATGGTCCAGGAATGTCTTCAACGAGTCGACCAGCGCGCACAGCTAGTGCAAGCGATCCGGAAAGCGTAGGTTGTGTCTTTTCATTCATCGTATGACTGAAACCAACCTTATGCAGAAACAAACGCCGCCTTCTTCATCCTGGCGCTGACACGAAGGATATCCTGACACAATATGTGTCCATCATTCGATGTTTGCGCATTATTGACCCTCCCGGAGTCTTGCTCTTCAAAGTCGCGGATCCCATCCGCCGCTACCTGCGGTAAGGTTCGACAGGGCCTTCGTTTGCGGGATCCGCTGACACGCATGTACAGCGAACGGCCAGACACCATCCGCTCCATCGTTGCAAGCCTTGTCGCTGACTCGGAGAGCGGCGACTCGCTCGTCGACGAGAACGAACCGATTCAGCCCTTGTCTGTTGCACAGATCGACGACTATATGGATCCGAACTGGGAGCCAGAGCCGATCGACGCTGGGCCGGGTGCGTGGTACTCTGTTGTAGCAGGCATGGTGCTTATCATCAAGTACAGAATTCCGAACAAACAAACCAAGCGACGTCATCAGCACGCTCGTCAGCATATACGACTCCAAGGACCTTTTCATCAAGGAGTTGCAGGTACTCCTCGCGCAGCGCCTGCTCGCTGTCACGGATGGCGATTACGAGAAAGAGGTGCGTGCTGTACTGCCGCCCTCGGCTCGGTCTCTTGATGTACTAATCAATTTGATGCTGTAGCGGCGAAACATCGAGATCCTGAAGATTCGCTTTGGCGAGGCGCCACTGCAAGTCTGCGAGGTCATGCTGCGGGACATGACTGACTCCCGACGGATTGACCAGCATGTAAAAACTCAGCAACCGGTATGCGATACTTTATGGCAGCCCATATTATCATCCGCGCTGACCTCACTCGCCCTATGGACCCCTCGACAGTCTATATTGCACCCAACGATCATATCGCGGCACTTCTGGCCCCAGCTGCAGTCTAGCAAAATTGTCATGCCTGGCCAGCTCAGATCGTGGGTGTGCTTCGGATGCGGGCTTGAGCAAATATTGACGCTGCTTCCCAGAATACAAGAGTCTTATTCGAAAGAGTACACGCTCTTCAAACCGGACAAGAAGCTCCGGTGGCTGTCTCATCTCGGCACCGTCAACTTGGACATACAACTGCAAGACCGCACAATCACGGCCGACGTGCCCCCGCTTGAGGCGGCGTTCATCGAGCTCTTCTCTGAGAAAGGTCTGACCGTTTCGTCCCGTGTGCCAGGATGATCCCCGCTGACATTGCTGTCTGAAGACTCGTGGTCGGTCGAAGAGCTCATTTCAAGAGTGGGCGCCGTCGAGCGTGGTATCGCGGTCAAAGCGCTGCTGACGTGGGTGGACCTCGGCGTGCTGAAGGAGGAGGAAGGGCACCAGTTTCGCCTGCTCGAGACAGCGGACAGTTCCGGTGGTCTGCGGCCGTCCGGCTCCCGCACGATCATCGACGAGCAGCCAACGGTTGTCACGGTGCAGCAACAGCAGGCCGAGCAGATGCGGGTGTATTGGAAGGTGCGTGCAAGCGCAGTCTACGTGTGATCACCGCTAATGAATCGTCGCAGTTCATCGAGGGCATGCTCACAAATCTGGGCTCGCTGCCGTTGGACCGGATACAGACGATGTTGAAGTTTGCACAGGGCTACGATCGGACGGTGGATCAGCTTGCGGGGTTCATGGAGGCGGCTCGGCGAGAGGGTCTCGTCACGGTACGAGAGGGCTTATGGAGACTCAATCGAGGATGATGTGACTTCGTCAAACATGCTGTATTTCATAGGCTTTGTTGTACGCCTTCACTGTCAGCCTCGGGCTGCTGTATTCTACCACATGTCATGGATTTATCAGGTTGATGGTTGGACCGCGACAATGACCAAAAAAGAATCAGCCATTGGGCGATGAGGCAACTCATCAGAGGGGCCTTGTGACCAGGGTTTAGATTACAAAACCCGGATTCCGGGAGAATTGAATATCTGATGTATATGCAGTGTCGTGGGCAGAAAAACAGTTGGCGGGTCGACGTCTGGCGGGTGGACGTCTGGCAGTACTATAGCGCAGAACTCGCGGATCACCTTTCCTAGTGTTGCGGCTTGATCAATCAGGGCTTGACGGCAAACTTCCCTACAAGATTGCGTCAGTTACTCGTTCCTCAATGGTCTGGCGTTCTGCCATACCTTTTTGCTTTTTGTTAGCGACAACCGGGTCCGAGTCATCGTGCACTCGAACCCAGCTGTCGTCGTTCAAGGTGACGCCAATTACTGAAGGAAGGTAGTTCCATACTTGCTGGCGTCCCCATTTGTGTCTCGCCCTCCAAAATGCGATACAAGCTTCACAAGCCTCACCGCCGGTTTCCATGATCATGTGCTTGGCCATGTCTTCGAGAGCTTCGGGGAAGCTGAACCACTCCCTGCCAATTCCATTCAACAGCATGCGTTCGATGGCAGCGGTGCATACCTCTTGGGAGGTGCATGCAGCCGACGACTGTCGGTCCAGGAAGCAGAAGACGGTTCTGGCGTGATCCACTAGGGTCGACCTGCCGACAAAATACTGCTTCCAAATCTCGGGAGAAGTAAAGGAGATACCCCTTCCGTAGTCTTCTGCAGTCTGCTTTGTGCTCTGTAGGAAGTTCTCTAACTTCGGGACTTCAGACACGCATTCGTAAATGCACAAGGAAGCACTTCAGGGATGTTATGTGATATAGCCAGGTGCACGATGAGGTAGGAGGTGTTGTATGGTGATCCTAGCTCCGCGAAGAGCTTTGGCCGATCGGCATCATAGTCTCCAAGGCTTGACGGGTACCGATACTTGAAAGTGTCGATGACTTTCATCCTGAGATCTCCAAACCGATACTTGGTTCCGAGGCAGAGCCATGCGGAGAGCATTTCGAAGGTGAGGATGTCTTTTGTAGGCCTGGAGTGTTCTGTCAGAAAATGATGAAAATGAGTATAAGCACAAACATACCATGTGGGATAGACTGTGCGAAGCATATACTCGACGTCGCCCGGGTGATCATCCAACCACAGCACAGGCAAGCCGTCCAGCTCTTCAAACACGGGCTCCAAGATTCTGCCTTCAAGACCGGCGATTGACTGGACAAGAGTCCTCTATGGACACGGAATAGTGTCGACTCCGCAGAGATAACTATGTTGCCGTCGACGTACCACAGCGTCTCGTGGCAGCGACGGAGCTGCTTGGGGAATCGTACCTCGCCGTCTGCCTGCGTTGCCTCTTGGGCGCTCGTTGATCAGCTTCCAATGTCGCTTCGCGTTCGTCCATTTCACGTGGATAGCTATACTAGAAGACACCCAATAGGAGACATCATATCGAGGTTGAGTCACTCGAACCGCGCAGTGCAGAAACTCGAACTGACCTCGCACGCAGAAGAGCTCGACGGTCCGCAACTAGTAAGACTTGTGACTAGAACACGGCGGCGTGTACCCTCGTTCGAAACAAAAGCCTGAGGCGAAACAGCGGCCGGGGCCCGGCCAACGAGTCGGTCACATGATTTGCGATAATAAGTCGTTTCACGCCTGAGCGCGCCACGGAATACAAGTGAAGTGACTTTCGGCCTAGCATTATTGCTGATATACATAGATCCCTACAGTGTTTCTGCATCTTCATCAATGTCCTCGAACTCACATTTCCCCTCCACGATATCATGTATAGTTGCATACTTGCTCATGATGTGCCGGTTCTTAGGCTCGCTGCCCTCGATACTCGCGAGGCCGCGCCAGCGCTGGAGGTCCGCGGGGTTGCGCTTGTTTCCGTGCGCTGCCTCGGGACGTGACCAGTGGCTGGCAGACGAGAGAGTCAGGAAGAGCCCAGGCGAAGAGAAGGGCACAACCTACCCATGAGAGAAGGCGCCAAATGTCGTTATACGCTTACGAGGGAGGTCTACGATTAGGGAGACGATTGTGTCCGTTTCTTTGAGATTGTGCGGGTGAGTGTGGCTCAGCGGAGAGAATGAGGACAGTTGACCTTCGACCCAGGAGATCTGAAAGATTTCTGATTCGCGGACTTCCAGTATGTGACACTGCTGATAGTTAGAGCGACCCTATTCGACGTTCGTCCATCAGCAGCGCGTTCAGCCGTTTTTGGGTACGTACCTCCATTGGACCGCCGTGGATGGCTGATCAATGGTTCAGAACTGGCTGCAGAACGGGGCAATCTGGGACGCGTACTGTAGATAATACGACTGGCGCTCTTCAGCCAGAATTGATAGCGCCAGCCACCATCGTCGTAAGTGTAGTAAAAGCTCTTGTTTATCTACCGAGGTTGGCCGTCAGGTTGACACTGACTTGGAGATAGGAAGACGCACGATGTCGGAGAGAGGCATGGTAGTGGGTTCGGAAGCATCGAGGTCGATGGGTGACCTTTATATGCCCGGCGGTTGCAGCATCGAGGCCCGCAGGAGGTCGGCCATGATCCGCCGAGACGAATGTCGAGGTTCCATCCACTTGCTTACCAGGTCTGGACGAGAACTGCACGTCGCTTCTGACACACCTTGACGTACGAAAAGCGCACCCCAGGCACGTCCTATATAATAATCGAACATAGACATGGCACAGAACAGAAGACTAAAACATCAGACCAAATAATTAAACGAATATTGCAGAATCGTATGTACCCATCTCGGCACTGGTATCGTCCGCAGGGGCAATGCCCCCCCTCTAACAGCAACCGCCGCCTGTCTTCGCGCTCGCATCGACGCTCGGGCTCACGGTGAGCGTGTCGCCTGATGACGGCTTGATGGGGTCAGCGCTCTGCTCGAGCTGCTTGCTTGATACGATGCGGTAGATGTCGGTGAGGATGGTCTGGAAGGCGGACTCGACGTTCGATGCGTCGAGTGCGGATGTCTCGATGAAGGACAGCCCGTTCTCAGCTGCGAAGATGCGGTAAGCACGGAGGATATTCGGTTACGTCAAATTCTCAGCGCACCCGCAAACGCCTTGGCCTCCTCTGTTGGTACCGCGCGCAGATGCTTCAAATCGCTCTTGTTTCCGACGAGCATGATGACAATGTTCGAGTCGGCGTGGTCACGGAGCTCCTTCAACCAGCGCGTCACGTCCACGTATGTTGCGTGTTTAGCAATATCATAGACCAACAGCGCCCCAACCGCACCGCGGTAGTATCTGCAGGTAAGGTCATCAGAAGAGCTCGTATTCGAGGAATGTGGGGAAAAGGGAGGGTTGTGACCATGACCGAAAGACTGACGCTGCTGTGATGGCACGGTATCGCTCCTGTCCAGCTGAAGAGACAACAGTGGTCAGTAGAGACGCCAAGATGTGAAAAAATCCCTCCACCGCACTGCGATAGTCGGCGGGAAGGCCAAACGAGGCAGGGATGAAGGCCACGTACCAGTATCCCAGATCTGCGCCTTCAGCGTCTTTCCATCTACACTGATTGAGCGGGTAGCAAACTCGACGCCAATGGTAGACTTGGTCTCAAGGTTGAATTCGTTGCGAGTGAATCGTGAAAGCACTGTTCGGGTAGTGAATAAGGTGTCGTGTTCCGCAGCGTAAGAATGCAGATAGCGACGTACAATTTCTATGGTTCGAGAGGACAATTCACAATTAACAAATGCTGCTTAGAGAGAAAGTAAAACGTACGATTTGCCGACGCCAGAGTCTCCAATCAGGACAACCTGGAGTCCAAGCGCAAATCGTCAACACAGCTCGGTCGAAACGCCATCAAACAAGCGACGCACCTTGAAGAGATAATCGAAGTTGCTGCTCTCTGCCATTGCCGTCGGATAGTTACAAGGGGTACAATGGGTCTAGTAAAGTGGGAAAGTGGGAGGGATTGAGAGGAGGAAGGAGCGATGTGTATGGCGGAGGGAGGGAGAGACCGATTCATGATGGGACGGCAACCGCCGTGCGGAGGTTGAACGAGCTGCGGGGCCGCTCGGCAACCCCGCCTACTACAAGCCTCTCTCGAGTCTCGACGTTCATGTCCAGCTTTTCTTAATCTTCACGACATTAACAAGTCTCAGACATGCTCAGATTTCCTCTACGACGGCGACGGCCACCACGATTTATCTCCTTCGTTGTCATATGCACGTGTGCAGCAGGTCTGGCCGTGCAGAGTGCTGCTGCACTCTGGCCATTTCCGCCCAAGAGGTTCTCAGGAAATGCCCTCATAGGTGCAGGGTCGATGGGAATTGCTGACGGGGAGAGGGTGCTCGCGTTTGGTGACTTCAATGGCGATCAATTGTGCGTAGCCTTCGCGTTCAGCATCACACGCGCTCACGCGATACAGCCTCGACGTGATGACGCTCGCGTCCGACCAGCAGACTCTGTCTGTGTACCTCTGGAATCACGGTATGTCTTCGTGCACTGAAACAAAGCATACCCTCACCTGTCGTCAGACGACTTCTCCTTCCACCGCTCTGCCTCCTTCCACCATCCGCGGCCGGTATACAATGTCGTGCCTGGCGATTTCACACACGATGGCACGCTCGACGTGCTCGTCATGGGGCGCGATGCTTCGTCCAGCCAACTTTCCCTATCTCTGTACGCATCCAAGGCCGGCGGAGGCATCAGTGTGTGGCGCGTTCTTGTCCCACAGCCCACTCCTGATCCCATCCTGCAGACATGGACCCCATCCCAGTTCCCGCATCAACACTGTCACAGCCCATTACTCTTGACATTGATGGTGACATGAAGATTGATCTTCTCGGCGTCCAACCCGGCGACCCGCCAGTGCTGAAGATTTGGCAGAACGTATGGAATAGCTCAACAGGCTCCGGCCCTCTTTACACACTGTACGATCTGGACACTTCATGTCCTCGCGGCCGACTTACTGCTTGCCCGCAGAATCGATCCTCCACTACACGGTGGCCGCCAATGCAGAATTGCGAATCCCCACAGCAATGCCGTCGTTGATCTGGACGGCGACTGTCTTGCTGGTGAGGCTCCGTCTCACGCGTTGCTCCGCTCAAGAGCTCATGTATTTGTCAGACATATTCCTAGTTTGTGATGCGCCCTCGGGCCAGAAATCTTTCCAGATCTGGGTGAACAACAAGGACGCTGGGTTCTCGCTCGCGCAGAGCGGGACATTGCCGCAAGGCACGCAATCCGTCGCGTTTGCTGATATGGGTGCGTAGTCCCCTCCTTCTGCTGCTTTGCGACTGACTTGGCCTGCTTGCAAGATCGTGACGGAACGATTGACCTCCTCATTACTACCTGCTCATCAGTCTCCCCTTCCACCGGTCTAGGCTCCGGATGCGCGCTCAACATCGCCTACAACAAGCAGATCCCACTCTGTGCTCCTTCATCCACAGCATTCATCTTCGGCGGCGGAAGTGGAAACAGCACCGACGTTCAGAAGGCGTGCCGCAGGCCCGACAACCTCTGCTCTGCGGACCCCGCGTTCAAGTTCGAGTTTAGTGGCTCGGTGTGTTACCAAATCTTCCTGTCCTCGCAAGGCTCTGATCACTCGCACGTTAGTCATACGTCTCACATCCCTTCGAAAGCCTCCTCCCCTGGAACACTGGCACCTCCACGCTGACACCTTCCCCGCTGATCTTTGACATGACCTTCACGCCTCCGCTGCCCGTGCTCCCGCGCCTCGGAGACGTCAACCTCGACGGCTTCCCCGATCTTCTCCTCATAACCGGTGCCGCTCAGGATCGCACGCGCAAGGTCCGCCTGCTGCTGTCCGAGCCGTGCGGTGGGGCGAGTGTCGCGGGGTGCCGTGCATCAGGTGCGAGGCGAGGTTGGAGGGAGGTGCGGAAAGGCGTGGAGGCCCTGGAGAGCGTGGGTGATGCGCGTGGTGCTGCATTTCTGGATATGGATGAGGATGTGAGTGGGCCGCACTGAACGACTTTATGCCATGCTGACGTTGTGGCTAGGGCACGCTGGATATCATGGTGCAGCGGACGGGAGACCAGGGCCAGGGCAATGTCTTGTTTGTGCAGAATAACTTCTACTATGATGCCTTCTTCATGAAAGCGACTGGTATGCTACTACGGGAATATTGCGGGCATTCACTGACCTTATCTTCTAGTTCTAAACGGCGCATGTAACGCCGGCTTGTGCACACCTGAAAACCGCAGTCTCCCTCAATATCATGTGAGTCATCTCTGTCTTCCGTCACTCGCAGCGCGCTGAAGTGCTCGTAGCCGTTCGGTGTAAGCTATTCTGGTGCCAGCTACAAGTACACCATCCTCGACACATCCGGCCGCCGCGCCGCCGCGCAAGGTACGCCCCGCCCTCCTCTTTCTCCACACCTCACCTCATTGCCGCCCAGTTCCACAGCTCCCACAGACCGCCTACCAGGCGCTCCACCCGCCATATGCATTCTTCGGACTCGGGCGCACGAACAACTACATCGAGAATCTGTTCGCGGGCTCGACGCAGCACACTACGCCGCACTTCCTCTCGCTTGAGATGGTCATCCCAAACTCACAGCTTGTGATCAACCCCGCCGCGCCCGGCGCAGGCGCGTGGCGCAAGGAGCTCTACCTGCGGCCGGGGCAGTGGATTCCGTGGGTTGGCGTAACGGTGGTGGGCGCAATGATCGGGCTCGCCGGTGTTGTGCTTGTGTTGCATTTGAATGAGAAGGTGCGCGTGCGCGGTTCATTTCTCTAGACATGGCGCTGACGCCGTTGGGCAGAGGGAAGATGAATTGGAGCGCCGGCGAGCATCGCATCATATTAATTTCGACGCGCTATAGGCGCACGGACACATGGCTTATAAGTATGTACTCTAGTATGAATACTAATGCTCAGCCTTCAGTCTTTTCAGGGGATTCACAACGTCACTATGCTCTTTATGAGGATAGGATGGGATCTTAACCAGTTGAATTGTACTCAGGGCTTAACAGATGGGAACTTATTTGTCCATCTCCGCGGCACGCAGACGACACACTACTCATAGCCTTTTTATGTACGATCTCACGCTTTCGGTCGTTTGCAGAGTCTAACATAGTGATCGAAAAGAATGTGACCATCATCAATACCGCGGCTGGCCGGAGGGCAACATCCCCGATACTGGCTCTGAACTTGTTCATTGCTTGATCAGCTTATATGATTTCATCGTTATGCACGACGGCCTCTTGGCGCTGTATATCGTGAGCAGTGAGGAGGGAGGGTTGTTTACTATCAGGCAATCTCGCTTGGTGAGTCCATGGATTTCCTTCTTAACCCCTTCCCGCTTATCGTGGCGCTCAATAGGCCGCAATGTAACATATATTGAATTGGACTTCACATCATCTCGCGATCCTTGTCATCTCTGTGTTCAAGCCAGTAGAGCAAGGAAGCACTCATGGTGGGCAACCATCCGACAAGAGGTACTGCTACGCGTCGTCGTTCCCTCCTCCATGCAGATGATGATCATATTTACAAGAAACGGGCGACGGGCGCCCTGCATAGCATCCCCCAAGCTATGACCCTGCGTCTCCGGGGGTCGCGGCGCTTGCACCACTCGTGCCGTACCGGGAGATGTCCTTGAAGTCAGATCCGTATCGCGTCGGATTGCGCACACACAGGCACGCAGGTAGTTGATGAATGCAGCGCGCTATCGACGGCGATCACATAACGAGCGCGAGGCTCTTGATTTCACAGCGTCTCATCATAACGAGGTACTACTACGCGTCGTCGTTATCTCCTCCATGCAGATGACGATCACATTGACACGGACGAGCTGGCGGTACAGTCTACATTCAAAAGTACGTCTACCAGGGTCCCGGTGCTTGCACCACGTACCGGGAGATGTCCTTGGAGTCACATCCGTATCGCGTCGGTTTGCGCGCACACAAGCACTCAGGCAGTCAATGACGGCAGCGCGCTGTTGACGGCTATCACATAGCGGGCGCGAGGCTTTTTATTTCACAGCGTCTCATCACAACGTCTCACTTACTCCTCTCTCGAACGTATCTCCCTCCCGATCATGCTCACTTCAAAGGGGAAACCTGTGGGTAATGAGTCACGCGAGTCGATGGGGCTCCTGGGCGACGCGATACTCTCCGGTGGCGGAGACAGCGAGCAGAGCCTGGATAAATCACCAAGTTACCACCCACGAATCTTGAGAAAACCCATAGCGCTCACCGGGATATTCATACTTGTGTTACTTGGAGCAGCCATCCTTGTCCTCGAACACATAGTCAATGACGTGCTGTCTGGTTTGGGTACGTCTTATCCCAGCTCGTAACATGTCCTAGAGCTGATCACATGGACTGTGGAGTCAGTGTGGACACCAGGCCGTTTTTCGAGGTTAGTGCGACCTGTGCACTTCCATATCAGATCTCATGCAATACGGCAGTACAACCGATGGGCCCCGCTGGAAGCACTACCTCTCGAGCCTGCCAACCTTAATATTGGTGGTCATCACCTGTGCTGTCTATGCGTTCATGATGGCTCTAAACAACGCGCTGAAAAGACTGGAGCCGTACCGTCGATTGTCCCGGTGAGACTAGTTCTTTAATTCAACTTTGTCTGGTTATTAATGACTCCGTCCTGTAGAGGGAACGCCTCCGCTGACGAGAGCGTCCTGCTGGACTATGTCAGCATACCAACCTTCCATTCGACCTACTGCGCAATTAAACATGGCCATTTCATCGTCGCGACAAGGTACTTACTACTCATCCTTTCACAGCAAAGCCGCGTCCCTCTGACTGAGAGACACCACTTAAGCTCTGTAGCCGCGCTGCTTGCGCTAAGTTTGTCTCCTCTTGCCTCCACGGTCTTCGTTGTCCGGGCGTCACCGCAACAACACGAACTCACTATGCATCAAAACCAGAGTATAGGATTCGACTTCCGTTTTGATGACCTCGTCCCAGTATATCGCGCTGTAAACTCCCTCGCGTGAGCTCACAATCGTGTCGCACTATCACTCAGTCCCTCATGTGATTCTTCCGCAGATCAAAATTTCTTTCCGGCGCACCACTGCCCCCATACGTGACGGAGTCCTGGGCGTTACCATCTTTTGACCTCGAGAAGACAGGACCGGCTGGCATCTCTAACTCAACACTATATGTGGAAGACTATCCCGGCCTCATTTCACGTGCGAATTGTGATGATACTTCAATTACATTCAAGAGCTTAGGCGGCGCTCGATTCGAAGCTTACGCCGTCGGCAAGATCTCTGGACAGGCTTACGCCATGAATATTTCGTATGATCTACCTCTGACATCTTAAGTTGTCGAGCACCGCTGATGTCTCGCTTAGAGGCTGGGGACAACCGTTTGCGTGCGTGATGCTCTTGGAGCCGGATTACTGATTTGACTGATCGTGATTCCCATATAGTGGCGGGTATGCTACACCCAATGGCTCCATGGATACTCGCTATACTCCGTTTACCTACTATATCGCTTCGCCCTTGACAGACACCCAACCGGAAGACGATGCCGCTGTTCCTCCCAATTTATCTTCAATAATCTGCAATCCTACTGTCGAAGTTCAGCAAGTCCGGTTCAGCCTCGACGCGGCAACTAGGACGGTGTATGCAGACTCCATCGTTCCCATGGGAGTTGCCGGGCCGACAGACCTTTTCAATGGCACGAGCGCCGCATTCAACGCGTTCGACTTCGGAACCGGAACGTACGGGCAGGAAGTCAGTGAGTCAATATGGACAATGTAGATGGGATACACTGGTAAATTGTATCGCAGGGGCCAGGATCACTGCGATCAACTTCGGGGTCACGTCTGTCATGTTTGAGGTGAGCGACTTCATCGGCCAGGGGTTTCTCGGCCTGCGCTCATCCCGTGAAAGTTTGCGTCAGCAATGCCTGGAGGACTGGCAGAGGCCTTCGCCTCTAATGCACACTACAATATAGGTAAGCCTCGAAATATATATTGTTTGAAGCAAGTTTAGCAGTTTGTCTCATCTGTGTATTTACAGCATCATCTGTCTACCAGACGGTGCGTTATGAAAACTACCAGCGTGCCCTGGACTGACACTAAATCTCTCCAAGTACCTCTCACTCGTCGCGCAGTCAACCTACTTCAACAGTTCCTTCCAAACCTCAAGCAAGACGCCGGTCACCTTGACGATCTCCGTGAACAAGCTCTTCGTCTCCGAAATCGCTGCCGTGATCCTCTCCAGCGTGCTAATGGTCCTCGCCATTCTCAGCCTCGCCGCAATTATCGCGCACCACAAGACGTTCTCGCTACACCTGCGTGCGGACCCAGGCACCATGGCCGGGCAGGCGATGATGCTTGCGGGTGGATCGGACGTCGCGCGCTTGCTTGCGGACCCGGAAATGACGCGCCTGGAGATGAAGAGCACGATGAGGGAGCACCGGTGGGCGCTGATTGGCGGGAAGGTGTGCGTGGTCAATGAGGGGGATGAGTTCGGGCCGCAGTCGGCGCTGAATGAGGAATCCTAGCCATAGGTTATATATAGGGGAGGCTCACATGCACACGCAGCAGTACTGGAGAAGTAACCAAGGATGAGCGAGTCGCTCACGGCGTGGTAACAAGGACTGTTGACCAGCCTTAATATCAGTACCTGCGCATTTCTAGGCCAATGATCATTGCCTGGTCGCATCACCTCAGGGTGTATATGCCATATCAGAACAGCCGATACTTACACGCGGCGCTGGCGCAGATATCGATGCTCACCGCAGGCGTCAAGCAGCCCTGGGAACGCCTGCCGCAACATTGTCGTTGAAGGCGAAGTGAAGCGTATGAAAGGACGCGGGCGCGCGCTCATACGAGTACAAGTCTCCCGAACAGCAAATCAACGTTACACATAGAAAGACAACAACACAGAACCTTCTAGGAACTGCCATTCACTCCGCAAGTTCACAAGCTCACGCGCCGTAATTAAGACGGAAGATGTCGTTGAATCTATGGTGGCGTGATCTGGGTGAGGACACGCAATCTGTTCAGGAAAAGTGGGACGTACACGTAGTAGCTACCGCCATCCGGGATAAGTTGGAACACCTGCGAGAACTGGAGCGGGTTTTGGCTGTCATCGACCTGTCGGCACAGGACGGATCACGATCGTGACTTTGGCTCTATGCTGAAGAAAAATGAAACGCACCAGTAGGAGCCCCGTGACGCTGACGATGAGCGAAGCGACACCCAAAGACGACGGCTGCGCATCAAGCGTCGTGACCTTGTGCTCCACGCGCTCGAAGGGCAAGGACTGGAGTGCAATCTGTGTAAGATGCGCGAACATGCGGGTGTGGCATGTCGACGGACCGTGAGCTTTTCGTTAATGGCGGCGACGCCTTGAATCTGCGAGCCCTCAAATGAGAGCATTGAGGAGTCGCGCTGACATTGTGAGGAAGACGTCGGCGATGTCAGTATGGGAGAGTTGGGCGGAGGGTTGCGACGCACATAGAGAGATGAGAGGTTCGCGCGGGCGGTGTCGAACGTTGTATAGTAGAAGTCGGTGAACTGCTTTGCGATGGCGTTGATGTCGGCCATGGTGAGAAGGATGTGCGAGAGACGAAAAGTGTGGGCGACGTGGAAGACGATGGTAAGGGCAAGACGCGACTTTGTGCCCGCCGACGTGATCAGGTTCAGCTGATTAGATGATCTGACAAGGACGCAGCCGCCGAGTACCGGTCCAAGTCACGCTCTCCTTTCGTGGCTGCACAGCGATTTCCCTCCAACTTTTCCTTTGCAGAACAGCCGCTGTGATCATAGAGTACTTATCGTCGGCGTGGAGTGCGTTCGATTCGGTTTGCGATACTCATACCTATGACACGCGCGTCCATCTTGCCGACACTTTGACTGACGAATGACCGAGGGTGCTATTTGTTCTCTGCCAAGATCACTACGAGGTAAGTCTACTTCCATTTTTCTGACTCGCTTGGAATTGAAAATCCTACAAGAAGCCCACCGGGAAATGCACGGCAAACGGTACGTGTCAGCCCTCGGGCCTCCATTGCACCTTGCAGTGCATAACAATATGTACCCTTACTCGACCACCTCCGATCTAGACTTGCTTGTACCGCGGCATTTTCGCTCTCCGAGGATGCACCTTCATCCGTCCCCGTCGTCGCTGTCCGGCTGCAGCGCCGCATCACGCGACCATGTGCTACTATCATACGCCCGTGGACGCTTCTATCCTATCGGCCAGCAACTGCTGAGAGTCCGACTCGAAGAGAATTTCTGGCGTATATAGCACCCACCCTTTGACAAAGCGCGCTGCCTTATCGTGGCTGCTCGCCTGACCTCGTCTGCTACGTACGTGAACTTCGCGCCTTGTTTTCTGACGCTTCCTCGACCTGGCGCCCCGATTGCAGCTCAGGCTGCTGTGACCTGGCAACGGCCCCGGCACACAGCACTGATATAGCCACGCTGCCTCTGCCATCTTTCTAGATCTCTTCAGCGATCTCTTCCGCTCTTCCATCCGCTGCGTTCGCCGAGTAGCCCCGCCACCTCCATAAACTCTTCTCTGCCCCTCTGCCCTCTGCCACACGCTACGTTTCCCACTGCCATTGGCCCCCTCATCATTGCGAGAAGCCCGCTCGCACATTTTCCGGACAGCGCCATGCGGTCAAAAACCTACCCCGTCTTCTCGCAGGCAGATGCGTATGGACTGCTCTATCGCCTTGCAGATGGCCATGGATCCGCGAGCGGCATGCGGCCGCCCTACTTCCTGAGGTTTTTGCTTTCCGGATGCTATCATACGCCGTCGTCAATCTTGTGGTTGCGCCCATGTGTACACGCCGGGTTGCATTCTGACGCTTCGCTTCTCTACTATTCTGCTCAGGTATAAGATGAACGTGGCAGATAGCTTGGGCTCTCGCTTTTTGCCTCAACAGCTCATAGACTAATCAATATGCGTGCACGCCTTCCTTGTGGATTTGTCTCTGTGCTATCGCTGGCCCCGATGTTGGTAGCTGCGTTCGATATGTCGCGGAATGACAATGTACGTCCCTCTTGTTTGAATCACCATCGTGCCATGACCCTGACGGCGCGATTTAGCTTGCAGTGTAAGCCTTTGACCGCGGATTCACAGCATATGATGAATGCTTTCATAGCTACTGGGGCCAGAACTCGTACGGGGCAACTCACAGCGACACTGCCAACTGGCAACAGACTCTATCCTTTTACTGCCAGGTGACCTCTCAGTCTGATTATCACATAATCTCAACACTTACACACGCCGTTTGCCTTCAGGACAACAGCATTGACACGTTCCCGCTCGCATTCCTTGACGTCGCGTTCGACACTGGAGGACTGCCCTCATTCGATCTCTCCAACGCACGTCCATCCAGCTTCCTTCGCAAGCCACTCTCTTACATCTACCACAGATCTGCAGCGTCAACAGCGGTGTCTTCTCTGGCACTGATCTTCCCAATTGCTCCTTCCTTGCGTCAGACATCACGACCTGCCAGTCCAAAGGCAAGATTGTCACGCTTAGCATCGGTGGCGCGACTGGCGCGGTCGGCTTCACGTCCGACGCCCAGGCGCAGGCCTTCGGAGACACGATATGGAACCTGTTCCTGGGTGGTTCGAGCTCCACGCGCCCATTCGGCAGCGCGGTACTTGATGGGTGAGTCCGCACTTGCGACATGAAGTGAGAAAGATGGGCAGGGCTGAAGGTGCACAGGATCGATTTGGACATCGAGGGTGGCTCTTCGGCGCATTTCCCTGCGTTCGTGAACCAGATTCGCTCCCACGCCAGCGGCGCGAGCAAGAAGTACGCTCGACCGGCTTCTTATCCGCACTTGGCTCTTTGACTGTTGACTTCCGTAGATACTACGTCACGGGCGCGCCGCAGTGCCCGTACCCGGATGCCTATATGGGCTCCATAATCAATGCTGTAGGCTTTGACGCTGTATACGTGCAGTTCTGTAAGTCTCTTCCTGCGAACAGAGTCTGCGATCTAGCTGACGAACGTACCTTAGACAACAACTACTGCGGTCTGACGGGCTTCAGCAACCCCAACGTGAGCACTGCGACCTTTTTCTTCAATTCCTCCTGACAATCCTCACATGTCTTAGGACTGGAACTTCGCCCAATGGTCTGCATGTTCCCTGACACTTCCACTCGTACACCAAGCTGACAATCTCGCCCGCTTAGGGACACCTGGGCAAAGACTGTGTCCCCGAACCCAAACGTCAAGGTGTACATTGGCGCGCCCGCGTCAAGCACCGCCGCTGGCTCGGGATACGTCAGCGCGAGCCAGCTGTCGAGCATCGCGCAGCAAACACGCAGCCAGTACTCGTCGTTCGGCGGCGTCATGCTGTGGGACGCGTCGCAGGCATACGGTGCGCGCCTCCTTCTCTCCCCTGTCCAACCGACTGATTTCCGGCGGCGCGCAGCGAACGGCCGCTTCGACGCGGCGGTGAAATCCGGGCTCGCAGGTGGCGGGTCAGTCCCGCCTGTGAGTACCACGACGTCGACATCCAAGTCGTCTAGCAGTACGTCGAAATCATCGTCTTCTACGTCCAAGTCTACAACTACAACCACGTCCTCGACGTCCAAAGGCTCGTCCACGTCCAAGACGACCTCCTCGCCCGCGACGACAACGACTGTGAGCAGCGGGAGCTGCGGTGTTGTCGCTGCCTGGGTCAGCAATGTCGCGGTGCGTGCCTCTTTGCTCTGCCTTTCGAGGACGGCCGAGGCTGACACAGTGCCCCGATAGTACGTCGCTGGTGACCAAGTCGCATACAGGTGAGCCCTTGCCGCTGCTTTATTTCTCACATACTATTACTGAGACCCGACCTCCAGTGGCCATCTCTGGACAGCAAAATGGTGGAGCGAGGCCGACGTGCCCGGCGGTAAGTCTCCCGCCATGTGGGTGTTAAGTCTTTTTCATCCTCTCCTCAGGCTCTGCAGGCGACTGGACGGACGATGGCCTGTGCGCCGCAGTGAATGTCAACAAGACGAACTACCGCACGACCCCAGTGCATGCGCAGATCCCTGCGAGCGCGAGCGCGGCGGCGGCGGCACGACCGGCAGCTGCGACCGCGAAGTCGCGGGTCGCTGGGTGAGCGGGAGGAATATAATGCGGTTTCATAGTAATTAGTAGGTGTGCTTGTTGTAAATTGTAAACGGAGGGCCCGGGATAGGAATGTCAATTTTCTCAGCGGAAGCGCCCATAATGAGCAACACGTGTAAATACCCCTTTAAGCGCTCGTGCCAGAGTTGCTTGAATGCACCACCGATATTGCGTCCTTTCGACTACCACTGAATAAGTATGTGTCCGCTTGGAGCTGGATCGTGCTGTAATACGGACTCGGACCCGACGGCCGTTGGTGTCCTGGCTCACAGCGTTGCTGTCTCCTTGTCGCTCCCCATCACAAGACCCATGCGCTATCATAACGACGCTCTTGATCAGGCTCAACGCGAACTGCGAAGCCAACTGCTCGCTGCCATCGTTGCGTTCGTTGGTGCATGTGCTCTTCGGTGCCTTGTCCGCCGACACTGCTTCATCTGACATAGGCCCTGGCAACGTATCCCACAACGTCGACCAAGCTATCACACTGCTTTCTAATCCGTTTTCTCTCTTCGACCGGCTGCTTTACCCGGAGGACTCAGACACCCCATCAACCATAGTGCTCTGCTATCTGTCCTATCTGTCATCCGCTATGCCTCCACCTTCATCCACCCTTCAACAAAGCACGGCCGCCAACGCACTTTCCGGACTATGCGGCTGCCGACAGTAACAGGCCGTGGCCAATGATATCGGCCGTCCTGTACCGCCGGCCCGGTTAGATAGACGACGGGCTGCGCAGGTGGTGATAGATCTCGGGGCGCCTGCCTACCATCGCATATGCGCCTATGTGCGTCTGGTGTTGCCAGCCGGCGCTTTCGCACTCTCACTCCCGGTACCATGAATTTCCGTTTATACCGGCCAGCCCACAGCGGTGTGCATGTATAAGATGAGCATGGCATGCTGCTTCGATCCCTCGCTCTCCGCCTTCGCTAGCCTAGTCCACCGAACAAGATGTCTGCGCGCTTCGTTCGTGGTCTCGCGTCTGTACTATTTCTGGCCCCGCTGCTGGTGACTGCGTTTGACATGTCTCGGAACGACAATGTGAGTCTTTTCTTGATGTTGTCGATCGATTCTGACATGGCGATAGGTCGCAGTGTACGTAGTTAAATGTCGCGCTCCATGATAAACGTGCTGATGATTGTACATAGTTACTGGGGTCAGAACTCGTATGGTGCATCACACGGCGGCGATCCCGCCAACTGGCAGAAGAGTTTGGCGTTCTACTGTCAGGTGCGCTCCACAATATCAACGTGAAGATGCGGCGTGCTCACACACGTCGCGGGGCTGTAGGATGACAGCGTCGACACGTTCCCGCTTGCGTTTCTGGACATTGCGTTTGATGCCGGAGGCTTGCCTTCCTTTGACCTTTCCAACGTACGTGATCCCATCCTTACTCATCTCTAGGCCGCCGCCTCAACGCTCACTGCTCCTCTTACAATAGATCTGCAGTGTACATGACAATTCTGTCTTCCCTGGCACGGACCTCCCCAATTGTGCCTTCCTCGCGTCCGACATCACGACGTGCCAGTCGAAGGGAAAGATCATCACCCTCAGCATCGGGGGCGCGACCGGTGCTATCGACTTCACGTCGGACTCCCAGGCGCAAGCCTTCGCGGACACAGTATGGGATTTGTTCTTGGGTGGTTCGAGCTCCACGCGTCCCTTCGGTAACGCGGTGCTCGATGGGTAAGTTCACGGCGGCGTAGAAGAGAGCTGAACGAGCTGACGGCGGTGTGTAGGGTCGATTTGGACATAGAGAGCGGCTCTTCCACACATTTTGCTGCGTTCGTGAGTCAAATCCGGTCGCACGCGAGCGCGGCGAGCAAGAAGTGCGCCTTTTTCTTTTATCTGCGGTCATTTTTTGAATTGATGCACTGCTCTTAGGTACTACGTCACCGCCGCGCCACAATGCCCGTACCCCGATGTTCTCATGAACCCCATCCTCGATGCCGTAGGCTTTGACGCTGTATATGTTCAATTCTGTGAGTTTTCATGCGTAAATTTTCTGGACCTAGCTGATGAGGAACGGCGCAGACAACAATTTCTGCGGGCTGCCGGGCTTCAATGACCCCAACGTGAGCTTAACCCACCTCTCCCTCGTGCGCAACTGACAGTCATCCACATATTTTAGAAGTGGAACTTTGGCTCATGGTACGACCCTTCGGCGGTTCAGATTCGCTGGCTACACCACACTGACGACGCTCGCTTCCCACAGGGACACCTGGGCGAAGACCGTCTCCCCGAACAAGAACGTCAAAGTTTACATCGGCGCGCCCGCGTCGGGCACCGCGGCGGGTTCCGGGTACGTTAGCGCAAGCCAACTGTCTAGCATCGCGCAGCAGACGCGCAGCCAGTACTCGTCGTTCGGCGGGGTCATGCTCTGGGAAGCATCGGAGGCATATGGTGCGATCAGCACTCTATTGGATCCATGCATTTCGTGCTTATCAGATGCACACAGCCAACGGAAAATTTGCTGCGGCGGTAAAGGCCGGAATCGCGGGCGGAAATGCGTCACCGCCGCCCACTTCTTCGAAGCCTTCTCATACGACATCCACATCGACCGTGCCGCAAGGCTCGAGCACATCGTCCACTTCTTCGAAGCATCATCATACGACAGCCACAACAACGGTGTCGAGCTCGTCTACATTCCAGACGTCGTCTTCGCCCACTACAACGACGACAACTACAACGAGTGCCTGTGGTGACGTCGCGCCGTGGGTCAGCAACGCCGCGGTGCGTGCTATGTGTGCTTTACGTCTCTATGCGGTCGAGGCTGATGCAACTTACCGTCTAGTATGTGGCTGGCAATCAAGTCAAGTACAAGTAAGCTCCTCACCCTGTCCACCTGTGGTAACACCTTACTAAACCGCATCGCCAGCGGCCATGTCTGGACAGCAAAACAGTGGAGCGAGGCAGGGGTGCCCGGCGGTAAGTGCCTACTGACCCCTCCCAGTCTGTGACGTATTATTTACACTGCTCTGCACACAGGCGCCTCGGGCGATTGGACAGATGATGGCCCGTGTGCCTCTGCGCGCGTCAACTCGCGGATTGTGGGACGATCATGACTCGTCATTGGTTGGGATATGTATCTGTGTATGTACGTTATCGAAGATGTCCCTGGGGATTTTTTGGAATAGAGCATTGCTCAAATGCCGAAATCTTGAAACTCACTCTAACGAAGATAATGCACGATGGGGTCTCATGGTGACGTAGAGATCAGCTCGACGGTAGGATGAAAGGTGTCTCAGTTGTCGTAGTGAGACAAACGGAGTCTAACGTTAGAGTAGAAGTATACAGGCTGTGTCCCTAATGCAGCTGCGTGAAAAATCAGGAAAGAAAGGTTCATGCCAGTGGTGGCAACGGCGGAGCTCCGGGCCGGAACATAAAAGTTGAACCATTCGGTTGAACGCGCGCGGCTTCTCCATCTCTCCGCTCCTCCTCGATGAGGATGAAAGACCCGGGCTCCGTGGCTATCGAGGGTCGCCAGTCGCATGAAGGACCCGGATTGCAACAAGAAGAGATGGACGACGGCCATCCCGGGCCCAGCAGCCGTGATCAGATAGTGAGCCGCTGTTACCTCCTCCGACCAGTCTTAATCTAGATAGTAATACCGACCCTGCTAGGCTTGCCGCTTGGCGGCTCTCACCTAAATGGTACATGACCCCGCCGGTCTCACCTGCCAGGCCAGATCTCACTCGGCGAACGCACGCGCCTCGCAATGGCCGCGAGTGCGAGCCTCACTTGGAATTGAAACCCAGGTATGTGCGACTCGCACAGGTATGCGACGGTTGAAACCATCTGATGTAAACGTCATTGCGTCATCCAAATACCTACACGAAGGGCACGGGCGCCGAGTGAGACGCGCTACTCGCGGCTTCGCCCTCCCGCGGGCCCCGAACTCACGAAATCATGATGTGTATGGCAACAGAAGGCTATAAGGGCAGACGTTGGGGCATTTGGGAATGCTAAACTCCAATTTCACGATCTCCCGCACTATCATGGTTGCCTCCTGGAACAACAAGACCACCGCCGACGAAGTCGCTGAATATCTGAGCTCTGAGATCAAAGACAAGAATGGCACGTTCAATTACATGATGCTGTTTCTTGCACTTACTCTACCTCTCAGTCTTGGTGACTGGTGTGTCGCTGGGCGGCATCGGTGGTGAGGCTGCTCGTGTAGTGGCCAAGTACGGCAATTTGGTTATTTTGGGGGGCCGGAATCAAGAGAAGTGTGTATCGCGTCCGATCTCACAATCTTCTGGCTGAACGCACTCAGGTTGGATGAGACGGCCGCTTCCATCAAGGCGGAGATCCCGACCGCTAACTTGCGCACTTTGATTCTGGACTTGACCTCTCTGCCGTCGGTTGAAGCTGCGGCTGCTACGGTGAATTCATGGACTGAGCCGATCCACGTCAGTCACTCGAATCCTCTACCATGCCTTTCCGCGCTGACGTCGTCGAATATAGGTGCTCATCAATAATGCCGCCGTCCCGACTAGGAAGGAGTTGACCTTGATAGAGGGCGTTGAAGTTCAATTCCGCAGCAACTTCGTGGCTCCCTTCCTCTTCACCAACCTAATCCTGGGTCGAATCAAGGCAGCAGCCTCTGCCGACTTCTCCCCACGTATCATCAATGTCGGTAGCTCAGCGCACCGTTTCAGCCCTGTCCGGTTGGAAGACTACAACTTCACCGATGGTTCCTACAATCAATTCGTTGGCTACGGCCAGAGCAAGACGGCCGATATCCTCTTCTCCGTCGAGCTCGCGAAGCGCCTTGCGAAGGATGGGATTCTTTCCTACTCTGTCCACCCAGGAGGTCGGATCCTTCTGCCCCGGAAACACTATCTGCGCTGATATCTGACTTAGCGGCTTGGACGCCCGGAGCCCTTGCTATGAAGCCAGAACTCATTAAACTAGGTATGTGTTCCGTAATTACCCCCTGCTCCACCCTCGTTGAATGAGCTGTGTCGGACACAGGCTTGATTGATGAGGACGGGAATGCGCTGTCGGCCAGCGTTGACGAGTTCAAGAGTCTTGGTGCGGCTGCAGCAACGTGAGCGATGACTATACGCAGGAGGTTCGATTACTCTAACACGTCGCCTGAACCGCCTCATAGTCACATTGCTGCCGCCTTCGACCCCTCTATCAAAGGTGCGGTACGGTCCACAAAGATGCCCCCAGATACTGATGATCATTTTCAGACCAATCCGGCTCGTATCTGTTCGATTGCCAGGTCCGAAAAGACCTCGTGGCTCCGCACGCCGTCGATCCTGTGAGTATCTTTCATCATAGCGGGATGTTATCTCATGCTACCCGCAGGAAACTTCTGCCAAGCTGTGGGCGCTTGCTGAGAAATTGCTCGGGAAAAACTTTGAGTAGTCGCGAGGAATTTACATTGAGACGCGTATGTATATGTGACATTAGCAGAGCCAAAGCTTGTTGAATACAAACAATACCCCCGCAATGATGTGTTGAATATTCGTCCGCGAGTCAAGGAACGACGGACATTTCCCTCGAGTCGGCAAAGTCGATCACTCGGTCTACGCCCGTATTATGCCGCACGCCTCGAAGTACAATCGGGGTATGTAGGTGACTGCGACGTTGCCCAATGCGCTTCGCCTGCCTTTGTCGCTGAAATTCAAATTCACGGCCCGCCGGGGCGCTTGGGCCGCAGGGCGCCGAACAGCGCTGGCATCTTCTCTTCCCTTGACTTCGACAGCTTGTTGGCATCGCCCTTTCAGCAGCCAGCTTTAACGACCCAAATACCGCAGGCTGCAGCCAGCTTGCTTGATGTCAGAAATTCAGGCGATATACGACTCGATCGACATCCGACGCAGATGGAGATGTGCGGACCGGGGCGTCATGTGAACATTGAAGGAGAACGCCCAGCATAAAACATACCATGCATGCAAGTACTCGTGTCCATCTTCCCCACCCTTGAATTCGGTCGCGAAGATGGCCGACCAGCTCGATCCTCGCATGCCTGCGCGTTTCGTTGATCTCAAGCGCACCATCGCCGCCGCCTACCCCGACTTTGAGGCGCGCATCACACGCGCATGGGCCGAGATTCTTGCCGAGCTCAATGTTGCCTCCAACACGATCGCCGCCGAGGGCCCAAACGTCCGTCGTCCCTCTATCTGCGTAAAAGTCGATGCTGACAGTAACTCGTACGTACGCAGATCATCCCGCAGGTCCAGTTCGCCGACCTCGCGAGCCTCTCTGGCGAACAGATCGATAATATCAAGCGCCGTGGGTGCGTGGTGATAAGGGACGTCGTGGACGATGAGGAAGTCGCGGGGTGGAAGAGCTCACTGGACGAATTCGTAAAGGCAAACCCCGACGCGCCGGGTGAGTTTTGTTGACTCCACCATCTGCGTCCCTGCTAAACATCATGCAGGCCTTCCCGACGATGACAAGCAGTTTTTCCACCTCTAGTGAGTTCGCAGCCCGCCTACACCCCCTTCGCGCCTAATGTGCCGCAAGCTGGACGAAAGCCCAGGTTCTCGCCCGTGCGCATCCCAACGTCCTCAACGCGACCACCTTTCTCAACAATCTGTACCACACCAAGGACGGAATGGCGCCGGACGGCGTCGACCTCTCCGCCCCGCTTAGCTACGCGGACCGCTTCCGCATCCGCAGGCCCGGCGTCGCGTGGGAGGTGCATCCGCCGCACATCGACGGTAAGCCTGCGGTATGGACAACTGAATCGGGTTTCTAATTTTGTGCACAGGCGGCGCGATTGAGCGGTGGGAGGACGAGACTTTCCGCCAGTGCTTTGCGGACATTCTCAGCGGGGATTGGCGCAAGCACGATGCGTACGATTTGGAAGACCGCATCAACGCGAGGAGCTCGCTCTACGGACGCCCGGGCCAAGTACTTATGTTTGCACCCAGGCGCTGACTGAACTCAGCTGACGGTGCATCTCTTCAGGCGACCGTGTTTCGTACATATCAGGGGTGGCTTGCTCTAAGGTATGTACCCACTGTTCAACTGGTTTCTAACGGTCATTAATGCTACGTGTTCGCGCAGCCCTACTGGCCCGCGCCAGGGCACGATCCAGTTCTTCCCCGACGTCCTCCTTTCCAACGCATACCTCATCCTCCGCCCGTTCTTTTCCTACCGCGCTCCGTCCGCCCCGACACCCGCCTCTGCGCTCGAAGCAAGCAACTGGACATACGGTACGTGCTTCGGCTCTCCTTCCGATGTTGCTTCATGAACCCCTGTCAGACATCTCGACGCCGGACTTCCCGGGCATCTTCGCCGTGAACGGCGGCTTCGCGGGGCCTCGGCCGACTGTGAAAGACCACCCGCATCTTCGGCTCGACACGACCATGACCTCCGTGCCAGACGTCGGCGCGGGGGACATGGTCTTCTGGCACTGCGTGAGTGGCATGCTCGCCCACCCTCTCATTTCGCTCAAACTCCCCATCAGGACCTCGTGCATTCCGTGGAAACGGTGCACACCGGCGCGCACGATTCCGCCGGTACGCCCCACCTCCTGCCTTTCTCACGCAGCGCAGCTCTGATTTCGCGCACCCAGTGATGTACATCCCCGCCGTCCCCACCACGCCGCAGAACGCTGCGTACATCGCGCGCCAGAACGCCGCGTTCGTCGCGGGCGTGACGCCGCCCGATTTTGGGTCGATGAGGCCTGAGAGCGTGTATGTGGGCACGGGCACGCCGGGGGACGTGCATGGCGCGCTGGGGAGAAGGGCCATGGGGTTCGAGGTGGAGGTCGTTTGACACCACAAATTCAACAAGTCATGTTACGTAGAAGGGCAGCGGCCCTGTGTCATTGTCAGACTCATAGCGCATTATTCCCGCTGCCGTCGTGATTTCGGGAGCAGCAAACAGCCTTTGGAGATTCGCGGTCAGTTTTGATTGTAAGCAATACATATGGCGTCGACCCCCTGTAAGGCTTGGCGTATTGTGAGAGTCAATAGTGACACTACTTACCTCGGCCTGCGAGGATATTTGCCATTTCTGACAATGAGCAAGCAACACTCGGCCGGCAAGCGCCCGCGGCCGACTGCGGCGCGCAGCCACAGCGGCCACTCGCCAGAACGCGCGACCATCTATAAGGCTCTTTCACCGTTTCCTCCACCTTCCCTACCCACAACTTAGACATGTCCACGGGATTCGGTACAGAGATCGTCTCGGTCATCAACAGGCTTCAAGATGTTTTCTCAGCCGTGGGCTCGACGTCAGCCCAGATAGACTTACCGCAGATATGCGTGCTGGGTAGCCAGAGTAGCGGAAAGAGCAGTGTGCTTGAGGTGCGTCGCAGTTCCTCTCTGAAATCGCACGGACTTACAATGCTTTCTATGTAGAACATCGTTGGGCGGGACTTCTTACCACGAGGAACAGGTATCGTCACTCGACGACCATTGGTACATCAACAACTTGCAATGTCGCTCTCTTGCGTCGCCTGACATCTCCTTAGGTCCTGCAACTCATCCACAGACCTGCAACTACGCCCACCGCCAACGGCACAGCAAGTACGTCTCCCGCCTTTCTTGCTCATAGGCACGTGTCCGAGCTCACTTCCCGCAGAACCCAACGGCGCTGAGGCAGCAGACCCACACGCCAACGAGAACGAGTGGGGCGAGTTCCTCCATCTGCCCGGTGAGAAGTTTTACGACTTCAACAAGATTCGTGGGGAAATCGTGCGCGACACGGAGGCCAAGACCGGGCGCAATGCAGGGATCTCGCCCCACCCGATCAATCTGCGCATCTACTCGCCCAACGTCCTCACCCTCACGCTCGTCGACTTGCCTGGCCTTACCAAGGTGCCTGTCGGAGACCAGCCGAAGGACATCGAGAAGCAGATCAAGGACATGCTTTTGAAATACATCTCAAAGCCGGCGTGTATCATCCTCGCGGTCACCGGCGCCAACACGGACTTAGCCAACTCAGATGGTCTCAAGCTTGCACGGGAGGTGGACCCAGAGGGGACACGGACGATTGGTGTGCTCACCAAGGTGGATCTCATGTGCGTCGTGTGTCTCTTTTCTCGACCCGCGGACGCTCATTGGGTTGCAGGGACCAAGGGACAGATGTCGTAGACATTCTCGCGGGCCGCGTCATTCCTCTTCGCTTGGGCTACGTCCCAGTTGTCAATCGTGGTCAGCGTGACATTGACCAGTCGAAGCCGATCGCCGCAGCATTGGAGCACGAGCGGCAGTACTTCGAGAACCACCCCTCGTACAAGAGCAAAGCGCAATATTGCGGAACACCCTTCCTCGCGCGCAAGCTGAATATGGTGCGCAGTATCGGCAGACCCTGTTCATTGAGAGCGAGCCTGACCATCGCGCAATAGATCCTCATGCATCACATCCGCTCGACGCTCCCTGACATCAAAGCGCGCATCACGTCACAGCTCCAGAAATACAGCGCCGAGCTGGCATCTCTTGGCGGCCCGCTTGGTGACGGCGGCTCGCAGAGCATTGTGCTCAATGTTATCACCGAGTTCACGAACGAGTTCCGCACGGTGATCGACGGCAACACAAACGACTTGTCGCTCAATGAACTGAGCGGCGGCGCTCGTATCAGCTTCGTGTTTCACGAGCTGTACAACAACGGCATCAAGAGCATTGATCCGTTCGATCAAGTGAAGGACGGCGACATCCGGACAATCTTGTACAATTCATCGGTGGGTAGAGGGCATAGGCTGGAGCGAAGCGAAGTCGATTGCTAAGGGCATTCCTGTTTTGTAGGGTTCCACTCCTGCCCTCTTCGTCGGCACGGCCGCTTTCGAGGTTATCGTTAAGCAGCAGATCAAGCGACTAGAGGAGCCCTCGTTGAAGTGCTGCCAACTCGTCTACGATGAACTCATCCGCATTCTGGGCCAGCTGCTGGGCAAAATTGTACGTCGCTCCGTGGACCCTCCGGCGCTTTTTGATTGACAACTTGCCTCCTGACATACAGCAAGCATTCCGGCGCTATCCCGCCCTCCGCGATCGCTTCAACAGCGTCGTCGTCAACTTCTTCAAGACGTCGATGGCGCCGACGACGAAGCTCGTATCGGACATGGTCGCCATGCAGGCGTGTTACGTGAATACTACACACCCCGACTTTTTGAATGGCCACAAGGCAATGGCGATCGTCACCGAGCGGCTCCAAAAACCCGCCACGCCCGAGCCCAAGGGTGGCAAGGTCACTGCCGCGCAGTTGAACAACAACAAGGACTTGGAGGTGGACCTCAAGAAGGAGGAGCCGAGCTTCTTCGGGAGCTTTTTCTCCGCAGCCAAGGGCGGCCAGCCCAAGAAGAAGGGTCCCCAGCCAATCGAGGCGGTACGTCCCGCCATCCTCCTCAGTGTCTGAGCATCCGAACTGACTGCCGATGTTCCTGAATGTAGCCACCATCGGTCATCCGTCCCCAGGCTGCTCTCAGCGACCGCGAAGCGCTTGAGACGGAAGTTATCAGTGCGTGGTCCCACATCCCGTTAGCCACCACTGTCTGACGCAGCCCATCGCCCACAGAGCTCCTGATCCACTCTTACTACAACATCGTCAAGCGCGAGATGATCGACATGGTGCCCAAGGCGATCACGCTGACACTCGTGAACCACTCCAAGGAGGACCTCCAGCGCGAACTCCTACAAGAGCTCTACAAGCCCGACGTGCTTGACGAGCTGCTCAAGGAGAGCGAGTTCGTGGTGAGCCGCCGGAAAGAGGTCGTCGGCATGGTGTCTGCGCTCAACAAGGCGGAGGAGTAAGTCGCTGTTACTATTTTTCGCGCTGTTGCTAACGTGACGACAACAGGATCGTTGCGGGCGTCTAGATGCGTGAGCTAGATGGATTGCGCCATTACACGACAACTGGACTAGTGGTTTTCCGACTTCGTATGATTCTTGTTTTAGTACACTAATAATACCCTTTTCTGTGTGCTCTTTTATTTTATTTTGGGGTTCAAAGCGTCCTGTGTCTCATCAAGGCAGATCTTCGGCGAAGCGCTATTGTTCTTGCGCGAGGTGAGTGGTCGTTGATTCGTTGGCACTGCCTTTGTTCGCTGATCATGAGGCTTCGGTTGATCCCGCTCGACTCAGACTTCCTCTCCTCAGATCTCGGTGTCAATGCTATCGACAGCATCGCACAGTCACTTTACTTCGAATCATATCTGCTCGTGTGCCAAGCTGCACTGAAAACCATCTGAGATGCGAGGGCCACCTGAGAGTACGCTTTGTCCATCTGCTTTGTGATCACAGCTTGTGTTTCCCCTGCATGGCCATAATCCGGCCACACTCCTCAAGTATAAATGCCCGGCCCTGTGCTCTTCACATCGCTAACCAAGCGACTCCCCCCACTGCGAGAAATTTCGCACAATTGACCAGCTGTCCCTTCATGGCGGCACCGGTGAGCCCTACCGTCCGCTGCATCTCCGCTGACAAGCTGACGGTGTCAGGGAATATACATCACACCCTATGACGAGGGCATCCAGAAACAACGCTCGCCTGAAGAGTACGAGCAGCTCGGCCAGGAGTCCCAGCTGGAGCACTGCGCGCGATGCCACCGCTCCTTCTACGACGTCGACAACACGCCCGCGTCCTGCATGATCCCCCACATTTTCGACGTGAGCTCCGAGACGGAGGATCCTGCCACGGGCGACAAAAAATACGTGTCCGCGTGCTGTGGCCCGTCCGTGATCCTCGTGAACGAGTATGAGACGTACAATTACGTGGCGTTGCCGGCGGGGATGTGCGTACAGGGCTATCACACGCCGGAGCACCGCGACGTGTACTACTGTGAGGTGAACATCCTGCCGTGCAAGCTCGATTTGGTGGACGGGGACTACTACTGCAATCGGCGCGCGGTGGACGTCCTGGACGGGCATCCGAACCTTTTCGCGTGGGATGTCGATACGGACGACTACGAGGACATATGGCTCGGCGTGGGGATGGTGCTGGATCAGGGTGAGCTCGTCCTCCGGGACTCGAGGAGTTTGAAGATAGTCAAAGAGCCGGAGAAGGGTGAGTTTTTGGGGTTCTTGAGTGTTGTTTTGCGAGACGGTTGCTGACATGTCTGGTGGCAGGTATAAATGCGAAGTAATCGATCACAGCCCAGCGTGCCGTCCGAATTTGCACTCGTGCCGATAACGGTGATGGTCGGTTTGCACTGGATGCCAGCCGCGCATGTGGACATCTAGTCACTTACCCCGTCATTCCTCAGATGTTCCAGAGTGAAGATGCCTTAATCTCGAGACATTTGTAAAACAAGATGTAGTCCAGTCGAAGTACATCACTTTCCTCACTCTCGGTCACGGAACGTACATACATAATGTCATCCCGACGCATGCTAGCCCACCGTTTTAGTTCTTTTGGAACAAAGCCAATGACTCTGAATGAGTCCGGTTTGAATGACCTCCTCCTTTGTTCACGGTCTATCTCTCCAATTTTCTCACTTTCATTCTCGGACTATGCGGTGTGCTAGCATTTCAGTGTACATACAGATCCATCAACAGATATTCGAGCATGACTGTAGCCTTCCCGAGAAGGCCAATCTACTTCAAGTGTACTCGTACTCTCATACTGCACGGTACCATGCAACCGCGACGCCGCGTCTAAGTATGCGCCGCCTCACTTACCCTCACCCTCCCACCTTCCGAAACGCTGCCTCAACTGCTCTGCTGCGTCGTATAATATCGGTTACTGCTATCCCACAGTTAGCAATCTGATCCGAGAACCATCAGCTACCCACGCCTGCCAGTGCGCACGCACTCTTGAAGCCTAAATTATGGCGCCCGCAGACACACAATCGACCCTTCGCCCCTCCATGCGACGCAAATCGTCAGCGCAGAACCTTCTGTCGTCGTTCAAACCGTCTGCGCCCGCTCAGCCCATCGCAGCTCCCACCCCATCCACCTCGGGCACTTCCACACCGGCCATCCCATCCCTTTCACCGTCCCCACTACCATACGTCCCCCCCGCGACCCCAGGACCTTCATGGACGCCCACAGCGACGCAGCCGCCGCCGCCGCCGCGCGAGTGGGACGCGCAGAGCATGCACTCGGACGGCACCACGTCGGCTCCGGCGGGCAACCAGGGCGCGTCCGTCGAGTACCTGCGCGATCTGGTGAACAAGCGCATCATCACGCTCACGTATATGCGCAATGTGCATGAGGGGTGCGTCGTGTGTGTCACAGCGTCGCCGACGGCCTGCTCATTCGCGCCAGACGGAGCCATTGGTTCCACACCATCATGATGTCGCGCGCCGAACTCGACCGCGTTTTCAACAATGCTGCCATGAAGAAGCGGTGCGTAGCTCTCCTGCTATACCCCCAGATCCTCCTCATATACCCGCACAGGACGTACCGCTTCGCGATCCTCGCCATGTCGCTCTCCACACTCTTCGACATCTCCCAGCCGTCCGACCTCCTCCGCGCGCTCCTCGGCACCCTCACCGAGTACGAGCAGTCCAAGGAGGAGGGGGAGCGCCCCAAGATGCGCCTCTGGAAGCGGCCCACAAAACGCACCGCAGGCATGAGCGACTACTCGCTCAACATCCCCGAGACGAGCGGGGAGACCTTCCTCACCATTCCGCACATGGTGCGTTCCCGCCTCCCTCTTTCCCGACGAGCGCCACTAACGCGCATGCCCGCAGCCCTTCCCGCTCGACTACACACAGACGCTCCTCTCCCTTCTCGACATCCTCTCCGCGCTCTACGCCAAGCTCGCGAAGCTCCTCGGCCCGTCGCCTTTCCCACACGCCTCCCAGCACATGCTCGGCCTCGCGCCGCACCCCGGCGTGTCCTACCTCTTCCAGGGCGGCGCCGGCGCGTCCCAGCACGCCGACCTCTGGCACGTCGCGAACGGCGCGGGCTTCAACAGCGGCGGCATGGGCAGCCCGCCGCCGAGCTGGACGCCCGCGCTCGGCGAGCTCATGCTCAAGGTCGACAGCAAGTTCAAGGTGCGTATTTGCGTTGACCGTGCGCGCGCGCGTGTGCTGAACTGTGCCCGCTAGAAAATCACGTCGGTGCTGCTGAAGGACCTCGACGCGTTCGCGCGCAACGGGATCAAGGACGAGCTTGCGTCGCTTGACCCGCTCCTTCGGAATGTCGGCCAGCCGGGCTTCGGTGCAGGCGAAGGGCGCGCGGTTTATGATTTCGAGTAAGTGTGGCTGTATGAATATATGTGTATTTGTAGATTCCGAGCGCGGCGTGGATGTAGTTGTACACTCAACAGTGGAACATTTTGTCGGAGAACGACATGGACCCACTTGGCCGGCACATTGTGGCTCTGGCAACCCTCGGGCGCGATATCTATGCATTGGTTTCATTATTACAACAAACTTCCATACTACTCCGCATTTTATCATCGGAAGAACCCTGGAATGGTCGTCTACTGAGAGTCAGGCTGACGGGGTTTCGACCCGCTTGCCAAACGTCGGCACAATCTTCCTCGTGGGGTCCATGAAAGCACGGACTTCGTCATCCGATACCTTCGCTTTGCGCTGCAAACTGTCTCAACCAAACGACGAAAAAAACAGCGTTGGATAGTGACATACCTCCTGGAAGTCCTTTACAAAAGCCTGCAGCATCCCGATGCACTTCGCCTTGAGCTGCCCCGTCAGCAGGCGGCCAGCACGGTATTCCTGAGGCACACCGCGTGAGTAGTCCGTCACGCCCACTTCCTGAGAACATTGCGCACCTGCTTGATCGTCTCCAGCTCCTCGTCATCTTCCAAGAAGAAGCTGAGGTACTGGTAGCTGACGTCGACATCCGGGTTCCCGCCGAGTCGCCTGTGCTCCTCCTCCGTTTCCTGCCCCCCACTGAACCCGTGCCGATTCACCTTGTTCTTGATCATGTTCGGCGTATCGCTCATGTAGATACTCGAATTCGTGTCGGACGCACTCATTTTCGTCTGCGGGCCCTGCAGCGCGGGGAAGAACTTCGCGTACACGGTGGTCGGCTTGGGGTACTTGAGCTTCGCCGCGACATCGCGCGTGAGGCGGAAGTACGGGTCCTGATCGATGGCGGCGGGGATGAGGCATGGAATGTTGGAAACATCCCCGAAGATGTTTGGGAAGGAGTTGGAAAAGGATGGCGCGGCTTGGATGGCGCCGAAGTGGACTTTCCCGATGTTATCTCTGCGACGCATGTCAGTGTAAAAATAAATGGAGGAGCAGCCGCACTGACGACTCGCCAAAGCCGAAGGTGGCCTTTGCTTGACTCAGTGTGATTTGACGAGAAATCTTGGAGACGTTCCTGTAGAACGCGCCACCGAGGTAGTCGTAGTCGCTGAAGATGAACGTCCTTTCGAGCTTGAAACCTACGGCGATGATGTCGCGGGCGTTCATAAAGGCGAACTTGTGGGTCTGCTCTACCTTGAGCTCATGTTTGAAGAGGAATTTCTCGTCATCTGCACGCATTGGCCATGAGCAAATGGCGCGGATGATGCGACAGATACACACACCTGTGAGTTGCACAACCAGTGGTACATCAAAGACCTCTTGTAGCCATCTAGATGTCACTTGATTAGCAGAACAAGTATTCACAGCCGATGGACGCACTTTGTGAAAACAAATGGTATCATGTGTCCGAGATGCATGCTGTCACTACTCGGCCCTCGTCCTGTGTACAAGAAGAATGGTTTCCCCTGCTCATAACGATCCAGAATAGTGTTAAAATCCCTGGTCACGCTCATGAGACAATATTTCCCGGCTGCACTGTCTGACACGCACCGATGAGAAAAGAACATCCCTCTACGCAGCAGAATATGCGGTTTGTGCCCCGTCAGCTTCTCGAACCGCTCCAGCAGCGCCGAGTCGATACGTCGTGTGCCGAACTGATCTATGAGCTTGTCATAATCGATCGCGAGCTGCTGGCCATCGCTCGACACGGAGCCCTGCACGTCCCACGGAGTGACGATCTGTTCGTGTGCTGCAGCAGGATCCGCTGGCTTGATCGCGGGTGTGTCTGACGGCGCAGATCTGCAGCAAAAGAGGTGAGAACGAGCATTGTCCGAAGACGAGTCGACGTACTCGGAGACGGCAACGGTGGCGAGTTTGTCAGCGACGCTGGACACGCTTTCTGCAAGTTTTTCTGCCATGCTGTCGAGAAGGATGCGGTGAAAGACTGAACGAGCGTGCGCTGGCAGGAGGCACAGTCATCGCAGCGGTTGACTCGTCAGGATACTTTCTTTATCTGATAAGGTTCGAACTGGATCTATTGAGGCGCGCGTAACTGTACTAGTAGACGGCGCCCTTGCTCCGAGCCAGATCTCGCCACAAGTCACACTCTTATACTTCATTGCCCTGGAGGAGTCTCAAACAACTGCTGCACGACTCTCAGCTGCCAGGACGTGCCATTTGCCAACGCCGACGAGCCACACCAACAGTGCATGCCAGCCTTTGTACGTAGCTAATTTGCGTGCACGGATGTCTCTAACCAATTTTCCAGCTAACCGACAAATCAATGGGTTTCGTACGACTACATAACTTGGCCGCGGGTTCTCGGTTACAGTAAACGCGTTCAATCTTTCCTCACCATCGCCCGCACAAGTCACTAGTAGTCACGAAGCGACTCGATCTCGAAGGGTCTGCACTTTCCTGGTCTCGCAGCGACGGCAATGCTTGCCCAAGTAACGCCCGGCGACAGGTACGCACAGCATAGTTTTTCAGGCGCGTACGAGCCTACTGACTGGCAGAACAGCTCGCACGGCGGAGAACATGATGCTATGCTTTTGGAGAGTGCGACCTCTCATCGCGAAGCTGGGCAATCTTCCCCCAACAAAGACATCATTGACAGCGTGTCCCCGATGGAGTGCGCTCTCTGTGACACAGGAACCGCTCCTTGCACGGAGCATCTATTGGAAGAGGCTGTCGTCGACCATCTTAAAGAAGATTTTCCCGAAGAAACCATGGACGCCGCCCGGCTCACGCGACGCCAGCGGCACAATGCCCATCTACCCGTCACCCGCCTCCCTCCCGAGATCCTCGCCATCGTCTTCACCCACCTGTCAAACATCAACCCTCCACAGTTACACTCCACGGTTGACTATGAGCGATTTTGCCGCCTCGGATGGGTCGCAGTGACGCACGTCTGCATGCGATGGCGACAGGTCGCCCTTCAATTCCCACGCCTCTGGGCCCATATCAACCTCGAATTTGGGCAGGAGTGGACGGCCTCCTTCCATGCGCGTGCGGGAAGCACGCTTCTTTCCGTGGACTATCTCGGCGATTCTTTTCGGCTTGCAGGTTGGCAGGTGGAATTCTTGGTGGACAACATATCGCGAACCCATAGCCTGCGTGGCAGAGCGAGCCCGGAGGTTTTGACGGCCGTCACCGCGCCCGCGCCGCTGCTGCACACGCTTGACCTCGAAGCAGTCCGGCTCGATGAGGATGACGCCGAGGCCCTGGATGCCTTCCTCGGCGGGGGCGCGCCATCCCTGCGCCACGTTTCCCTTTCATCGGACGACGCGGACCTGCCGTTGACATCCCCACTCCTGCGAGGCTTGGTCAGCCTAAATCTGCGGTTCGCCGAGTACCCCGAGAGTATTCCGCTCAATGACGTGCTGGATGTGCTGAACCGTATCCCCACGCTGGAACGCCTGGAGTTGAGGATGTACATGGAGGATTACGAAGTAGATGAACTTGAGCTGGCGCAGCTGCGCATGGTCGTGCACGCGAAGTTGGCCTATCTAGACATTGCGGTCCGCGCCAGAGTGGCCGAACTATTGCTCTCGCACCTCATGCTCCCGCCTCAAGCAGTCGTCCGGTGCAACTTGACCGATGTCACCCTGCCGGAACGCCCGGAGGCCTTCTTCTCGGCCACCCTCGCATCCGTCCATTCCCATGCGGACTCTGCGTCGGACGGCTGTAACGCCATAACCGACGTCGAGATCGCATTGGACTCACAGTGTCGCTGTGTTCGCATCTCGGCGCGGAAGGGCGATGACGCTCCGAGCGAGCCAGCACTGTCCTTTCTCATCATTCATCTCGATCGCTCCGGAGTGCACGCGCTCGTAGAGATGGCACTGGTGATGTTCTCTTCGGTGCATTTAAAAGAACTTGCAGTGGATCATAGTGACCTTGAAGACAGCGCATGGCTGGACTTGGTGGGAGACGCACCTCGACTCCGGCGAATCACCGTCAAAGGCGAGGCGGCCGCGTCGCTCTGCGCAGTCCTGCGCCTGGGTGATACCATCGGCGATGCTCCTCCCTTGCAACCAGGCTCTCAGCCCTTCCTGCCCGTGCTCTCCTCGCTCGTTCTAGCCCGCGTGCGTCTCACCATTGATGAGGCTGGCGAGATGAACGACGAAGACGTGCATTTGTCCAACGCACTGCTACTGTGCCTAATGGAGCGCGCCGATGCGGGCTATCCGCTTGAGGAGCTGGACGTCGTGCAGTGCGATGTGGACGGAGCCTGGGTGGTGAAGGCGCGTGAGGCGCTGCCGAGGATGCAGGTGATGTGGGATGAAGGCGTGCGCGAGAGGATTCGAGGGCACGGGGATCAAAGGCTCGCATGGGAGAAGAGGTTCGAATGGGAGACTGAAAGTGAAGAGGACGATGGGGATGATGGGGAAGGTGAATAACACACTTGCGAGTACGAAGAACGTCTGCAGCTCAGTTGTCTCGACACTTACATCGACACTTATTGCCATTTCAGATCTCAACATTCATCGACCTCGACGGCTGTCCCGGTCGAAGGCGTAACTTGGGCGGCGTAACTATCGACGATGTAGTCAATTATTCTGTGCGGTTCAATTCACGGGACGCGTACGTGGTCACTGGCGCCAGAGATCAGGCGCCCTTGTGAGAAATTGGGCTTGTCGATTGATGGACATGATCTGCAACTCACAACCTACACTCTACCATGCCCGAGATGAACTTCAGTCGCGACGAAGACTCGGACTCGCTCCAGGACGACGCCGTGCAGAACACGTCTTCTGATGCCCCCATCACGCGCCTCCCACCCGAAATCCTCGCAGCCATCTTCACCATCCTCGCCTCCATCGACCAACCTTCCTCACCCCGGCGCCGACACCAACACCGTAATGCCGATGCATCGGACAGCCCCCTCGGCTGGCTGACCGTCACGCACGTCTGCCAGCACTGGCGGCATGTTACTCTCGAAGATGCCACACTCTGGGCCGACAACATCATCGCACCCTTTCCGCTCGGCGACCGCTGGGCCGCAGCATTCTTTTCACGCGCTAACAGCACGCATCTCACGATCCGGAGACCCCATGTGTTGCCTACCTCCATCCCCAAGCCCCCGACACTCTCCGAGTTTGCGCTCATCCGCCAAAATCTTTCGCGCACACGGATCCTGTCCCTCCGCATCCCGGATACCAAACCCCTCCCCCTTTGGACGCCCGCGCCCTTCCTCCACACCCTCGAATTGATTTTCTACCAGGCACTTGTCACCTCCGCATACACGATCATTCCGCCTTTCTTCTCAGATGATCTTCTCGGCGGCCCGACGGCCGCATCATCGCTTCGGAACCTGCGTCTGGTCCAGCTGCGCACGGGGCCATGGTCGTCGCCACTGCTCGCCCAGCTCGTCTCGCTCGAAGTCACGCACAGCGACCGGCTCGTACGCGGCGAGGAGCTTACAGAGATGCTCGACATGCTGAGCCGCATGCGCGCGCTTGAGCGGCTCTCTCTACAGCTGCGGTTTGGCAACGCCGACATGCCGCATGCCGTCGTCTCGCTACCGCAGCTGCGCACTCTCGACCTGCTTACGAGCGTCGCGAGTGCGCGTATCCTCCTCACGCACCTCACTCTTCCAGCAGCGGCTCGCATTCGCGGCGAATTGTACTGGTGCGCGGTATACGAGGTCGCAGCCCTATTTCCCACCGTCGCGTTGTGCGTCGACGCTCGCGCTGCCCCTTTTGCGCGCATCCACATCGCGCCCCCCGCTTTGCGCAAGGCGAATGTCGTTGCAGTGACCGCGTGGCGCTCAGGGGATGCCGCAAGGGAGCCAAACTTGGCTCTTAGCATCTCATACAGCCAATCCGATGCAGCCAGGTCGCGCCTACTGCCAGCTGCGCTAGGAGCCCTTGCATCGGAGCACTTGGAGGAGCTGACCGTGCATAGCTACGAGCAGAATCCCGCGTGGCTAGAAGCACTGAGACATGCGCCGAAGCTTCAACGCGTCACAGTGGAAAACGACGCAGTCTTCTCGTTCTGCGCGGCGCTCGACGGCCATGCGCGGTTTCTGCCCAAGCTCTCTGTGCTCGTAATCGCAGGAGCGGACTTCGACCGGCCGTGTACCGCCGGTGACGGGACAACGCACAAGCTGAGGGATGCGCTGCCGCTCTGCCTCGCAGAGCGCGCGCGGGCCGGACATGCGCTCAAAGACCTGGATGTGACGATGTGCGGTTTGGACAAGGCATGCGCGGGCAAGCTGCAGGAGGCGGTGCCGGGGATGGTAGTTCGTTGGTGTTGAGAGCGCGGTCATAAAGCTGGAGGAGGCTGGGGGTTGAAAATTCGCAGAGGAACTAGGATATCTGTGCGTAACCAACTGAGCATCTCACGAGGGGTGCATGGCACTTTAATTTACTCTGCGAACATGGCGGTGATCCTGGGACCTTACCACTCTATGTCTACACATTTCCATGGCTACATAGTACTCTTAGTTTCGACGCTGGGCTATCTCATGAGAGTCATATTTGCAAGCATCCCCCCCGCCGCCGTCTCAAATGAGAGTGTAGAATCGTGCGGAAAGGTGAAGCTGCGGCAGCTGCTGGTTGAGTGTGTGTGTACTAGCCGCGCGCCGCGAGGTACGATCAAAGTTCAATTCAATTCACCCCCCGAGCCTCTTGATCTCGACCACACTGACTTTACGGCGGCCCACATCCACATCGATGTCCTTGCACTTCTTCAGTCCCCTTGTGTCCTTACCATGGAATCAGTTCAATCCCCCTCAGCCTTCCGAGGAATCTTTGGGTCTCTTTGTGCACCTTTCGAATCCGATCTTCGATGCGGAAGTGCACAAGCTCATGGATGACCTAAACCCATCCGAGCTCCTTGACTTCCGACCCTGTACGCGGGACAGTGTGCGGGCGGAGATTGAGAGACAATATTCAGCGTTCACAGAGGGCAGCGAAGGTTTTCGCTTCATACAGAAAATCGATCAGATCATTGCCCCGTTGGACTTTTTCTTCCGCGCTGTGGATAAACGTGTATCGTCGCAAGTGAGGATTGCACAAACCGTGTGGGGCGCGATAAGATTCGTCACGCAGGTGTGCAATTTACCTGAAACAACACGAACCACACCTGACGTGTCAACAGGTGGCTCAGCAGGTATCGGCATACTTTCATGTCATCGGTGGCACCCTTGCCGTGATTACAGAACTCGTACCGCGTTATCAGCAATATGCCACCAAGATGTACACGGAGGAAACACGGGTAATGGAAGTGAGTTGCCTCCCAAATATTTCATCTAGCATCCATCTAAGTCATTCTCACTGCGATGTGTAGGCACTCGCATATGTTTATGGCGACATATTGAACGTGTGCATCACAACGCGACGACTGTATAACAGGCGAAGAGGCTTCTTTCGTACGTGCCACTGTGCCACTTCAGCAGCTGAAAGTATGCTCATACTCGATCTTATTTATAGGTTCCTTGATTTTCGTCCTGCGAGATTTCAATCCTTGGGAGCATGCCGTCAAGGACATGGTTCGCAGCTTAACCTCTCGGCAAGGCATACTCCGTCAGCGAATTGATGATGAAGATCGTCGTCGTCGGGAAGCGGACTGGCAACGAGCACATGAGCGGCACCAACAAGAAGAACGGCGCCGCCAGCAGGCGGCACTGGACAGAATATCAACCCGATGTGCTCCCATTACTCGATAAATATGTCTTCACGGATATGGATGGCACGTCGCAACACGGAGATATAATCAAGACAACCGAGTGCCGATAATCCTACTGGCAGCAGGAGCGGAAGTCGATGCACTTGAAAGATTAGGATGAACACCACTGTACCGACTATTTTCCTCCGCGCAAGGTGGACGATGGATCCCGCTCCTCCTCACACGATCTCACCACTAGTCCCGTTATCTCCTCCTGCACACTTTGCACAAACACACCGTCCGAATCGCCCACCATGACCCTCAGCTCCTTCAGCGCCGATCCGGCACGTGCTCGCCACGCTAGACACAGTGGCAGAAGCGACGGGACGACTGTCATCCGTGCAAGTCGAACAAGATTGCAGGCCGATAACCGCGCTTCTCCTCCTGGCACCATGTGACCGCTAGTCCCGTTGCCGCCTCCTGCACCTTTTGCACAAACGCATCGTCCACTTTACACTCCGTCACCGTGAGTTCTTTCAGCGCGAACCCAGCTCGGGCCCGCTCCGCCAGACGCATAAGCAGCGAGGTCGCCAGCGTGCGTGCCACCCCACGGCTGACTTGGTATGCCTCGAAGAAGTCGGCTCCCCGTATGGCGAGCGCGGTGAGCGCTGGGAAGCAGCACGGGTCGCCATCCAGCGCGGCACAGAACGCACGCGCCGCAGGGACGTCGAATGTGACCCGGCGCAGCACCGGCGCCTTCCGTAGAGCTTGCGGCCATGCGGGGTCCATCTTGCCGATGCACACACTCAACTCCTCGAGGTGCTCCGAAACGAGAGCGCCGAGAACAGGTACCAGGTCCCATCTGTGTTCTATTGGCGAATATTTTCTGATGCGCAGAGTCAAGGCAGCCTGGTCTGGGACATCTGCTTCGCCGGTGCGCCACGCAGTCACACCGACCGCGTCTGCCTCCCCGTTGACTAAAAATTGCGTAGTGGCCTCGACATCGATACGCGTGATGGGTGCGGCGCGTGCGTCGATGCACGCAATCATGGCAGGGAAAAAGGTCGCGAGCTCGCATACCGGGTTCCAAAAACCCAGTTGCAGGTCACAGCGCACGACAACGCCGGCAGGGAGCGCAAGATGCTCCATAAAGTTCCCCACGGTTACGACCTTCGCACGCAGGCCGAGGTGGCGCAAATTTGCGAGCGCAACCACGATGGGCGGCGGCGATACCAGGATCTCGGGGTCACGCAGACACAGAACGAGCCGCTCCAACGCGAGCATTCTCCCCAGCGCAGCAACTATGTCTGTAATGCTGTCATTTGAATTGGGGCAACCGGACTCGATGTCCAGAGTGACAAGATGCCTGAGCAAAGGAGATGTCCATGGCGACCCCGGAGAACCCCGCAGACACAGGTGCCGCAGGCGTGGCGCGCCGACTTCCCTGCCGAGCAGGCCGTGTGGGAGGTGGCTGTTCTGGAACCCAGCTCCGGTAATTTCAAGGGTGTGGAGGTGCGGTGCAGGGAGGCAGAGGATGGGGAGCGTGTTGGGGGTGAGCTCGAGACGCAGGACGTGCGTGCGGGCGAGATTTTGGCGCATGAAGGCACGCTCGATGCGCGTAGGGGAGGGAAGCCTCATGGCCCCGGACATCAGGGAAGGCTTCTGAATTGTAAGGGCCATATGTTGTGCGCGAGAATGAAATATTGCAGCCCAATTATCGCCTAGCGGGAAGGGCACGATGATGTTGGCGGCCCAGAGTGCAGGGTGGTTGAAGGCAATGTGGCGCCAGCGTCGGCATACGTGCACGATGGTCAGCCAGCCGAGGTGACTGCGGGGGCGGCTATATGCGCCCTGCTTGGAGTCGTAGTGGCGGGAAAGTGCTGGCGGGTTGGTTGAAGAAAGTATGAAGAAAATGATGCAGAGGATTTCGGGCGGAAGGCGCCACACGGCAGCGGGGACTGGGACTGTAGACTTTACGGTGACGTCGACTGAGTCAGCACCGCGAGCTGAGATCGCGTGGGGCATGATGGGATGGAGGTGAGCCGCAGGTGCAAGATATGATACTATATATCCAAAAGACAAAAGAGAGCCAGTGGGCCACGCGCCATTGTCCACAGAATGTCCAACCGCAATCGCTGAGGCCTATGAGGGCTTGTCTCGCATGGGCCACCGCGCGAGAGGCAATAACCACACCTGAAGAGTCAGCGACAATGTGTGATAATAACCGGACAGAGAACCGCCTCCAGCGTGTGCATTGTCACCGGCGGAAGGCTGTAGTATGCCGTGCGGCCCATTCGCAATGCGCATATGAGTGTGAGACTGTTTGGGCTCTCTCCAGAGCGAGAGCTAAGGCCGATTTGTGACGCAATGATAGATGATTGTGATAATGCAACGATGTCCTGGCTTGAAGACCATCACAGTCGGGGCGAAGGGGCTGTATCCGTGGGCTCCCGCCGGAGCGACTCGCAGTCTGGAGTACTCAGTAGAGCATCAGGATTTAGGGCACGTCCGCTGCGTCGAGCTGAGGAATCTTGCCATGCGTTCAAAGCTTCACAATCTTGCCAGCGTGTTGTAACCGAGCTACTCTGGCGGTTAGGAGGCAAGTGTGTTCGGGCAATGAGATAGCTCACCGCCGCATTGAATCCTTGGATCGAGGCTAAGGAGCGCACAGTAAAAGCAAATGTGAGAGTTTTGTCGCGTCACAGTGACTGGCAAGCAGAGGCAAGCAGCTAGCTGCTGAGGCGCCCAATAGGCGCCCGACCCCCTCACCCCTTGACCACACATTTATTCTCACTGACAACAGCGTGTAATCTGACTCCAGCTTTGTTCAATTTTAAATTTATGTAGGACGACCGTTTGGTACTGATAAGTTGATGACTATGCTGACACTGATGTCTCGCAAACAATGCATTTACTTTGCCAGTCCCAGCGACGGCTCGTCGTCCCCAAAAGCTCGCCCCCGATGGTCCTCCAACCTAAACGGTCGCGAAGCCAGCAACCGGATGCCCTCGCGCAGGCGCGCCGCATGACGGACCGTCAGGTCCTCCACCGCGCGCGGATTCAGCAAGCGCACGACGCGCAGCGCGGGGCCCGCGAGCGCAGCGAGGAACGCGAACAGGCGCCTGTAGTACCGGTTCGACGCCTGGTCGCGCGCGAGGTGCACGCCGAAGTGCGTCACGGACGGCGGGAGGCGCACGGCGGGCACGTTCGCGTCGCTGAACGTGATCGCGCCGACGCCGACGAGCACGAGGTGCGGGACGTCGGGCAGGTGGCCGAGCGAGGCCATGAGCGGCTGCAGCACGACGCCGATGTGCAGACGCACGTACACCGTCGTCAGCGCGGGCGGCGCCGCCGGGACCGCGCTGCGCGGGCGGTGCCCGTCCCAGTCCACGACGTACGCGTCGACCGGCCCGTTGAGGACGATGTCGAAGAACACCTGGCGCAGCGCGGGGAGCCGCGCGGGCTCCTGCGCGTTGTAGCGCAGCGGCAGCGGCACCGCCGCGAAGCGCAGGCCGCGGTGCACGAGCGGCGCGGGCTCCTCGAGCACCTTGAGGCGCACCCCGACGAGCGCGCGCAGGCCGGGCGCGGCGTGCAGCAGCGCGCGCACGTCGGGCGCGGCGGGCTGCAGGTCCGCGTCGTCGTCCCACCACGCCTTGCGCAGCGCGCCGCCGCACGTCGCGCCGAGCGCGGCCATCACGGGCGCGGGCATCGCGCGCCCTTGCGCCGCGCCGCGCCGCGCGGACACGCAGAGCACGCGCAGGCGCGGGAGGCGCTGCACGACCTCTGCGAGCAGGTGCTCGCGCTCCACGCCCGGCACGCACGCGATGTCCAGGCGCCGCACATGCCACCCCAGCGCACCGCCGGCGAGCTCCTCCGACGCGCGCAGCGCGCCCGCGAGCGATACGAGGACGTGCGGGCGGCCGACCCACAGGGCCTCGTAGAGCAGCGGCGTCGCGAGGGCACGCCAGCGCGCGCACACGCGCACGAGGTAGCGCTTCGTGACGAGCGCGGTACGCAGGGCGCGCAGCTCCGCGCGCGCGTCGATGAAGATGCCGCCCGCGGGCGCGGGCGTGTCGAACGGGTCCTCGACGTCGCCGTCGAAGATGCCCGGCACAGTCGTCGCGAGGCGGAAGATGTCGAGCCACACCTCGTGTGGGAGAGCGGGGAGGTTGGGCGGTTTGATGTTCCACTTGGCTGACATTTTGACCTGGGCAGCAGTACGTTGGTTCAAGAGGTCTCCTGGACTGATGGAAGCGACATACCTGGAATCGCCCCCTCGGCTTCCCGCCTTTCTATGGTATCGTCCTGGGATGAAGAGAGAGGAGTGATAGAGCTCGAGGTGGTGCATGATCAAGTAGGATTACGGTACATTTACGCAGCGCCCAGGCTAGATCCCTCTACCGATGTTATCTATCACACTTCCAGGTTATCTACTATGGCCGACCCATTCAAGGACTGCAAGCTGCCCCTTGCCCTGGTTCAAACGTTCCCCGACCGGGATGAGCCGGAATATCTATCATCCATGCAGCAAAACTTAAGGAGCGCACCAAAGCGACTTGGTAATGATACATTGCATTGACGTTGAAGGTAATAAGTAAAACAAAACAGACAAAAAGCCCAAACTATAGTGTTTGTATCGTAGACCGAGATATGTGTGGTAGGGGAGTAGGGGATGAATGCATGCCGACACAAACAGAAAGAGTACCAGGGGGATAGGGTAAGGAACGGCAGCGGCGACGTCCATGCGCGGATACGTCCGGCTCAAATCAATTCAACCGCCTCGTAATTTTGCACGCAACCGAGAGGCGCGAGGATAGGGGCCACGACACGATCAGGGCTTGCGGAACTCGCAGAGCACAGTGTAGATCGTGTTGAATGCGGTGTAGATCTCCTCTCGCACCTTCACGCACACAGTGCGTCAGCGAAGGTTAACGCATGTCATGAGGGCTCCAAATTACCTTTGCACCCGTGAGCACAATCTTGCCAGACACGAAGATGAGCAGGACGACCTTCGGCTTGATCATACGGTAGATCAAGCCGGGGAAAAGCTACGCTCTATGTCAATTCCGGGTGGCTGACAGACAAACGAACGCGACAAACCTCGGGCTCATAGCTGCTGAACTGTCCGTGGCTGTACGCGAGCCCCTCCAAGCGAATGGGGAACTTGACGTCACAAGAGCCCACGATGTTCTGAATCTTGAACTCCGAAAACTTGGCGTCGAAGCCAAGCTTCTGCACGATGCGCGCGTACTTGCGCGACGCGAGACGCGAGTCGTCTTCCGACTTCGCGCCCGTGACGACCATCTTGCCCGACGCAAAGATCAGCGCGGTCGTCTTCGGGTCGCGAATGCGCATGATGACGGCGGCAAAACGCTAGACGCGAAGTAAAGCAAGTAGCACACATGCTCACTTGCACGCGCGGTAAAAGCAACCAACCTTGGGGTTGTACTCCGCATTGCGCGCGTGCAGTGCGATGGTCTTGAGGTCCAGGCGGCAGTCAAGGTTGACGGTAGCGACGATGTTTTGCAGCGTAGGCACGATGCCCTCGACCGCGGTGATGTGTTGTTGCTCGAGGGTGAGTGGCACGGGTGTGGCGGGTACGGTGGCGGCAGGGGTAGAGGGTCCAGCGAGGGCGGTGGAGGGCTGGGAAGGGGACTTCACAGTTGTGGGAGGTGTCTGCGAAGTCTTGGGAGGGGGCATCTGTGGCGCGGATAGGGAGTTCTGGATGCTGGCGGTCACTGGACCAGGGCCAGGTAGCGCGAGGCCTTGGCTGCCATAGTACGGGTTCGGGCCCGTCGGCAGTGCCAACCCATGCGAGGTTCCAGCTGCCTGCTGTTGCTGCTGCTGTTGTTGTTGCGCCTGCTGCTGCTGCTGGGCATACTGGGCCTGCTGGTACTGGGAGCGGCCACCGAACGTGACCTGACGCGCGGGGAGAGCAAAGGACGACATTGACGCGTGAATAAGAGGTCTAAGAGGTCTAGAGGACGAGTGGCGACGACGAGCAGCGAGGAAAAGACGACGAGCGACGGTTTTTGAGCGTGGGAAACGGGTGGCGGGGGGGAAAGGGTAAGAGACGCATCGTGAAGCCGCTCTTATATACCCGGATTATTGGAACTCCGCCAGCCGTCCGAGCGCAAACCTTATTTTCTCTCCTGATTTCTTATCACTCCATTGATGGCCATCCGACGCTCGTCGTGCCCGCTCATCGTGCCCGCTCTCCTCGTCCACACCTCCCATGTTCCGCCTCTTGCTCTGTAGCTGGCATATAGAACAGGCGGTTCATGCTGCGGTGGCTCCGGGTGCGTTGTTTTCCCTGATCTTCACAGCCGCCCACCTAAGCACCTCCACGGGCAGGCCATTGTTCTCTTCCCGCTGGACCCTCAGGACTTTCTCCAATGCTCTTGTATCCCTCGGTCACTCCGGCGGGCTATGTTTCGTCTCGCCTCTTCGACTCCCAGCGAACGCTGCATTCTGCACGGTCTTCGAACGCCTATGCAACCGGCCTGCGCCTCCTTGTCCTTCTCCCGGTCTGCCTTCCTGGCTTCTATTCGAGTCCTGGGCTATGCACAGGCCGCCGCGCGACCGACGGCTATGACTCGCGAATGTGGAACTTTCTAGCAGGTTTCCTTTTTTGGTATGTTTGTTCTCGGACAGATGCGAGCGTCTCCATGGCAGTGCCGACACCCCTCAGTTCTGTCCGTTCTTATCTTCTTGACATATACACGCCCACAGCGCCCCTGGAGACCTACGCCATGAAGAGACAGTGCCGTTCATATCATCTATCCTTGCAAACTGCGCGATCAATCATTATGCAATGTGTAGACAAATAAATATACACGGTTTCGTCTGCCTCGATCGAATGGGTCGAACAAAAGTCCAGGACAAATTGGCTGGTGGGCACCAAAAAGAAAGTATGAATATCAAGAGAGCGACCGAAATGTCCGAGTGCCAATCGTGGCCCCAAATGCAGCAGCGGTGCATAGGATGGATGATGATGGTGAGATGGTGAGGGATGCAAACATATCTTACAGTAGAATTCGCCGACTACTTAGCACTTCGCCATACCATACTTCAGCAGGTCATTCCCGACAGACAAGAAGAAATAGTCGCCTGTCAGATCCCGTCAGCCTCAGCGAGCGTGCGCGTTGACGGCCACGCACCATAGATAAGTCCTGTGTCATAGTTCGGGGGGTTCGCCACGAAGTTCACCGACGCGTTCGACAGCAGACTCTGCCATTCGGGTTTCCAGAATGCCTTCGTCGTGTCGCTCAGGATCTGTTGACCATGATCACGTGAGAACGCGTTCATCAAACAGCATAGATGAAACGCACGTTCAAAGCGGCATTGTTGTAAAACGCTGCACCGCTCTTGTTGGCCGGCTTCAGGCTGAGCTCCTGCTGCGCAAGGAGCAACAGGCCCTTGACGGCGACCGTCGCCGCGGCGCTGTCCGCCGGCTTGAACGGCTTGTCGGGGGCGTTGAAATCCCTGCGCGGCCAGACCAGATGGGCACACTGCCGACGCCGCGGAGCAGGAGACTCACCAGGGAACGATGCCGCTCGCCGGGACGTGGTTGACGAAGTACGTCGCCATGCGCCGCGCCGTGTCGAGATGCCTCTTCAGGCCGGCCCGCCTGTAAACTGCATTGCCCGCGCCGATTAGCGCGCGCCCGCGGACGAGTACGGCATGCGCACGCACCATTCGCGAACCCGTACATCCCGAAAGCGTGCCCCCGCGTCCAAGTGCTGTTGGGCGCGTACCCTTCTGTCGTGCGCTTGTCGATGATCTTGCCGGTCGTGGAGTTGTAGTCGAGGAGGTGGAACGATGAGCCTGTCCAGAGCAGTGATCAGCAAGCGCGCGACGGACTGCGAGGGCCGCGTACCATCCGGGCGTATGTGGTTCTTCATGACCGTGTCGGCGTGAGAAATAGCGATGTCGATGAGCGTGTCATTGCACGTAATCTCGGAAGTTACGAAGAGATGCTAGGTGGGAATGAGCCAAAGCCGCCACTAGTAAGAATGGGCGCGCTTGCCTCTAGCGTCGACACGCTGTCCACGATGACTTCGAAATCCGTCGGGTCCGTCGTGTTGTCCCAGCTGCGCACGCAGCCCACCTTGGGGTTAAACCGGTCCGCGAGCACCTTCCCAAACTTCAGCACCGCATGCAGCGCGGTCTCGTTGCCCGGGTTTCTGCAGCAGCGCGCGAAGCGCACGTGAGCGCCAACCCGACAATTAGAACACCCCACGAGCGCGCACGCACATCTGGAGCTCGTCGACGAACGGGTACGCGAGGAAGCCGACCGCGTGGCCGACGGTCGTGTGGTTCTCCAGCGGGATGATGCCCGTCGACGACGAGCGGCCGAGCTCGAGCCACTTCGCCGCGGGCACGCCGCCGAGAGATTTGGGGCACAGGTGCGCGCGCTCGTGCATGAGGTAGTACGAGGCGCCGACGAAGCCGTTCGAGAAGGTGTCCACGGGGAGGAACGTCCAGTTGCCCTCCTGCGTCGTGAACTGCGGGTACTGCGTCGGCACACCCGGCGTGAGCTCCGCCGTCGCGAGCAGCTTCTTCCCGATGAGCGGCGAGTAGACCTCGGCCGGAACGGCGGGCGGGTAGGTGGACGGCGCGGCGAGCGCGAGGGGGAGGAGGTCGCGGAGCGAAGGTAGGAGCATGATGTGCTGCGTGAGGACGTGTGTAAGTAGGACAGGGAGAAGAATGAAGAAAGAGCGAGCCGTGGAAAGGGGGAAAGAGGATGACGAGGCGCAGACACTCAACATGCCTGGACTTTTATTTGACCAGGGACCTAGGGGCCGATGCAGCTGGCGACGCCGAGGCGCCGAACAAACATAGAATGCGAGTGTATCAAAGCCGGGAATGGAACTGCTGAGGTTGGACGAGCGCGGGCGGCGTTTCACAGGCTGGCAAAGGCGGTCCCCGCAATTCGGAACAGATTGAGGTCAAAGCAACTCCGGCATGTGTCCCGGGCTGTCCAGAAGGTGACTCAATGCCGAGTGGTGTTGCTGCGGGCGATGGCACAACACAAAGAGCGGGCTGAGAGGGTGCAGCGGCCTCCTATTGTGCCTGGAGTCCGACGCCAACAGCACAGTAAATGAAACGGGAGCGACATGCAATGACACGGACAACAGCAGGCAGCGCCGCAGCGGAACGTACAAAGGCACCAGATCCAGTGCGCTGTTACAATTAACATCGTGCGGGCGGCACACGTCAGCGGGGCATAAATGCCCGGTCGAGGCGCTGGCGAGATGGCTGGGCGTCCGTTTGACCAGATCGCAGTAGGAAGAGCGACTTCCTTAGCGGATGCGAGGCACCGGCATAAATAGACTTCGGAATGAAGCCCATCAGCGCGCAGTGTGATTTGGCGTCTCGATATGCATGTTGGGAAGTCTTGGAAACAAGCCTTTCCGAGGAAAGAAGGAGGTCCGAGAGGCGAGGCTACGAGTCCCTCCAGGTCGGCTGGATGAGCGTTGAAGAATGTGGAGCTTCTGGCAGTCCAAGGGCCGCGTAGTGCAGGAGGCGCTGGACGAGGCAGAGCACAAAAGCCTCACAGGGTGCAGGCAACGATCAGACAGCCACCAATGACACTGGCGCGCAATGGAACTGCGCTCTGTCGACGCCAGTGGGTGCAGGGGCAGCAGCGAATTGATGTCGAAATCTGTCCTTCAGCGACCGCCACATGAGCGCAACGTGCGTACTTGAGCAGACAGGCCGTCCTGCCGCCGCCAATTGGTCAAAGTCAACGATACAAGCACAAACGGCTGCATAGCCAGGTCGCCGTCACGGTGGCGCAAGCTACATAGCAGCAGAAATAACATGTAGCGGGGAAGGGAAGAGGCGTCATTAGCCATTTCCAAAAGTAATGTGTGTAGAACTCACCCAGGATGGCAGTGAAGCATTCCAATTTGATGAAGAAACCGACAGCATCATCGGCATCAACATAGAAAGCTGATTATCCGAGGGTCGTGCCACAAGCGTATTCATCCATCAACATATCCCATTTTGACATCGCCCAAGAAATGAGATATATAATAGCAATGCGCTAGCCCTGACCGGACGAGTTGGTTTCCAGTCTTGATGAAATAGTAGTCACCTAAACACAAGTGACAGTCGCTACGCCGTAACAGGACGACGTGCGCCATGCGGTCTTACCATACACAACAGTCCTAGTCAAGTTATTTGCAGCAGTGCTGTTCACAGTGCCATTTGACAACAGGCTCTACCAGGTCGGCGCTCGCGTCGTGCTGCCGGCAGGGTCAGTCAAGTATTAAAAGGCGCTGCAGGAACGGTGCAGGGTAAGCTTATTGGGTTGTCCAAGGCTGAGCTTGCTGCGCAAGCAGGGATAGCTTGTTGATTGCGATAATGGCGACAGAACTTGTCCGCGGGACGCGGGGGCACGAGTTATAGTGCGTTGAGGTCTCTGCACACACAGCTGTCAATTACGACCTCGCTGTTCATCGGAGCTGGGGCAGTTGGGCATACCTGCAAAATGGACTTCGACTGTGACGCCATAGGCGGGCATGTTGGAGAGTAGTTGCCGATTTTGCGCGGAAGACAGTCGTTCTATGCATATAGTCGGGGAGAAAGTAGGAAGCCGTACGCCGCGCGTGGCGTGGCCTTCCCGATCGGGACTCACCTCGCATGACCTCGCATGGGGCTCCTCGGCCTGGCATCGGTCCCAGGACGGTATTATGGTCGTCTGGAGTATACAGAGCACCGTACAGTAAAGCTGCATGGCATGTTAATTTTATCGAGTGAAAGTCAGCTTACACATACTACAAGGCCAAGGCTATTGCCAGTTCCCCCAAAGTCTGCCGAACACATTCAAATTCTTCAAGTCCAGTACTCCAAGTCCAGTACAAGAGTGTAGCTAGCAATGGGCTAGCCCAGCCCGCACGAGCTCGTTACCCGCCTTGATGAAGTAGTAGTCCCCTATGAGAGACAAAGCGTCACATTTGCCCAGGTCATGTGAGATCATCCTTACCATACACGATCCCTGTTAAGTTATTTGCAGCGGGGTTGTTGACAGTGCCATTCGACAAAAGGCTCTGCCATTCCGGTTTCCAGAACGCTCGCGTTGTGTCATTGAGCAGCTGCCGGCGGCGTCAGTCAAGTACTCGGCGCTGTGGCGGCATGCGAAGACGAACTTTGATAGCGGCATGGGTGTAGTACGCCGCGCCTGTCGCATTCGGCGGCCGCAGGCTGAGCTCCTGCTGCGCAAGCAGTAATAGCCCGTTCGTTGCGATCATGGCAGCAGAGCTGTCCGCCGGACGCGGAGGCACGAGTGGAGCGTTGAAGTCCCTACGCAGCATCAACAACGACGCCACTGTTACGAGAGGTAGAGGCGTACCATGGAACAATGCCATCGACGGGCATGTTGGTGAGGAAGTAAGAAGCCATGTGCCGCGCAGTGTCGAGGAATCGCGGCAGGCCGGTACGTTTGTGCACTAGGATACTCGAATGAGCATGACGGTCTTAGAGGAAAAGGGGGAAAGTACTAACTGTTTGCAAACCCATAGATGCCCCATGACTGACCGCGGCTCCATGTGCTAGAATTCGAGTACCCTTGAGACGTATACTGTGCAACAACGATACCCGTCGTAGCATTATATTCAACAACGTGAAATGAGGATCCTAAATGGCCATGAGCGAGTCGTTGAATCATACACGAAACGGCACCCACCATCCGCGCGCACATGATTTTCGCTGGTCTTGTCAGCGTGAGAAATTGCCAGTTGGCGCAGGGTGTCGTTTCCAGTCAGGTCCGCCGACACAAAGAGAACCTGGATCATCGTCAGCCAACTTCTCGCAGATAGACGCGTGTCAGGTGGTTGCGAACCTCGAGGTTCATCATGTTGTCGATGATCACCTGGAAGTCCGTGGGGTCAGCAGTGTCCCAGCTGCGCGTGCAGCCGACGATGGGATCGAATCGCGCCGCGAGGGCAGTGGCGAACGTGTTCACAGCATGCAAAGCAGTTGCATTGTCTGGGTTCCTGCAATATCGCCAGATGAGCATTATCGTCCATAGAGAGGCTGATGACGTCACTTACACTGACAGCTCGCTCACGAATGGGAAGCTCAAAAAACCCACGTCGTGTCCCACTCCTGTATGTATCTCCAGCGGTATCTCGCCTGTCGAGGACCCCCGTCCAATGTCGAGCCACTGATTTGCAGTGGAGCGGCCCATGATCAGCGGGCAAAGGGCGGCGCGCTCGTAGAGCGCGTAGAAGGTGGCAGGCAGAAAGCCTGACGTCCACTGGTCGGCTCCGAGGAGCACCCAGCTTCCCGTGTCGCGAGTGGTGTATTGTGGATATTGCGTCGGAGTCCCAGTGGTGAGTTGCGAGGTCGCCAGGAGCTTTTGGGCGATGAGAGAAGAGAAGAGCTCCTTCGGAAGCAGAGAGTTCGAGGCGAGCACAACCGTCACAGGAAGCAATGCTAGCAAAAGTTGCATGGCGACCATGGTGGGCTCCTACAGATGAACTAGGCGTCGGAGGCAGAGCTTCGCGCTTTTAAGCAAGAAATTTACGGTCAAAGAAGCGGGAAGTCGGAGAGAAGCCGGTCCACGCGAAGCTATGACCTGGTGAGAGGCAAACGTGACCCTGATCCACATGCAACCGGTGGCCTAACAGCACAGAGCAGGTCCAAGGTGGAAGGAAGAGTTACGAAGGAGAGGACAAGAAGGACTTGAAATGGCGGCGGGTCGTCCCAAGGCGGCATCCTATCCTCCTATGAGCATTTCGTTTTTGCTCCCGAGCTCCTTGAATGGATAGGAGATTACAGCCCGCAGAGGCTACCCCGTTGAACACCGACTGAAGGGTCGACGACAGGGTGAAAGGTCAGCGAGATACGTTAGACATGCCCCCGAGCCTGGCCCCGTACTGTCTCATTCGCCTATGATATGCAAGCCGGGTCCAGTTCGTTGGATGGAAGTGGTCTCCTGGTGATCTCTCGCGCGTATTGGAGCAGTCCGAGAGTCCGAGCGCAGTGGCCGTGCGTGAGTGGGGGTTGGTTGGGGAGGACAGCCGGTTCGTGGGAATTGGACCAATGTCAGCGTTTTCGGCCGGACTCCGGAGCGGCCCGAGTTCAACTTCACCTCTTGTCTTGACCTTTGCGGCTGCCGACACCTCTAACGTTTAACTCGATGATCTCAACATCGTGGCCGTATTCCCATCTTACCCAACGGTCAACGAGGTCAGGCAGTCGACTCGTATCCATTGACTTGACACAGTCTGCTCTCAGGCTCAGGATGTCACAAAGCCTGTTGCCGTCCACCAGCTGCTCAGCGCCTCCGGCGTTTGTCTCCAGTCATCCTTCAAAATCCTGTACCTGTTCCCCGAATCTTTTGCAATGGCCCGGGCGACTCCGGACTCGGCGGCACTCGGCAAATGTCCAAGTTGAACCGGAGTCTAGAGAATACTTCTTCACCATTCCAACGAAACTATTATATACTGTACACGGGACCTAGGCAAATGTCTACTACCGCCGTGTTTCAGATTGAAAATGTCGTGTGCGGTACTGAGCTGGCTTCTACCCGAAAGCTCCGGATAAATTTAAATGTCATTGGTTTGGGATGCACGGTGACGATGTCCTCCCGACATTCGAATCGCGGAGCCTTGAAGTCGCCAGCACTGCCTGAATGCTGCTGCATGAATCATATTATGTATACACGTCATTCCGATTACTTCATATTCTATCCTGCTGCATCGCGCGCGCCTCGTCGCATTGCAGTCGAGTCATGACAAGGTATAAAGGAACGTGCACGGGCGCAGCGTGCACAATTTTTCCTCAACCTCTACCATCTCACCTCTCACAATGACCACGATCGAGCGCCTGGACGCCATCGCAGTGTACTGCGGCTCTTCCACGGGCACCAATCCCGCCTACGTCCACGCAGCGGTCTGTAAGTGCAAGCCCTGCGCACGCACAACGATGTAGTACTGACGCCGCATCCGCTTTCTAGCGTTAGGCCGCACGATGGCCGCACGAAAGCGGCCACTCGTTTACGGTGGCGGTTCCAAGGGCATCATGGGCGTCGTTTCGGGTGCCGTCCTCGAGGAGGGCGGACAAGTCACTGGCGTGGTCCCATCAGCTATGGTCGCAGCCGGCGGTGAAGTCGAGGCAGGTAAACCCTCCGGCTTGTACGTGAAGCTCAGTGAGCCCGGGCGCGAGCAGGTGTGTCTCATTTTATGCGATCGCCGAATTCAGTCGAGCTTGACGGTGCCGTTCGGCGCTTAGGTGAAGACGGTGAGACAGATTTTATCGCTGAAATGGGATGAATATTGACAGGTGTAAAGATTGTCGTCAGCTCGATGCACGAGCGGAAGGTCGAGATGGCTCGTCGGTCTTGTGGTTTTGTCGGTCTTCCCGGCGGCTACGGGACATTCGAAGAGGTATGCCCATAGCTAGTAAGATCTGGAGGGGCCACATCTGCTAACAAACCTCGGGGGACAGGTTTTCGAGGCGATCACTTGGACACAGATTGGGATTCACAACAAGCGTAAGTCGCTCTCACTTCTCATTCTCCGACATACTCCAAGCTTCATCTTCAATCATCTCTCACTAGCCGTCGTCCTTGTCAATGTCCTCGGCTTCTACGATCCACTGCGCGCGCTCATCGCAAGCGCGATTGGCGGCGGCTTCATCCGTGAAACGCATGACAAGCTTGTCACCCTTGTCGACGGACCGGCCGATCACACGCAACACGAGACGTACGACTGGGGTGCGGCAGTTGTGGACGCCATCGACAACTGGCAGCCACTGGATAAGGGCTTGTACACGTGGACTGCGAGTGACAAGCCTGTGGATCCCTTAGAGCAGTCATAAGTCAGAATGCCTGCATATGTTACTACAATAAAAATAATTCACAGGTCAACAGGCGACAATCGACTGCATAATCAGACAGGTGTTTCCACGACATCCATTCAACCACATTTGGCTACTAGCCAAACCGGACCTCGCGCGCGAGTGGCTGCAGAGCAGCTGCCCACCGCGGCCTGTCGAAGCGCGGCGGGAGGGTGAGCAGACACAAGCGCAGGTCATGGTCCATTCGCTTCCGGAGACAGTCCACCAACGCGTCCACGAATATCTCGTCCTCGGGTAGCCCATCATTTGTGGTATCATTGATTTTCAAGGTCTCCAGGGAGGGAAATGGTATGAGGCCGTCATTCGGTGCAGCACCGTGGAGTGCATCATCTACCACATGCGCGGGTGACGTCGATGGTGTAGGGAGCAGCCCGATGAGCACAGGAAATCCGCCCCGCGCATCGCGTGGAAGGCTGTTGGCAGCCCTTCCTCGGGACAGCACCGGTTCCCAGTGTTACAGCAGATGTGGAAATGTATCTCCTGGACTTCATGCATCGGCAGGTATACCCACCCGGAATACCGCGCAGGCCATTCACGAGGAAACTCGAAGTGGAGATCCGGCTTCAAGCTTCCGTTTAGAGATGGCCGCGGGCGCCTGCCACGCATCGAGAACGACGCCAACCGACGCGTCGACGGTCAGCGCAAGTGTTTTTAGAGGACGGAGCGGCGCAGCAAAATGCGGGAGAAGCAATGGGGTCAGCGCCGTGCTTATGCCTGCGGACCAACAAAGAGGGCGGACGGAAACTCGCGCAGCGGGCGGGATGGTGAAGTTGAGTGTTAACGCAACCAGGGCGACGTTGCCCTTGATGCAGAGATAGCGCAGGGTGATTGGAAGGCGGATGGGGCGCGGCAATGGCGTGAGATCCACTTCTCTGCCGTCCGACTGGTACAGGCGGCGGAGGTACAGCGCCTGCAGCTTTGGCATGCGGTCGAACAGTAGCGATAGATGAGCTGGCTGATCATAACGATGTGCGATGTCGAGCGACATCTCCAATTGCGTGAGATTTCCCAACAACAAAAAGTTGAAGGGTATCGGGAAGCTGCCTATGCCAAGGGTGGTGAGACGTGGCGCCGTCCCGGAGAACAAATGAGGGGGCAGGTCAAAACAGAGATGATCCCACCTCTGTTCTCCGGGTAAGATATAGAGCTCCTTCAGATTGGGTGCGGGGTGGACGAACAGCTGCAGCCCGTTGACACGCGCCAAACAGCCGTGCAAAAACGTTGCGGATGGAATTCTCAGCGTCTGCAGCCGTTCAGTGACGCTCTGCGCGGCGATGAGCGCAATCATTGCCGGAATGTCCAGGTCGTCTCCGGTATCCGAGCGGCCTCCATCTAGCGTGACGTGTATCGGCATAGCCTTATATCGCGTCAGGAATGCTTTAATCCACGGGTGCGACAGCACGTTAAAGTCGACGTCTGTCCATAGGTGGGGATGTCCGATACCTGCCTGGCGAGCTGGTGAGCCATCGCACCCGCAAGAATCGTACAGAATGAGCAACAAACCTCCCTCCAGCTCTGGCAGACGTGGGTGACGTAGATCCATCCAAGGCATCTGGCACCGCGGGACCGCGACAGCGGATCGGCGTCCCGCACGAATGCGAACATGCAAGCCAACAGTTCAGGGAGCATACAGGAGGCAGGATTGGGTGCATTGCTCTCCAAGCGTCCATGTTTCGAAGGATGTAGCAACGAGCGTGCGCGAGGCGTCGCAATCGACTCCCCAGAATCACAGCGGCGAAGGCCATGTCCACGTGAACAAGGGCACTTGTTGGATTCGCGGCATCTGCCACTTACTTTGAGGATGGAGTATCCGCTCGTTGCCAGTTCGCTTCCAGACGACGCCGATCTTCATCATCAATTCGCTCACGGAATATGCACTGCCGGGAGACTAAACTGCGAAGCATGTCCTTGACGGCGTGATGCCAGGGATTGAGGGCGCGTAGGATAAAAACCGAGGAAGCTATAAACAAGATCGAGTATAAGCATCTTTTCAGACGGATAGGCTTACATAGTGGCACATACGGAAGAAGCATCGTCGCCAGCAATATAGTCGTCGCGTTGTGATGCACACATTCAAGATGTCACCATAGACATATGCGAGTGCCTAAAAATTGCAATGAGAACAACATATAAAATGAAAAACCTGGGAGGCGACTCACCTCCATTACCCGTGTTTCCCCCCTGTACATCTCAGTGGCATATTGCTGATAAGGCGGTACGAGTTCAGCAATCACACCAAGGGTGTCGCCGATCACCTGAGAGTATGTCGATACTACCTGCTGAACCCACTGTGGTTAAGTCAGGCGTCGTTCGTGTGGTAATTATTTGCGAGAGTAATTGCACACCTGAGTTACGAATCTGATCGCACCTCACACTATCTTTGCAATCCTTGATTGCGACGACACACCGTTCTCCACAGCGAGAAAGAAGGATCCCAACAGGGCAGTGATCTGATCAATTTTCTGTATGAAGTGAAAAACTTCGCTGGCCTCTGTGAACACTGAATATTGTCTTGTAAGATCCGCCTGCACAGTGTCCGGCGTACAGGGTTGGAAGTCAAGGAGCTCGGATGGCTTAAGGTTAAGGTCGTTCAAAAGCTTCTGCGCTTTCGCGTCGAAGATCGGATTCGAAAGGTGCGCGACTTGGAAGAGACTCGGGAAGTCCTGGGACTGAGGTGATTCCATGGTAAGGACATGAGGGCACTGAAGGATTACAAGGACACCGAACGGTGGGGAACCGCTGCCGCCGCCGAATTGTGTGACGTCCGTTCCCTGCCGGGCCGTCGCCTGCCGGTCGTCGTTCTTGATTGAACTTCAAGCTTCACGGTTGTGCAGGTCTTGCGTTCGACGAGGTCACCCTCCCAGATCGTTTCCTTCACTTCTCCCTCTCGGCAAACATATCATGTAAGTCACTCATTTGTCTGTGAACTGGATCGTCATCGATACTAAGTATGCGGCGTGGGCCCGGGTGAAGGTCTACTTATCATGAACTATCCGATGCCTCAGGATGGATGCCCCATCCCGCCAACTTACGAGCCCTCCCGCAGACGATACCTACATGGCTGAACTCCAGCCTACCCTAACAGCCCCTCCTCTCTACCAACCTGGCCGCGTTCGCTTGCGAGTATTTGGCTACGCCCTCACCGATGCATTCCTCTATGCCAATAACATCGGGCGTCTCGACACGTGGAGCCACGTCTCAAGTGCACGCTCCCAGGCTGTCACCAAAATCACTTACGCGAGTGGCCTTGAGCAGGCCAGTACCGTCAAGACTGTCTTCACCGGCAAAATTCAGAACGATCCCCGAGGCGTTCCTGAACCCGAGTATGCACTATGCTTGGTGGTGGCGAACAACAAGACGGAGAAAATGAGACAAGGGCCGTCGGAGGAGGTCACTCGACGCGCAGAGTGCATGGTCGGTGATCTGACGCCGATGTGGTACAGGATGTCGGGCTAGAGGCAGGTCTTCATGTCGGTTTCTCAACCTCAATACGTTCTCATTGCTTTCACTCCTTTCAGTGACATGCGCATTGCTTTGCTGCCCTTGCTCTCACTGTCTCTTCGCATTGCTATGTTGGTAATATTTGTACGATACTTTTTTCCGAGCGCTTCGTATTGTCTCAGTCACATGACCGTGTTCCATGTTGTGTTTAAAGCTCTTCTGTGTCGTCCTCCCTGCAGTGCACGTCTTCAAGTTCCTCCTGCGAGCAAAACTTTTTCGCCTTAGAGATCATGCAAGTCCTTTTTTCGTCCAAACGATGTCACCTGACATTCGTCGGTTCAGGTCTCTCACAAGCCTTCTGAATGCCCCAGTGCCTCAGGACAGAAGCGCCATCCCGCCAAGTTTAGACCCTCCAGCAGATGATACACACATGGCCGAACTCCAGCCTACCCCAACAGCACCTCCCCTCTACCGGTCTGGCCTCACTCGCCTGCGCGTATTTGGCTTCGCCCTCACCGATGCTTTCCTTTACGACTACTGCGTCGCCAATCAGATCGGTCCTCTCGACACGGAGGCCGCCATCTCCGGCTCGCGCGTCAAAGCACTCACTGTAATCAAACGGATCAGTGGCCTCCGCAACGCCAGTGTCACCAAGACCGTCTACACCGGCAAGGTTCGGGAAAGGCAGGGCATCCTGCGGCCCGAGTATGCGCTGTGCTTGGTTCTGGCGAACAACATGAAAGAGGGGATGAGGCAACGTCCAAGGGAGGATCTCATTCAGCGTGCCAAGCGTGCGGTTGGTGATCTCACGCCGATGTGGTACAGAATGCCGACCTAGAGCCTGTAGGTATTTCCACCGGTTTTTCAACTCGAGTTTTAACCGAATCCTCAGCGAATGGAGTCCGTCCGGTCGGGGCCAGTCGCTCGTCACTTTGTTCTAGTACTTGATATGGCCCGAGTAGATAGCAGTCAATACGCAAACGACGTGCAGCGTTGATATTGACTTAAACAGCGCACGCGGCACACGTGCCAAGAAGCCGCCGACATTCGCTGCATTCAAATCTCCAGGTCGCGCGCCGACTACAAGGACTGCACAATGTTAATCGCTGTTCTCATGATTTGCCTCTCCTCCGTCTATTACATCTATCGCAGGTCTAGCTCACCAACTCTACCGCCGGACGCGTCTCCCATCCCACTGTCGTTTAACTCGCCAGAAGATGATGCTCGCACGGCCAGTGACCTGCAGCCCCTTGCCGATACACCGCTTGTTTATCAACCTCGTGGCACTCCCTTCTACTTGTTCGGCTAATTTGCTCTCGTGGATGCCTCCTCTTCGGATACTGCCTTGCCAACAACATGGGACCTCTCGACACTCCTAACCGTCTCTCTGACGGGCGGGTGAATGCCGTTCATAAAATCAGATTTAGGCACACCCTCGTCAACATTCCAAGAGAGAAATGTATCCCGAGTACGCTATGTGCTTGATTTTGTCGAACAACAAGTCGGAGAGGGGTAGGCTAAGGGAGGGGCTGAGGGAGAACGCGCGAAGGCCGCGATTGGCCGCGACCCAACGCCAATGTGCTATAGGATGAAGATTTAAAGGCGACAGGAAACCAGGATAGGCAAATAACCTTAGATGTGCCGCGCGATCAACCACGAAAAATTCATACGTCAAGCCACGCTGATTCTGCATACACCGAAATCCAAACGATATCCTCTGCGCTATCCCTCCATCACTTCATCATCCTGATTCACGCGTCACGCGTCATCCTGGTCCTACAGGCGCGTTAATCACACCGAGTTGCAATACTGGCGAAATAGACCAACCCGCAGAGAATGGCACCGCTCAGCACCATGCTTGGTCCGTTCCGTATCGCTCGTGAATGACTTCGAGGCGATCATGTATGGCCTCGAAAGTGCGACGCGACTCGAGGCTCTCCATCTCGTGAATCGCGGACCATTCGGGATTCAGGACAGGTAGGTTTTCCGTGGCGCGATACAGCTCTTCCATGTCTGCAGGAAGGGGGGCATCCCGTAAGTCGACGTGTTCATGGTTCACCTCGGGCTGCGGCGCTTCCGCAGGTGGGTCGTTCTCCTCCTGCTCTAGCACCACGAGATCGCTTTCCCCGTCTTCGCTGTCTTCGTCGTCTATGGCCGTATTATTGTTATGCATGACCCGATGGCACCAGAATGGCCCCGAAAAAGCGATCAAGATGATCTCCTTCTGCGCCGGATACATCTTGAAGACACGCCGGGCTACCTTCTCCGCCTGTTCCTTCCCCTCCTCTACATTTTTGAGGATATGTTCCATTTCTTCCTCGCCCGGGATCTGATTCGCTATCGATGATATTTAGTATAGCATCAAAACGTCGGAGTGTGGAACATGCCTGTGGCAGTCGGAGCTCGTTTACAATAGCGTTTGACCTCTACAACCAGGGGGACACGGACATCATCAATGTGAATGTCCTTCTGGCGGCGTTCGACCGAGTTCACCGGCAGCAACTGGATATTGCGATAGCTAGCCCGCAAGTAATAAACGACGAAATCAGGGATAACGGCGCTGATCTTGCTAGCTGCGATGGTGTGGGGAAGAGAGGTGTTGGGGTCGTGCCGTGCATCCTCCGCGTTGTTCACCTCCCGCTTGCACCAGATCACGGGCTGCGAGACAGCCACGAGTTCCTGGACATCGTCCACCAGCGATGAGATCATATTTCCGCACGGGCCGTACCAATAGCACTCGAGGTTGCGGACGTTCCAATGGCGACTGTATGCGAATGCCGCCATGAGCTGGTCCTTCGTTCGGGACAGCGGGTTGAGAATACGTCCGGGGAGTCGAAAGCTCATAGTCGCGGTGTTGCAGGCAGTAATGCAGGGAGTTGGGAGATTATGGCGGCTGCCAGGATTGCTGCCCCATTGCTTTATACATGCGTCGGATGTCCCCTTTGCGTCGCGAAGACTGTCAGTCTCCATTGTCCTAAACTTACCCTGTTGTCCCTGTTGTTTGGACGCTTCGATTATCGCGATAAGGAACCAACGGCGAGGGACTCACTTTGGACTCCGCTTGCCAGTGAACTTGGTGAGATGCGAAGCATACTCACATTTGGAGAACAATTGACATGAATTAGCCAAGTCATAGTACGCAGCAGAACAATGCACTTTGATGTCAAGTCATACACAGCTGCGACCCCGGCGCCCGGTTGCTAGTCCGCTTCTCGGCCAGGGATAAGGAGGGGCGGCACGTAGCATCAGACGGTCAACTGTTGCCAGTGAACGCCGAGATACGAAGCATACTCACATATGGAGAAAAATTGACACGAATTAGCCAATTCGTAGTACGCAGAGAGCCGCGACCCCGCCCGGTTGCTAGTCCGCTTCTCGGCCAGGGGTGAGGAGGGGCACGTAGCATCAGATGGTCAACTGTTGCCGGTGAACTTGGTGAGATACGAAGCATACTTACATATGGAGAATAATTGACACGAATTAGCCAACTGTCATAGTACGCAGCTTAATTACTTTTGCAGAACAATGCACTTTGATGTCAAGTCATACACAGCTGCGGCCCCGCCGGTTGTTGGTGAGATACGAAGCCGAAAAGCCAAGTCATAGTACGCAGCTGCGGCCCCGCAAGCGAAGCACACTTACTTTTGGAGAACAATAACCTTTGACGATAAGTCAAGTCATAGAATCATACGCAACTGAGGCCCCGGAAGAATAAGGACAGGAAGGACAGGGAACTTGAAGGACATGACCATGATGCAGCCGCCAGCGCTTCCGAGCGCTTCGTTTTGTCTCAGTCACATGACCGTGTTCCATGTTGTATTTAACTTAAACTAGCTCTTCTGTGTCTCCCTGCAGTGCGCGTCTTCCTCCCCGCGGACAAAACTCTTTCGCCTTAAACATCATGCAAGTCCTTTTTTTGTCCAAACGATGTCACCTGACCTTCGTCAGTTCAGGTCTCTCACAAGCCTTCTATATGCCCCAGTGCCTCAGGACGGAAGCGCCATCCCGCCAAGTTTCGACCCTCCAGCAGATGATACACACATGGCCGAACTCCAGCCTACCCCAACAACCCCTCCCCTCTACATGCCTGGCCGCACTCGCTTGCGCGTATTTGGCTTTGCCCTCACCGACGCTTTCCTTTACGACTACTGCGTCGCCAAACAGATCGGTCCTCTCGACACGTTGAACGCCATCTCCAATTCGCGCGTCAAAGCAATCACTGAAATTAAGCGAATCAGTGGCCTCAGCAATGCCAGTGTCACCAAGACCGTCTATACCGGCAAGGTTCGGGAAAGTCAGGGCATCCTGCGGCCCGAGTATGCGCTGTGCTTGGTTTTGTCGAACAACAAGACAGAGGAAATGAGGCAACGTCCAATGGAGGATCGAATCCTGCGTGCGAAGCGTGCGGTTGGTGAACTCACGCCGATGTGGTACAGGATGCCGAACTAGAGGCATGTCTTCATGTCCGTTTTTCACCTCATCGGTGTTCTGATCGCTTTGACTGCTTTCAGTAACACACACCTTGTTTCGCTGCCCTTGTTCTTACCTCGCTCTCGTCGCATCGCTATGTTTGTGATCTTTGTACGATACCAGTCGACTCTAGCATTTCCGTTCTGCCCACCATCCTTTCAAACACTTGTATTCCGCAGTATCCTCAGAGACAGCGAATGGAATACACCTAGCCCTGTTTTGCGCATCTGTCATTCGATAGCCTAATGTTCAGTTACCCATGTAGATCACTCCGCTCGAAGACAGTCAGTCTTTGTACTCGCCTCTGCTTTGACTGTGGTCTCAAGCTCGTATCGCAAGAGGCGTGGCGCATGCTCAGCGTAGGCACCCCACGTTTGGGACGGCGGGAAGCTTATGTACCGCGTTTCAAGCGTCGCAACTCGCAACCAGAGAAACTCAAACAATGAGCAAATATATTCTGACCTTGACTGCTCAATGACAACGTATACAAGAAAGCCCGCGCAAAATAGATCGCAATGACGGGCGATCGATACCTGACAGAACCGTCATGTCTTGTTCGACGGCGCCACAGAGTATGAACAGAGACTCACGCAAGATCGCCTAGTTCCAATCGAAGTACCCGACGCCTTCGAAAGTCACCTCTCCGACCCCGCCTCCCACGAAACCCCCAGCCACAGCGTCGTCGACCATGAATGTGATGGTGAGGATGTCAGCCTCCGCAACGATGCCGATGACGTTCCTTCCCGACTTCAGGGTGTCCCAAGAACCATATCCGAGGGTTCCTCCGGTGATATCAAGGCCACCTCCGATACCGAATGCCAAACCGGTGCCGCCGTGACCATCGGTAGTGTTGAGGGTCACGTAGCTCGCAACAAGACCGGCAACGATGTTCGCGTTGGCGGGGATGAAGTTGGGCCAGTCCTCCAGATCGCCCTTGGTTGGCAAGAAGTCAGGCTTGGTGATGCCGAGGTCTTCGATCTGCTCCTCTGTGTATGTAGTGATATCCCTGGGAGGCAGCAACCATAAGACACGACGTTGAGCAAAGAAAGAAAAGAAGCAAACTCACTCGGACTGGATACAAAGAGACGAAGCCTATTTGGTGAAGCAACTGGCGCGGTCAATGACGATGTTGGCTTACGAAGGCCATTGTAATGATTCATCTCGGTGGGATCTAACGAGGTAGATGAGCGATACAAATGAGAGCGCATACGCACAGCGAACTCACAGGATGGCAAAAATTCAGTTCGGTTTGGCGTTGACGACTAGGCACGAGCGTCGCAGGTCAGCAAATCGTCATGCGACATACGCAGAGATGACTCACAAGAGGGCGTTCGACTAGAGGACGCTGCAGGTCCCGAGGACTGAGGCCGACATTTATAGGCATCAAAAGAGTTTACGTGAGTTCCACGCTGGTACCAGATGGTGGCGGAATGAGGCGGCCATTCGGAACGTTTTGATTGACACCCGTCGATGCTCGGACTGAGGCTGCCGCTCGGGGGGAAAAGGACAGGACCAAAGGTGCAGAATTACAGCGGGGACCCAGAAAGTGACACCAGGAGCAAAGGCTCACCCGAGCCCGCCTGCAGAGCACTCCGATTGTAACTTCCGTCCCTATTCCAAAGGGCGTTGATCCGAGCGACTAGGGACGAACGCACATCCGAATGGCCGGGGAAGACTTTGAGAAAATCAGCCGCGATGGCTTGAACGACGGAAAGAGTTTCCGTGGGCGATGGCTAAGGGCCTACGCGCTATCGTCAGATGCGAGCCTGTCGACGAGGACAGCGTAGTACGAGCGTGATGCAACAACTCCAAACTGTCGTGATTCAAAGGGAAACATTAATGCCGCCGTGTTCAAAGGATGGGTGAAATTTGAACGCGGACAAACCTGGGCGTCTCTTCCAAGCGCCCGCAGTGGCAGCAGCCTGTCTTCGACTCTGAATCTTACTTCGATGCAGAGACTGAACAAGGACCTTCTCGCATACAGTACAGTTTCCACAGCCATCATCTACACAACGCGGAACTCTTCTTCATCCAGAACTTGTGATCGTGCCCCAATGGTCAAGCCCCGTCCTCGATGTGCTCGTGCGCAATCCCATCCACCGTCAACGCGCCCTTCGCTTTCTCCACCGCCTCTGCAACCAGGACTCCCGGTTCCACAGTGAACAGCGTGCCGTGCTGCTCGATCTCGCCCTCGTCCATCGTGTGGTAGGGACCGCGCAAGCCCTTCGGGTAGAGCCAAAACGTCACGCCGCTGGTCGTCCGGCCACTCTCATCCGCCGCGCCCTGCGCCTCGATGTAGCGCTCGATGGCGGCTCCGTCGTCTATGTCGGAGATCTCGTCGATCGTGCCGGCGGCGAGGAGCGCGCTGAGGAACGGGAGGAACTCCGTCTTGGTCGACCGGGCGTCGCTGAACGGCCACTGGGTTCTGTTGACAGTCGGCATTGTCTGCCAGTTCACGTTATGGGGACGGTCATTAGAAGATGCGAAATGGTGCGCACAAACTGTTCAATATCTCTTGTGTCAGTGGGGGATTGTGGGGACGGAGCGGACGGCAGTCCAGTCTATGTAGGGAATCGACGCCCCTCCTGATCTCTGCGTCTACCCTGAACTATCGGAGGAGGCTTACTGATTCCGTTATTCTTCCAGTCATCCCGCCATTCCGACGTCGCCTTGTCGATTCCGCCATTCCGACGTCGCCTTGTCGATTGCCTTGTCGATTCCGCCATTCCGACGTCGCCTTGTCGATTGCCTTGTCGATTCCGCCATTCCGACGTCGCCTTGTCGATTCCGCCATTCCGACGTCGTCGTGCTGCCGACGTTTTCCTGGTTACAACTTGATCCCAAGCCACACAAGGCTGCAGGAATACCATGTGCCCATGTGGTTCGTCTGGACGGTGTTCTGCAGTCGCCATTGTTGGAAAGTCCCCGGCGGTGAGGTGGAAGCGGTCAAGGACACATTGGTGTACGCATTCGCTTCTTACCCGTCCGGCGATACAGATATCTTCAGCGTTGCACGGGATGTCCGTCGCTATTCCGTGTGGCGATTGCCGTGTGCTCTTACATGGTATAAAACAACGGTATGCGTTCGATACTACGCCATCCTCCGTCTCACTGAAGTATGCTCGTGCTCAAGTCCATATGCATCTGCGCAGTGCTCGCCGCACGCTGTGCCCTCGCTTCCTCGTCCCACGACTTCAATCCCGCGGCAGGCTTGAGCGCGGGCCACGTTAAGTTGGCTCAAAATGCTGTGGTGACGACGGGCGACGACATCGTCAGTTCATCTTAATCTAAAATTGTTCAAGTGGAGGGCAGCATCTGACAGTCTTTCAGGATCTCGGCGAGGTAAACGAAGAGATTTCTTGCCAGAACGCAGGGAAGCTCAAACAGAAGGATTGGGTCTCTCAAGGGTTCATTATTCGCTATCATCTATTCTCATGCAGACCACTCATGCTGATCATAGATGTGATCCCGACAAATCGATCGGTTTCACGTCGTCGCACAATTGCGTTGACAAGAAGAGTGGCAAGGCGTATTTCTGCTACTATAGGGGGACCAAGATGTGTGTCAATGGGCGCAGTCTTGTGAAAGCCGATATGGAGAACGGAGAGTGCTTCAAGTGAGGAGGAGCGCGCGGCTGGGCTGCCAGTGGTAATGTGCCTGTCCGAATATTGCCATTATATGATCTCGTAGAATTGTATCTGCATATCGCTATAGGTGTGGCTTGTACGAAAGCATCGTGGGCATCGCAACGTCCTCGCTCAACATTGTGATATCCTCGACACATCCTCTCCAGTGGATACGGTCGCGACTGTCCGGCAAGTGGAGCGCGTAGCTCGCGGGGTCACTGACGATCTGCGTTTGCCGTCTGTACACTGGACGTAGTCATATTATAGCAATCGAGAGGCTAAAAGTGAACGAACGGACGTACAGTCTATGACGATCGCCCGATGCCACGACAAGGAAGTTCAACGATGACCCGAACATGAAAAGAGCTCCGTCGATTTCAGCACTAGCTCTATCCCTCGGCGCGGTGCGGATGTCCTCGAACGGAGGCGGCGCTCCGTCAGGCCGTGGCCAACGCGAAGCTGCCCACAAATCTCTGAGTGTGGTTTCAGGAGGAATGATGAGGAAGCGGTCCATGCTCGTCGCATGACAGATGATGCCACCATTTCGAGGCATAACGCGCAGGATGTCGCGTCTGATATCACGGTTCGAGTGTACCGTCATGGCATAGCTAGTCAGCGTCGCATCGCACACGCCTCCGATGGTCGACTCGACGGGATCATTTTCACTCTCCGACATGGTTGTGTTGATGGCGAGGGGGCCAGGGAGAGTGGGGTTTTTGACGAAGAGGGCCCCGAAGACGACGGGGAAGGTGAGCGGCGTGAGGAGCGGGTCTGCGAGCAAGGCGTCGGGCCGTCCGTGGGCGGTGTCGAACCTCACCATCTCGAATTCGTCTTCGTCGAGGTCATAGGGAACATTACGTGGGTGCGGGAAGTGGTCAATGTCATCGAGTTCTACACAAATCCCTCGGGCCTGTGATCGCGTGAGTGCGTTCCGACGTAGTAGGAAAGACCAAAAAACTTACGTTCAGAGCTTGCAGGAGTTGTGAGCGAATTTTCTCTTCACTGTCCGCTGGGAGTGCAAGGGACCGCTTGAGAGATCCTCGCAGGGCAAGCGCCTCGTTGTCGAGCGGCTCCTCTCCCTCCTGGGACATACGCACGAATTCATCGAAGGCACGTTGACCATCTTCCCATCTAAGAAGCTTCTGCAGCACTTTCGCTTTACGCCAAAGACATTTCCGCGTTACAGACGGCGGAGACGATGGCGAGGTGTAGACGGAGGAGAGAGCAGTTTCTGTGTCGTACAGGGCATTGTAGATCTCGCCCCGTTTAAGATAGGCCTGAGCACGGTTGGATAGAAGTTGTCGTTTCTCTTCACGAGTAGTATCCGGCAGAGCACTCGTGAGCGCTTTGGTGTACAGCTGTCGACATGATCCTGATGAGTTGTCGGTTATGAAATCGAGAGGCTTCGAGAGCACCTCTATGGCTGTTGCATAATTTCCAGCTCGAAACTCGGCATTACCCTGGGTCTTCAATGCGACCAGACTGGACATGCTGAAGCGCTACCGTGATCTAAAGGGCCAAATCCCTAATAGAAAGCAACTAGGCCCCACATAAAACTCCGAGTCAACTGAGTGATTTGATTGGCTGAGAGCCAGCCGGCGCCAAAAGTCAAAGAACCTACTAGAAGTTCTCACATCTGGCGCCAAAAGTAAGAGAAGTGATTTCATTGGCTGCGCGCGGAAGATGTTCACTTCCCGTAAGCGCTGGGGTACAAATTCTGTGATCTGGACAGTCGAGATCACAGAATTTGTGCCCCAGCGCTTGCCCGGCATTTCCCGGCGCTGCATGCGGCCCGTGTCCTGCATCATCTTTTCTCTTCTGCCCTTGCTGGCCCGTTTGCCCATCCATATAGAAAGCAACTAGGCCCCACACAAATGTCCGAGACAAATAAGCAAGACAAGTCAGCAAGACAAATAAGCGAGACAACTTCAGATTGGCTGAGAGCCAGCCGGCGGCAGCTGCCGACTGGAACGTTCCCACACCCACGTGCACAGGCAACCGCCCGTTTGCTGTCCAACCAGGTATTGGAAAAGCATGATGATGCAAACATAGGTGTATAGGAGCTATACGTTTCATCATACGTTCATCGATAGCTGGCATGAGAGGACCTACAGGAAGCAATTGAGCTGAGGAAACTACAGCCGCGCGACATGCCGGTCGCCGGTTCCGGGCCGGGCACCAGCAGCACTCGGAAGCGACTGGCGCACTAGCACGGGAAAATAGCAGTAGGATCAGCAAAGAGTTAGCTGGCGCACTAGCACAACTTAGGAGTCACTCTGACGAGGGAGTAGTGTAAGTCGTGATGCCGAGCACTGCAGGCTGCAGGCATCTTCAGCAGAATCAGCACAAGCAACTGGCTGCCAGTGAGTACAGGGACAAGGGAAGCTCAAGGGAAGTTCAAGGGAAGTTACAGGATGAATGGCGTATATTTGGATTCCACTGGTCGGGCCCAGTGGATATCATGACTGGCACAGTGGCAGTCTGGCACAATAATCCCAGAATCCCAGCACGGGGGCCCCAGAGTGCCGGGCGCCGTCCGGCACGGAGGGGCCCTCTGTTTTATTCAGAAAATAATATGCCTGCGTACAGCTAAGAAGAATCATTTAGTAGCTACAGAACCCGTGCGAATGCACGGGCAAGAGCTAGTATCAGGAATCGAATCTCGAATGAACAAAAACTAAGAGCAAGCCAATGGGACTGAGGACGCGTGGGAACTTTGTTGACTTGCCCGCAGAAGCCCGCACTGCTCCTCCTCGCTCTCAACATCTCCGTCGACTCCCCCTCATTCCTTACTCTCTCGTCATCGTCATGGGTACGCCCTTGGATGAGTACCCCACCTTATTCCGTGAGTGACACGTTCAGATCATGCTTGTATCTCGAGCGTCAGTTGATTCGTGGCCAAGGCTCGGAGCCTATGAGCCTCGTGCAGCTGTTCGTCCCAGCCGAAGTCGCGCATGATACCGTCTCAGAGCTTGGGGAGCTGGGAAATGTACAGTTCAAAGATGTGCGTAGCGCGTCTGTATGCGTACGTCGCCCATCACTGACGGCGCGCTGCGCAGCTCAACCCCGACGTCAACCCCTTCCAACGCTCGTTCATCGGGGAGATACGACGCGTCGACGAGATGGCGCGCCGCGTACGTTTTTTCTCGTCGCAGATTGAGAAGGAGAAGGACGCTATCCCCGTGCGCCCGCTGTACGACTCGGCGTCGCTCATCACCGTAGGCCCACGCGCCGCGCAGACGATGGACGAACTGGACGTCACGCTTGCTGAGCACGAGACGAAGCTTTCACAAATGAATGAAAGCTACGAGGTGCTTAATGGGCGTTTGCGGGAGCTCGTCGAGGCGCGGCATGTGTTACGGGAGACAGCGGTGTTTTTTGAGCGAGTACGTGTATCCGACGTCCAGTTGAGCGTGACTGACGTAGCCTCCACAGGCCGAAGTCAACCATTCTGAGATACGCACATCTTTTGACGACAGCTCTGCACCTCTGCTGCAGCACGACGACCGAGAAAATCAATTTTCTGCCTCCAACATTCAATTTGACCTCGAGTATGTTCTTCCACTGCACACCATCTCTACACAACTAATTTGTCCAGATTCGTCACCGGTGTCATCGAGCGCTCTCGTCTACCCACATTTGAGCGTGTCCTATGGCGCGTCCTTCGGGGCAATCTGTATATGAACCACACCGACATCGCGGAGCCCTTCATCGACCCTGCGACCGGCGCTTCTACGTACAAGAACGTGTTCATCATCTTTGCGCATGGCGATGCTCTCCTCGCGAAGATTCGGAAGGTCGCCGAGTCGATGGGCGGAACGCTCTACCCTATCGATCCGAACGCGGACAAGCGCGTTGAGTTGCTGCGCGAAGTCAATGTGCGCATCGAGGACCTCGATATGGTGCTGTACAACACCGGCAGCTCGCGTCGCACGGAGCTCGTAAAGATTGGTGAAAGCTTGATGAGCTGGGAAGATGTCGTCCGGAAGGAGAAGGCGATATTCGAGACGCTGAACCTATTCAACTACGATGTGCGACGGAAAACCTTGATTGCTGAAGGCTGGTGTCCTACAAGGGACATCACTATGATTCAACTTGCCCTGCGACATGCTACTGTGAGTCCCGTATGACCTCTCGCATATATGCAGAGAATCTGAATTCCGTGGCAGGAGGAGTCTGGCACGACGGTCCCACCTATCTTGCACGAACTGCGTACCACCAAGACGCCACCGACCTTCCAGCGCACGAACAGGTTCACGGAAGGTTTCCAGACGATCATGGACAGCTACGGCATCGCGACGTACGAGGAAGTCAATCCAGGCCTGTTCGCCGTCATCACCTTCCCCTTCATATTCGCAGTCATGTTCGGAGACATCGGACACGGCACAATCATCTTCCTCGCGGCCCTGTTCATGATTCTGCAGGAGCGAAAACTTGCAAGAGCTGACCTTGGGGAAATCTTCGGGATGTTCTTCTAGTGCGTGGAATCCGTTCGTCTGCAAAGACATCGAAACTCACCAATATGTGTAGTGGGCGTTATATCATCTTGCTCATGGGCATTTTCTCCGTATACACGGGCTTCATTTATAACGACATCTTCTCCAAGACCCTACACCTATTCACTTCGGGATGGACATTCCCTGAAGGCAATGGTACCGTGGTCGGGACGTTCAATGGACACGTTTATCCTTTCGGTCTCGATCCCGGTTGGCACGGCGCCGATAATGCACTCATTTTCACCAACTCGTACAAGATGAAGATGTCCATCGTGCTCGGGGTCATCCACGTACGCGGTCCTCAATACCTTCACATTCCCCTCGCTGACTGTCACCTCACAGATGACATTCGCATTATGCCTGCAGGTCCCGAACCACTTGCGCTTTAAGCGTCCCGTCGACATCTACACGAACTTCATCCCGCAGATGCTCTTCTTGCACTCAATCTTCGGCTACCTCGTCGTGTGCATCTTGTACAAATGGACCGTCGACTGGTCGCAGTCTCCGACTTCGCCGCCGTCGCTTCTGACGATGCTCATCAACATGTTCCTGAGCCCGGGGACTGTAGACGAGGGCGAGCAGTTGTACCGCGGGCAGCCGTTCGTGCAGGTCGTGCTGCTGCTGATCGCGGCAGTATGCGTGCCGTGGATGCTTTGTGTGAAGCCGTATCTTCAGTGGAAGGAGATGCGGCGTGTCCATGACCAGGGTTACGTGGGGATCGGGCAGGAGGCAAACGGGAGGCATGGGGATCTAGAAGGCGAAGAGGAGGGCAACGGGCGCGCCATTGTTGAGGAGATGGACGATGAGGTACATGTGAGTTCCTCGAACCCTTCTCCGCCGAATCGCCTTTTCATTTCACCCCGGCGATTGCATGATAGGAGGAGCACGACTTTGGCGAGGTGATCATCCACCAAGTGATTCACACGATTGAATTCTGCTTGGGTTGCATCTCGCACACGGCGTCGTACCTGCGGCTCTGGGCGCTCTCGCTCGCACACGCGCAGCTGAGCGAGGTACTCTGGGACATGACCATCGCGAATGTGCTCGGCGTCCCGGGCGTGATCGGCATAATCATGGTACTCATCGTGGGAGCGTTGTGGTTCGTGTTCACGGTCGTCATTCTGTGTATCATGGAGGTGCGTCGTCGCGTGGATCGATGGGGCGCCCCGATGGCTGATTGTGGATTGCGGATTTAGGGTCTGTCAGCGTTCCTGCACGCGCTGCGTTTGCACTGGGTCGAGGCCAACAGCAAGCACTACGAAGCGGGCGGATACGTGCGTGTCGTTCATCTTGATTGTCGCTTGCGGGCGCGTTGTCACGGCGTGTGCTGATGGGCTGATGGATCTTTCTTTGCAGCAATTCGTGCCCCTCGATTTTGCGAAGCTCAATGAGAAGGATTGATCGATCCATCCATCAGGGAGGAGCGGAGTGGAAATGTCAGGTATTCATTGGTGTAGCGCGGGTTGTAACTCACAAAGTTTATCTGATCGCTTTGCTACGACCAACGCAATGTCGAGAAGTTTTACTGAGCCATTCTCTCTAGCTGTTCCGCTGCGCTTCTCGTCGCCGTAAGATCCGTCAAGGTGGTCATGCGAGCGGATAAGATCGAATCTCGGAGCTCATCCTCGGGTGCTTCCGTTGCGAAGGCTCTTTGCATCCTCACGACTCATGGGGTCAAACCAAAAGACAGCGTGCTAGGTGCATGTCTCGATGTTCTCCGGTGCTAATTCTATGAGAACAGGCGGCGTTTGCTCACTCATGGGCGGTGACAATCTTGTTCTATGTACTTGTTCTATGAGGGCTGTGAGTCAGGTGTGCTCTGCTCCGCCCGGATGTGATAATGCTGCCTCGAGCCGACAACTTCACAGGTTCATGCATGGAGACGGCGCTTCAACGAACGAAAGAACTGAAAGACGGAATTACCAATCTTCACCCAGTCACACTGGCTCCACGGTCTGCTGCGTTCATTCTTCACCTTCATCCCTCAGCAATTCGCATATTCACCCGTTGCTTCCAGAAAGCCCTCTATGTTTTCTACCTGGCTTCTGCCCCAGACACGTCAAACAGAAGGAAGTTCATCGCCGACATGTCGGAAGATTTTCTCCAACAGTGGGTAGGGCGTTCCGACAGCCACGTAACGCATAGATGGAAGCCGCAGGTAGCGCACACGACAGAATATTGTCGACTTCGCCGGCCACCTCTTCCCCGATCGGTCTCCTGTCCAGTCACGAACTCCGGGTAGACGAAGAGGCGGCGGCGTAAGCGCTTATCAATGGGCCGGTCGCGGGCAGGCAGTGCGCAGCCCCTTGGAAGACAGCAGTAGAGCTTCGAGGCAGCTGGTCCCATGTTGTTCGAGAAAGAGCTGGCCAGTGAACACGAAGCGAACGGGGTATATTTGATGGAACCGCGATGCGGCTGGACAGCGGCTAGATACTGGCTAGATGTGCTGGCGAGTGTGGGGTAATATTTCCCCGCATTTTTGTTGGCGGTGGCGGTGTTTCCGGCTGTGGCGCTGGCCGGCAAGGTCCGGGAAGAATTTTGAAACCCAGACAACGAGGCAGCCACATTTATAAGATGCGCTTGATCCTCTCCACGGCTCTTTCCTCATCTCCCACCTCCCTTCCCCGCACTTTCTCTTAGAGGTACGTCGTTGCTCGTCGTTCCAGACGTCGTGCTCACTCGTTGCCCCCAGGCTTCGGCCATTTAGACTTGTAGAAGGTTCTTTGTCCTTGTCGCCTTTGCGTGCTATACCGCCATAGACAAATTTTCCATCATTCCGTCTTCCAAGGTTCGTAGCATCGGCGCTTGACCTCCATGACAGTCGACCTTATCGCGCTGCCTTAGATCCAAGAAATGCCGGCCGTCACCGCCCAGTCCCCTGCTATCCCCTCCCCCGCTTCCCTCAAGGCTGCTGCCAATGGCCCTGCCGTTGAAGGCCTCTTTGTTGCCGACAAGGCTGCCCGCCAGTCGGCCGCGGAGGGCGTCGCCGCCCTCGCACAAAAGGACGGCCCCGCAGCCATTACGTCCACTGGCTTCACCGACGCCGTGATCAAGGCGTTGGCTGACAAGAAGTCCCCCGCGGCCCGGGAGGGTGCCGCAACCGCTGTCGTTGTTATCGCCACCACGGCTGTCAAGGCCCTCGAGCCATTCTTCATTGACTCGGGTCTCTACGCAGCTCTTCTCGAGGCCTTCGCCGACAAGATGCCCGCTGTCCGGACAGCCGCCGTCGACGCCGTCAAGGCTTTCGCCGCCAACGCCAACCCGTGGGGCACGGCACTTCTTCTTCCTGCGCTTCTTCACGAAATCAAAACTGCCGGCAAATGGCAGGTCAAGACTGGCTCGCTCGCGATCCTCGATCAACTCGTCGTCAGCGCCCCTCTCCAGACCTCCAAGCTCATGCCCGAGATCGTCCCCGTCCTCTCAGAGGCGATCTGGGACACCAAGGCCGACGTGAAGAAGCTCGCACGCGAATCTCTCACAAAGGCCACCGCTCTGGTGTCGAACAAGGATATCGAACGCTTCATTCCCGCTCTTATTAAGGCTCTTATTAATCCCGTGGAGGAGGTGCCGAACACTATTAGCTTGCTGTCGGCCACCACATTCGTTTCAGAGGTCGATTCCGCCACCCTTTCTCTCATGGTTCCCCTTCTTTCTCGTGGTCTCTCTGAGAAGTTGACGGCTACGAAGCGCAAGGTGGCTGTGTGAGTTTTTTGTTTTCGACTGCACACCTTCACGATTCTCATGTGTGCACCTCAGCATCGTCGACAACATGGCCAAGCTTGTCGATTCCCACATCACCGTCCGGCCCTTCCTGCCCAAACTTCTCCCCGGCCTGCTCAAAGTCGAGACCACGATCGGTGACCCGGAGGCCCGCAGCGTTGTCGGCCGCGCCATTGCCACACTCCGCCAGGTCGGCGAGGTACCGGACGGCGACGGTTCGGATCTCCCTCCCATCAAGTTCGCCGATGCGGGGCATCTCGGCCACGGCCTCATCTCGATCTACAAGAAGGCCGGTGCCAACCCCGTTCCCTCCGTTGCCGATCCCAGCGCCATCTATGCCGCTCACCTCGCGGTCAACCTCGTCAACGCCAAGAACTTTGACGTGCCGGAGTGGGACACGCTCGCTCCCTACCTTGGCTTCCTCTCTTCCACGCCTGACGGTATCAATGCTGCTCGCGAGTGGGTCGTCAAGTCGGCCACCGACGACACGGCGGAGGCGGAGGCGCTCGAGGACGAGGAGGAGGGTGAGGATCTGTGCAACTGCCAGTTCTCGCTCGCCTACGGTGCCAAGATCCTGCTCAACACCGCCACTCTCCGTCTCAAGCGTGGCCACCGCTACGGTCTTTGCGGCAAGAACGGTACCGGCAAGTCTACGCTCATGCGCGCCATCACGAACGGGTAAGTTATATAGCATCTGCTCGCGTTGCCGTGATGCTTACGCTGAGGGTTTGCAGCCAAGTTGAGGGTTTCCCATCGCCCGATGAGGTCCGCACCTTTTACGTCGAGCACGACATCGACGGCAGCGAGGAGGACACCTCGGTCCTCACGTTTATTCTCTCGGATGACCGCATCCTTGCCGACAAGGAGGAGATCATTGAGACGCTCGCCTCCGTTGGGTTCACGGACGAGAGGCAGAAGGCTGCGATCGGCAGCCTGTCTGGTGGTTGGAAGATGAAGCTCGCTCTTGCCCGCGCGATGCTCTTCAAGGCCGACATCCTGTTGCTTGATGAGCCGACCAATCACTTGGACGTCGTCAATGTCGCATGGCTCGAGAGCTACCTCACCGGTCTTACGCACTGCACGTCCATCATCGTGTCGCACGACTCCAGCTTCCTCAACAACACGATCACCGACGTTCTCCATCTCAACCGCTTCAAGCTCCGCCGCTACCGTGGCAACCTCGAGGCCTTCGTCAAGGTCGTTCCCGAGGCGAAGTCGTACTACACGCTCGAGGCGGCCGAGGACTACAAGTTCAAGCTCCCCGACCCGCCCCTGCTTGAGGGTGTCAAGACCAAGGAGAAGAGTTTGCTTAAGATGCGCAAGGTCGGCTTCCAGTACCCGACACAGCCCGTCCAGCAGCTCTACGACATCACGCTCCAAGTGTCACTCTCGTCGCGTGTCGCCGTCCTCGGCCCCAACGGCTCCGGCAAGTCCACGCTCGTCAAGCTACTCACCGGCGAGATGGAGCCCAACAAGGGCGGCGAGGTCTGGAAGCACCCGAATTTGGTCATCGGCTATGTCGCGCAGCACGCCTTCCACCACATCGATAACCACCTCGACAAGACGCCGCTCGAGTACATGCTCTGGCGGTACCAGACCGGCGAGGATCTGGAGGAGATGATGAAAGCAAATCGCCAGATCACCGACGAGGAGGCGCAGAAGATGAAGGACGGCTCGCTCGTCATTGTCGAGGGCCAGAAGCGTCTTATCGACGAGATTGTCGCGCGTAAGAAACTGAAGCAGTCGTACGAGTACGAGGTGTCGTTCAAGGCGCTGTCGTCGTCCGAGAACATCTGGATGCCGCGCGACGAGCTCATCAAGCGCGGCTTCGAAAAGAAGGTGCTCGAGGTCGACACCCGCGAGGCGCAGCGTCTCGGTCTTCTCCGCCCGCTCGTTCGCCGGGAGATCGAGAAGCACTTTGCCGACTTTGGCCTCGAGCCTGAGTTCGTGTCGCACAACACGATGCGCGGTCTGTCCGGCGGCCAGAAGGTCAAGATCGTTCTCGGCGCGGCGACATGGCGTCGTCCCCACGTCATATGCCTGGACGAGCCGACGAGTACGTTATTGTCGCACTTCTTTTGCCTGCTCGCTTAACTGACCGCACTGCGTCTAGATTACCTCGATCGCGAGTCGCTCGCGGCGCTCATCGAGGCGCTCAAGGTGTTCGAGGGCGGCGTGCTGGTGATCACGCACAACCGCGACTTTTCCGAGTCGCTGTGCCAGGAGGTGTGGGCGATGCGCGACGGGCGGCTGGAGGCGTCCGGGCACAACTGGGTCGAGGGGCAGGGCGCAGGCCCGCGCATCGACAAGAACGACGGGCAGGAGGAGGACACGTACGACGCGATGGGCAACAAGATCGACTCGAAGAAGCAGAAGAAGATCACGTCGAGCGAGGCGCGCAAGCTCAAGAAGGAGCGCATCGCACGGAAAAAGCGCGGCGAGGAGGTGACCGACGACGAGCTCTGAGCGTTGTCCGGTGTTCCCTGTATCTTCCTTGCTTTTGTTTCAGTATCGTTCCGTGCCCTGTTGTTTCTGTAATGTCGCGTGTCTGTCGTGTCGTTGTCATACCTGTACTCTCGCACTCGGTTAGTTTGCATCACCATATCTTACTATTATTGTTTCGCAATGACATTGTTTATGACCCGAATGAAGAATGCGGCGCGTGCACATCTGATAAGCTCCAGTTTCTGCTGCCCGCCAACTCGAAGTAATGCATGCATATATACGCCTCTTCCTCTCTGCCGACTGAGGTTGTGTTTGTGCCAGTCGGATGAGACCATAGGGACGAGGAGCAAGTGTTAGCCTGAGGCGCCGGAGGTCATGTGGAGAAAGAAGGCGCCGCTGACTTGGGATTTCATTGAATGAACTTGAACTTGACAATATTGACTTGCGCCAACCCCTCAGGTTGAGACCGGCTGCCTGCACTCCGATATTAGCATGCCCGGGCCATCCGTATGTATGCAAGCCACTTCATCCAATCTTGATGACAGAAAAATTCTAGGCCAATGCCAACGCACAGGGCATGTGCGGCACCCAAAGCCCTTGTTTGGCTGGCCCGGGGCATCGACACAAAAACCGCCCATCGGAGGTGGAGGAGGGGGAAATTGTGGAAGCCGAGGGCTTAGCTCTAACACCAACACCAGTATGTGCACCTGCTTTTCTGGGCTGACCCTCAACCAATAATTGCTCCGTCCGGCAGCTGAGGCCCCGAGTTGACGCTCACAAGCACTCCCGCTCCCAAGCTGCCAAAGATGCCCGCCTGAAAAATACCTCGAATCCAAGACATACCGGGCTCGCCTTAAAAAGAGGAGGAAACAGCAAGAATGCCTTGCCTAGCATCCGGGATGCGGAGGTACTAGACGAAGGGCCAGAACATCAAGGTAACTGTCCGCAGTTGCTTCCTTCTGCACGAGTACTGACATTTACATCTACATTTGCTGCAGGCCAATTCTAGTGCATACGAGTCTCGATGCAGTCGGTCGCCTTTCTGCCGCTTTCATCCACGCTGACCTACCCACTGCAGGCACGGGGTATCTTGAGTATGTGCAACTCAGCGATATCAACCCTTTGCCGCACCCGTACAATGGTCTTTATAACATCGACGAAGACGACTTTCAGGTGGTGGAGGCGTGCACGATGCGACTCTCACTAGGAGGTCGACGGCGCGCTTTTCATTTTCGGGTCGTCGTTGAACTTTTTGTCGTGACATAGGGCGATCGTAATAAGCTGCACGGCCGTTTGTTCACTGTGAGCCTCCAACACTGATAATGGGACTACATTCAGTGTACAGACAGCAAACGCAGATCGTCAGTAAGCCCGCGAGCTACGCGCTCTGGACTGTCGTTTCCTCTGCCCGCGAGAGCTGTGTCGACTCGGGTCTCGCAATGTCACCTTGACGTGGGCGAGGACGAAGCAATTGACCGCAGCACGACTGAGGTAACCCAGAATGTCTTCAGACCTATAGATATATGCAAATACAATTCTATAGTACGAGATATCACGGCAACATTCGGACAATCCACATCACCACTGGCAGCCCAGCCGCGCGCTCCTCACTTGAAGCATTCTCCGTTCTCCATATCGGCTTTCACAAGACTGCGCCCACTGACACACATCTTGGTCCCCTTATAGTAGCAGAAATACGCCTTGCCACTCTTCTTGTCAACGCAATTGTGCGACGACGTGAAACCGATTGATGCGTCGGGATCACATCTACAGTTAAGTATACATAGTGAGGTCTGCAAGAGAAAAGATGTTAGGGGATAACGAACCCCTGAGAGACCCAATCCTTCTGTTTGAGCTTCCCTGCGTTCTGGCAAGAAATCTCTTCGTTGACCTCGTCGAGATCCTGGATCATAGTCAGAGTCTGCATCCAGAACAATACTAGAATATACTGACTACATCATCGCCCGACGACACCAGAGGATCCTGAGCCAACTTGAGATGGCCCGCGCTCATGCCCGACACGGGATTGAAGTCATGGGACGAGGAAGCGAGGGCGCAGCGTGCGGCGAGCACTGCGCAGATGCATATGGACTTGAGCACGAGCATACTTCAGTGAGACGAGAGATGGCGTAGTATCGAAGGCATACCGTTGTTTTATACCATGTAATAGCACACGGCAGTCGCCACACGGAATAGCGATGGACATCCCGTGCGATGTTAAAGATATCTGTATCGCTGGACGGGTAAAAAGCGTCCCCTGGATCCAGCGAATGCGTACACCGATGTGTCTTTGACCGCTTGCACCTCACCGCCGGGGACTTTCCAGCCACGGCGACTGCAAAACACCGTCCAGACGAACCACATGGGTTCCTGCAGCCTTGTGTGGCTTGGGATCAAGTTGTAACCAGGAAAACGTCGGCAGCACGACGACGTCGGAATGGCGGAATCGACAAGGCGACGTCGGAATGGCGGGATGACTGGAAGAATAACGGAATCAGTAAGCCTCCTCCGATAGTTCAGGGTAGACGCAGAGATCAGGAGGGGCGTCGATTCCCTACATAGACTGGACTGCCGTCCGCTCCGTCCCCACAATCCCCCACTGACACAAGAGATATCGAATAGTTTGTGCGCACCTTTTCGCATCTTCTAATGACCGTCCCCATAACGTGAACTAGCAGACAATGCCGACTGTCAACAGAACCCAGTGGCCGTTCAGCGACGCCCGGTCGACCAAGACGGAGTTCCTCCCGTTCCTCTGCGCGCTCCTCGCCGCCGGCACGATCGACGAGATCTCCGACATAGACGACGGAGCCGCCATCGAGCGCTACATCGAGGCGCAGGGCGCGGCGGATGAGAGTGGCCGGACGACCAGCGGCGTGACGTTTTGGCTCTACCCGAAGGGCTTGCGCGGTCCCTACCACACGACGGACGAGGGCGAGATCGAGCAGCACGGCACGCTGTTCACTGTGGAACCAGGAGTCCTGGTTGCAGAGGCGGTGGAGAAAGCGAAGGGCGCGTTGAAGGTGGATGGAATTGCGCACGAGCACATCGAGGACGGGGCTTGACCATTGGGGCACGATCACAAGTTCTGGATGAAGAAGAGTTCCGCGTTGTGTAGACTGTGGAAACTGTACTGTATGCGAGAAGGTCCTTGTTTAGTCTCTGCATCGAAGTAAGATTCAGAGTCGAAGACAGGCTGCTGCCACGAGAGACGACCCAGGAGGACCCAGGTTTGTCCAGGTTTGTCCGCGTTCAAATTTCACCCATCCTTTGAACACGGCGGCAATTTTCTCCTTTGTATCACGACAGTTTGGAGTTGTTGCATCACGCTCGTACTACGCTGTCCTCGTCGACAGGCTCGCATCGGACGATAGCGCGTATGCCCTTAGCCATCGCCCACGGAAACTCTTTCCGTCGTTCAAGCCACCGCGGCTGGTTTCCTCAGAGTCTTCCCCGGCGATTCGGATGTGCGTTCGTCCCTAGTCGCTCGGATCAATGCCCTTTGGAATAGGGACGGAAGTTACAATCGGAGTGCTCTGCAGGCGGGCTCGGGTGAGCCTTTGCTCCTGGTGTCACTTTCTGGGTCCCCGCTGCAATTCTGCACCTTTTGTCTTGTCCTTTTTTCCGAGCGGCAGCCTCAGTCCGAGCATCGACGGGTGTCAATCAAAACATTCCGAATGGCCGCCTCATTCCGCCAACCTCTGGTACCAGCTTGGAAAACTCTTTCGATGCCTATAAGTCTGGCCTCGATACTCTGGACCTGCAGCGTCCTCTAGTCGAACGCCCTCAGTCGAACGCCCTCTTGTGAGTCATGTCTGTGTATGTCGCATGACGATTTGCTGACCTGCGATGCCCGTGCCTAGTCGTCAACGCCAAACCGAACTGAATTTTTGTCATCATGTGAGTTCGCTGTGCGTATGCGCTCTCATTTGTATCGCTCATCTACCTCGTTAGATCCCACCGAGATTAATCATTACAATGGCCTTCGTAAGCCGATATCGTCATTGACAGCGCCAGTTGCTTCACTAACTAGGCTTCGTCTCTTTGTATCCAGTCCGAGTGAGTTTGCTTCTTTTCTTTCTTTGCTCAACGTCGTGTCTTATGGTTGCTGCCTCCCAGGGATATCACTACATACACAGAGGAGCAGATCGAGGACCTCGGCATCACCAAGCCTGACTTCTTGCCAACCAAGGGCGATCTGGAGGACTGGCCCAACTTCATCCCCGCCAACGCGAACATCGTTGCCGGTCTCGTTGCGAGCTACGTGACCCTCAACACCACCGATGGTAACGGCGGCACCGGTTTGGCATTCGGTATCGGAGGTGGCCTTGATATCACCGGAGGAACCCTCGGATATGGTTCTTGGGACACCCTGAAGTCGGGAAGGAACGTCATCGGCATCGTTGCGGAGGCTGACATCCTCACCATCACATTCATGGTCGACGACGCTGTGGCTGGGGTTTTCGTGGGAGGCGGGGTCGGAGAGGTGACTTTCGAAGGTGTCGGGTACTTCGATTGGAACTAGGCGATCTTGCGTGAGTCTCTGTTCATACTCTGTGGCGCCGTCGAACAAGACCTGACGGTTCTGTCAGGTATCGATCGCCCGTCATTGCGATCTCTTTTGCGCGGGCTTTCTTGTATACGTTGTCATTGAGCAGTCAAGGTCAGAATATATTTGCTCATTGTTTGAGTTTCTCTGGTTGCGAGTTGCGACGCTTGAAACGCGGTACATAAGCTTCCCGCCGTCCCAAACGTGGGGTGCCTACGCTGAGCATGCGCCACGCCTCTTGCGATACGAGCTTGAGGCCACAGTCAAAGCAGAGGCGAGTACAAAGACTGACTGTCTTCGAGCGGAGTGATCTACATGGGTAACTGAACATTAGGCTATCGAATGACAGATGCGCAAAACAGGGCTAGGTGTATTCCATTCGCTGTCTCTGAGGATACTGCGGAATACAAGTGTTTGAAAGGATGGTGGGCAGAACGGAAATGCTAGAGTCGACTGGTATCGTACAAAGATCACAAACATAGCGATGCGACGAGAGCGAGGTAAGAACAAGGGCAGCGAAACAAGGTGCGTGTCACTGAAAGCAGTCAAAGCTATGAGAACACCGATAAGGTGTAAAACGGACATGAAGACATGCCTTTAGTTCGGCATCCTGTACCACATCGGCGTGAGATCACCAACCGCACGCTTGGCGCGCTGGATGAGATCCTCCCTTGGACGTAGCCTCATCTCCTCTGTCATGTTGTTCGCCAGAACCAAGCACAGCGCATACTCGGGCCACAGGACGCCTTGACGATCCTGAACCTTGCCGGTGTAGACGGTCTTGGTGACACTGACGTTGCGGAGGCCGCTGATCCGTTTAATTGCAGTGAGTGCTTTGACGCGCGAGCCGGAGATGGCGGCCTCCGTGTCGAGAGGACCGATCTTATTGGCGACGCAGTAGTCGTAAAGGAAAGCATCGGTGAGGGCGAAGCCAAATACGCGCAGGCGAGTGAGGCCAGACCGGTAGAGGGGAGGTGCTGTTGGGGTAGGCTGGAGTTCGGCCATGTGTGTATCGTCTGCTGGAGGGTCTAAACTTGGCGGGATGGCGCTTCTGTCCTGAGGCACTGGGGCATTCAGAAGGCTTGTGAGAGACCTGAACCGACGAATGTCAGGTGACATCGTTTGGACAAAAAAAGGACTTGCATGATCTCTAAGGCGAAAAAGTTTTATTTGCGGGGAGGAAGACGTGCACTGCAGGGAGGACGACACAGAAGAGCTTCAAGTTTAAATACAACATGGAACACGGTCATGTGATTGAGACAAAACGAAGCGGCTGCATGTCTCTGTCCTTCCTGTCCTTCTTCTTCCGGGGCCCCAGTTGCGTATGACTTGACTTATCGTCAAAGGTCATTGTTGTCCAAAAGTCAGTGTGCTTCGCTTGCGGGGCCGCAGCTGCGTACTATGCCTTGGCTTTTCGTATGCTTCGTATCTCACCGTTTGGCAACCGGCGGGGCCGCAGCTGTGTATGACTTGACAACAAAGTGCATTGTTCTACAAAAGTAAGTAAGCTGCGTACTATGACAGTTGGCTATTTCCTGTCAATTGTTCTCCATATGTAAGTATGCTTCGTATCTCACCAAGTTCACTGGCAACAGTTGACCATCTGATACTACGTGCCCCTTCCTTACCCCTGGCCGAGAAGCGGACTATCAACCGGGCGGGGTCGCAGCTGTCTGCGTACTATGACTTGGCTAAATTGTCAATTGTTCTCCACATGTAAGTATGCTTCGTATCTCACCAAGTTCACTGGCAACTTCAGTTGACCATCTGATGCTACATGCCCCTCTTTACCCCTGGCCGAGAAGCGGACTAGCAACCGGGCGGGGTCGCAGCTGTCTGCGTACTATCATGACTTGGCTAATTTGTGTCAATTGTTCTCCACATGTATGTATGTTTCGTATCTCATCAAGTTAACTGGCAACAGTTGACCATCTGATGCTACATGCCCCTCCTTACCCCTGGTCGAGAACCGGACTAGCAACCGGGCGGGGTCGCAGCTCTCTGCGTACTATGACTTGGCTAATTCGTGCCAATTGTTCTCCATATGCCTAAGTATGCTTCGTATCTCACCAAGTTCACTGGCAACAGTTGACCTGCTGCTTCGTGCCCCTCCTTACCCCTGGCCGAGAAGCGGACTAGCAACCAGGCGTGGTCGCATTTGTGTATGACTTGACATCAAAGTGCATTATTTTGCTGCGTACTATGACTTGGCTAATTCGTGTCAATTGTTCTCCAAATGCTTCGTATCTCACCAAGTTCACTGGCAAGCGGAGTAGTCCAAAGTGAGTCCCTCGCCGTTGGTTCCTCGTCGCGATAATCGAAGCGTCCAAACAATAGGATAACGGGGTAAGCATAGGACAATGGAGCCTGACAGTTGGCGACGCAAAGGGGGCATCCGACGCATGTATAAAGCAATGGAGCCGCAATCCTGGCAGCCGCCATCATCTCCCAAGTCCCTGCGTCATTGCCTGTAGCATTTTGACCATGAGCTTCCGACTCCCCGGTCGTATTTCCAACCCGCTGTCCCGGACGAAGAACCTGCTCATGGCAGCATTCGCCTACAGCCGCCATTGGAACGTCCGCAACCTCGAGTGCTATTGGTACGGCCCGTGCGGAGAGCTGGTCTCATCGCTGGTGGACGATGTCCAGGAGCTCGTGGCTATCGCGCAGCCCGTGATCTGGTTTCGGCGGAGGGCGAACAACTCTAGGCCTGCACAGCATGACCCCGACAGGTCTATCGCCCACACCGTCGCTTCTCGCAAAGTCAGCGCCGTCATCCCCGATTACGCCATATATTACCTGCGGGCCAGCTATCGCAATCGCCAATTGCTGCCCGTAAACTCGGTCGAACGACGTCAGAAGGACATTCACATTGATGATGTCCGAATCCCTCTGGTCGTAGAGGCCAAGCGCTATTGTCATCGAGCTCCGACTGCCACAGGTATGCTCCACACTCGGACTGCTTGGTGCTCCACTCAATTTCATCAATAGCGAATCAAATACCAGGCGAGGAAGATATGAACGTAATCCGGAAACGCGCAGAGGAGGCGATGGAACAGGCGGAGAAGGTAGCCCGGCATGTCTTCAAGATGTATCCGCAGCAGAAGGAGATCATCTTGGCCGCTTTTACGGGGCCTTTCTGGCGCCACAAGGTCATGCGTAACCGTAACGCTGATGCAGCTATAATCGATGAAGATAGCGATAGCGATAGCGAAAGCGAAAACGAAAACGAGGCCGAGGCTGAGGCGGAAGGCGATCTTACATTGCTGGAGCAGGACGACGACGACGAAGCACCTGCAGCAGAGCCGCAGGCCGACGACGACGACGAAGGCGTCGACTTACGGGACGCCCCCCTTCCTGCACACATGGAGGACTTGTATCGCGCTACCCAGGACCTACCTGTCCTGAATGCCGAATGGTCCGAGGTTTGTGAGATGGAGAGCCTCGAGTCGCGTCGCGCTCTCTCGGCCATACATGCTCGCCTTGAAGTCATTCCCGAGCGGTACGGGACGGACCAAGCATGGTGCTGAACGGTACCATCCTCGTCAGGTCAGTAGATTCCGCCATGATTGCAAGATGGTGTAGTCAATGAATGCGACTCGCCTGCAGGACCATGATCGATGACGCGTGACGCGGGAAACTGAGGATGAAGATGCGATGGAGAGATGGCACGAAGTATATCTTTTGGATTTCGGTGTATGCAGAATGAGCGTGGCTTGATGTATGAGATTTTTGAGGTCGATCGCGCGGCACATCTAAGGTGAATCGCGCGTACTGGACTTTCCTGTCGCATTCGATGCTTCATTCTATACCACATCGGCGTTGGGTCACCGCCAACCGCCGCCTTCGCGCGTTGGAGAATGTCTCCTCGGCCCTTCCCTACCCCTCTCCGACTTGTTGTTCGTTATCCTTAGCCCGCCCTTCGCAAGGGGGTGCAGGGCAGCCATGTGGATGTCATCTTTCGGCGGGTGAAGGGATGGGAGACGCGTCCGGCGGTGGTGCTGGTGAGCTAGACCTGCGATAGACGGATGTATTAGACGGAGAAAAAGGCAAATCATGAGAACAGCAAACCTTGTGAAAAATCCTTGTAGTCTATGGCGATGAGGAGGGAAGGAAAAATCGCGCGACCTGGAGAATTGAAATGCAGCGAACGCGCGGCTTCACGCCACGGTCACGCGCACCTGCGGTTTCTCTCTTAATAATGATAATAACATCGAACGTCGTTTGCGTATTGGCTGGTATCTACTCTGGCCAAATTACTAGAAGGAAGTGACGAGCGACTGGCCCCGACCGGACGGACACAGCGAGCTCCATTCGCGGATCCTGACGACGAGTCGGTTATAACTCGAGTTGATAAACCTGTGGAAAGACCTACCTCTAGTTCGGCATCCTGAACCACATCGGCGTGAGATCACCAACCGCACGCTTGGCGCGCCGGATGAGATCCTCCATAGGACGTTGCATCGTCTCCTCTGTCTTGTTGTTGGTCAAAGCCAAGCACAGCGCATACTCACGCAGGACACCTTGACGATCCCGCCAAACCTTGCCGGTGTAGACGGTTGTGATGGCGTAGCAGACACCACTGATCCTTTTAATTGCAGAGAGTGCTTCAACGCGCGAATTGGAGATGGCGTTCAACGTGTCGAGAGGACCGATCTGATTAGCGACGCAGTAGTCGTAAAGGAAAGCATCGGTGAGGGCGAAGCCAAATACGCGCCGGCGAGGGCGGCGAGGGCGGCAGAGGGGAGTGGCTGTCGGGGTAGGCTGGAGTTCGGCCATGCGTGTATCATCTGCCGGAGGGTCTAAACATGGCGGGATGAGGCATCCATCCGGCATTGAGGCAGCCAGAAGGCTCTCGAGAAACCTTAAACAAAGAGGGTCAGATGACATCGTTGGCAAAAAATGAATGGACTAGCATGGTGGCGTTTGAGGCGAAAGATTGCGGCCTGCAAGGAGGAAGAGGGAGGAAGACGTGCAACTTTGAACTACGCCTGAGTCCTGACGGTCAGCATCACGTGACTCGTGCTAGAAGAAACAAGCGCATTCCGCACTCGGACTTAGACTGGTGACCAGCTTTATATCAACAGTGACGACGGGGTGGGTACTGTGAGATATAACTCGGACTCCTCGAATGACGAGGAGCTAGGGCGGTGTTCAAACGACTGTGCATTGATTGTGCTATCGAGGGATTCGTACTACGCTGACCAAGGCTAAGTAAAGTCTAATCTCTGTCATCTCTTGTGGACAGAAGCTTGGTGGCAGGGGCAATCGGAGAGCTCTAGATATTGGAGCATGGCGACGCAATGAGACTGAGGAGGGAGAAAGGGCAGCAAATCGATGTGCGTATCACTGAAAGGAGTGAAAGCGATGAGAACATATTGAGGTTGAAAAACCGACATGAAGACCTGCCTCTAGCCCGGCATCCTGTACCACATCGGCGTCAGATCACCGACCATGCTCTTTGCGCGCCGAGTGACCTCCTCAGACGGCCCTTGTCTCATCTTCTCCGTCTTGTTGTTCGCCACCACCAAGCACAGGGCGTATTCGGGGACAGGAACGCCTTGATGATTATTATGAAGCTTTCCGGTGTAGACGGTCTTGATGGTACTGGCGTGCTCAAGGCCATTAGAGTATGTCATTTGGGTGATGGCCACGGAGCGTGCGCTTGAGATGTGGCTCCACGTGTCGAGACGCCCAATGTTATTGGCGGCGCAGTAGTCGTAGAGGAATGCATCGGTGAGGGCGTAGCCGAATACTCGCAAGCGAACGTGGCCAGGTTGGTAGAGTGGAGGGGCTGTTAGGGTAGGCTGCAATTCGGCCATGCGGGTATCATCTGCAGGAGGATCGAAGGTCGGTGGGATGGGGCATCCATCCTCAGGCAGCGGATAGTTCATGATAGACCTTCACCCGGGCCCACGCCGCACAGTATCAATGACGATCCAGTTCACAGACATAATGAGTGACTTACATGATGTGATTCCCGAGAGGGAGAAGCGACGGAAACGATCTGGGAGGGTGAACTACTAGTCGCACGCAAGACCAAGCTGCACAGCGAAGTTCAGTCAAGAACGACGGCCGGCCGGCAACGGCCCGGCAGGGGCGTTTATCTTCTTTTTCGTTTGGTTTTCGTCTTCGCTTGGTCTTCGCGGCCTTTGCAACACATCCGAACAGTCTGGCCGAGTCTACATCATAGCCATCATGCAATTGTGCTCTGGCAGGTAAGGTTTTGGATGAGTCCGCCGGTCTGGTACATAATGTGCGAGCTTCATGCTGCTCTGCTCGCCCGAAGTCCGAGTCGGCCCCACAGTAGGGTTCTTGTTTAGTTCGTGGTATGCATTCGCTGGCTTTATCATGTATCATTGGGCTAGTAAGGTGGACGATCTCCAAGAGGTGGGCATTTCACAGGATTTTCGCCAATTGGGAGATCAAAGTTGGCCATCGAGTCGGTCCCGGGGGCGACCTGTCTCGACCGTTCTCCAGTGTCCTTTCCAACTTGACTTCTGTCGCCACATCCTCCAGTGTCCTCCTCTACACAACATGAACTCTGACCGCATGCTGCAGTTGAAACAACGCGGAAACACTGCGTTTCGTTCAGGACATCACAGAGACGCTATCCAGGCTCGTTCGAGTTTTCTAACCCAGTATCAGTGTAGCTAAGGCACTGACATTGCCTCTAGTTGTACACCGACGCCCTCGATACTGCACGCTCGAAAGGATCAACCGAGGACAAGCGTGTTCTTCTTTCCAATCGCGCCCAGGCTTATCTACAATGGGGCGACATCTATAACGCCCTGCGCGATACCGACCTCGCGCTCTCCCCTGAGTATAACCACACAGGCTCGCCGCCGTCGCCCGCTAGCATCACACGCAAGTGCCAGTGGCGCAGGGCGCGTGTTCTGAATACCCTCGGGCGCTGGATGGAGGCGCAGGCAGCTCTGGACGAGTACACGCGGTTATCGTCCGTGATGGGTGAAGTTAGGAGCGCAGAGTCGGTTGCGCTCGAGCACATCCTCGGGCGCGCGCTCCGGCTGCCGCATGACAGCGAGGTCGTCCAGCGTGTCGAGCTCCTGCGTGCGCTCAATGTACGTTCCCAGTCACGGTCTCCTGTTCATCCCGCCTCTCATCTCGTCCGCGCAGGCCCGCGGCATCATCGTCGAAGAGAAGTACATCCCCACGTTTCCCGAGCCGCCGTTTGGAGTCGACGAGGGCTACGTCGATGAACTCAAGTTCGAGACATCCTCAGTGAGCGCCCGAACCCAGCGCTTCCCGACCCCTTTTTGACGCCGCTCGCCGTTCCCGTCTACGTGCGCGCGCCGCACTTCCCCCACCCGACGCGTGGTGGACGGCTCGGAATGCGCGTTACTATCTCGGAGGCGCCGCCCGAGCTCATGACCATCGGCAACCACGTCGACTCACTGCTGACATCGTTCCTGACCTGCGGCCGCGGGCAAGGCGGGGACGGGCGTGCGGCGCAACCTCTGGTACCAGCTTGGAAATCACGTAAACTCTTTCGATGCCTATAAGTGTCTGTCCTCAGTACTCTGGACCTGCAGCGTCCTCTAGTCGAACGCCCTCTTGTGAGTCATGTCCGTGTATGTCGCATGACGATTTGCTGGCCCTGCGATGCTCGTGCCTAGTCGTCACCGCCAACCGAATTGAATTCACCCTGTGAGTTCGCTGTACATATGCGCTCTGATTTGTGTCGCTCATTGCCCTCATTAGATCCCACTGAGAGCAATCATTGCAATGGCCTTGGTAAGACAACATCGCCATTGACCGCGCCAGTTTCTTCTCTAACTTGCTGCGTTTCTCTTTCTACCAGACCGAGTGAGTTTGCTTATTTCTTTTTCTGCGCAATGTTGTGTCTTGACGTTGCTGCCTCGCAGCGAGATCACTACCTACACAGAGCAGCAGATCGAAGACCTCGGCATCACCAAGCCTGACTTCACGCCACCTAAGAGCGATTTGGAGGACGGCCCAACTTCGTCCCCGCTAACGCGAATATCGCTTCCGGTCTCGTCGCGAGCTACTTGACCCTCAACACTACCGATGGCAACGGCGGCACCGGTTTGGCATTCGGTATCGGTGCCGGCCTTGATATCACCGGAGGGACCCTTGGATATGGCTCTTGCGACACCCTGAAGTCGGCAAGGAACGTCATTGGCATCGTCGCGGAGGCTGACGTTCTCACCATCACGTCCATGGTCGACGACGCCGTGGCCAGGGTATTCGTTGGAGCTGGTGTCGGAGAGGTGACCTTCGAAGGTGTCGGGTACTTTGATTGGAACTAGGCGATCTTGCGTGAGTCTCTGTTTATACCCTGTGGCGCCGTGGAACAAGACCTGACCGTTCTGTCAGGTATTGATCGCCCGTCATTGCGATATATTTTGCGCGGGATTTCTTGTATACGTTGTCATCGAGCAGTCAAGGTCACAATATTGGCATAAATGCTCATTTCGACTTGGAGTCCGCCCTGGTTTTGCGAGTTGCAACGGTCGACATGTGGTCCATTCGCCTTCCCGCCGACTCATAAGCAGGCTGCCTGCGATGCGCATGCGCCTCGCCTCTTGGGATAACACCTTGAGACGACTGTCAAAGCAGAGGCTAATGAGTGCGCCAAGGCGGACTCGCTCTCATGAGTTTCTTCTAGCGAAGTGATGTACGTGGGTGACTGGATATGAAGAACCGATGCGCAAAACATGGCTGAATGTGTTCCATCTGCTGTTCTGAAGATACTTAGTGCGGAATACGAGTGTGGCGGGCCAAAACGGATAAGCTGGAGTCAACTGGTGTCGTATCGTACAAAGATTACAAACATAGCAATGCGAATAGAGCACGGTGAGAGCAAGGGCGGACAAACAAATTGTGTGACACTGAAAGCAGTCACCGCGATCAGAACAGAGATAGACCGAAATGAAGACCTGCCTCTAGCCCGGCATCCTGTACCACATCGGCGTGAGATCACCGACCATGCTCTTGGCGCGCCGAATGACCTCCTCCGACGGCCCTTGTCTCATCTTCTCCGTCTTGTTGTTCGCCACCACCAAGCACAACGCGTACTCGGGGACAGGGACGCCTTTATGATTATTCTGAAGCTTTCCGGTGTAGACGGTCTTGATGGCACTCGCGTACCGCAGACCACTCTTGTTTCTGATCGTGGTCACTGCCTCAACGCGCGCGTTTGAGATGTCGTTCCGCGTGTCGAGAGGACCGATCTTGTTGGTGAGGCAGTAGTCGTAGAGGAATGCATCGGTGAGGGCGAAGCCGAATACGCGCATGCGAGTACGACCAGGATTGTAGAGGGGAGGAGCTGTAATGATGGGCTGGATATCCGCCATGGGTGTATTTGACCTCGTCGAGATCCTGGAACATAGTCAGAGTCTGCATCCAGAACAATACTAGAATATACTGACTACATCATCGCCCGACGACACCAGAGGATCCTGAGCCAACTTGAGATGGCCCGCGCTCATGCCCGACACGGGATTGAAGTCATGGGACGAGGAAGCGAGGGCGCAGCGTGCGGCGAGCACTGCGCAGATGCATATGGACTTGAGCACGAGCATACTTCAGTGAGACGAGAGATGGCGTAGTATCGAAGGCATACCGTTGTTTTATACCATGTAATAGCACACGGCAGTCGCCACACGGAATAGCGATGGACATCCCGTGCGATGTTAAAGATATCTGTATCGCTGGACGGGTAAAAAGCGTCCCCTGGATCCAGCGAATGCGTACACCGATGTGTCTTTGACCGCTTGCACCTCACCGCCGGGGACTTTCCAGCCACGGCGACTGCAAAACACCGTCCAGACGAACCACATGGGTTCCTGCAGCCTTGTGTGGCTTGGGATCAAGTTGTAACCAGGAAAACGTCGGCAGCACGACGACGTCGGAATGGCGGAATCGACAAGGCGACGTCGGAATGGCGGGATGACTGGAAGAATAACGGAATCAGTAAGCCTCCTCCGATAGTTCAGGGTAGACGCAGAGATCAGGAGGGGCGTCGATTCCCTACATAGACTGGACTGCCGTCCGCTCCGTCCCCACAATCCCCCACTGACACAAGAGATATCGAATAGTTTGTGCGCACCTTTTCGCATCTTCTAATGACCGTCCCCATAACGTGAACTAGCAGACAATGCCGACTGTCAACAGAACCCAGTGGCCGTTCAGCGACGCCCGGTCGACCAAGACGGAGTTCCTCCCGTTCCTCTGCGCGCTCCTCGCCGCCGGCACGATCGACGAGATCTCCGACATAGACGACGGAGCCGCCATCGAGCGCTACATCGAGGCGCAGGGCGCGGCGGATGAGAGTGGCCGGACGACCAGCGGCGTGACGTTTTGGCTCTACCCGAAGGGCTTGCGCGGTCCCTACCACACGACGGACGAGGGCGAGATCGAGCAGCACGGCACGCTGTTCACTGTGGAACCAGGAGTCCTGGTTGCAGAGGCGGTGGAGAAAGCGAAGGGCGCGTTGAAGGTGGATGGAATTGCGCACGAGCACATCGAGGACGGGGCTTGACCATTGGGGCACGATCACAAGTTCTGGATGAAGAAGAGTTCCGCGTTGTGTAGACTGTGGAAACTGTACTGTATGCGAGAAGGTCCTTGTTTAGTCTCTGCATCGAAGTAAGATTCAGAGTCGAAGACAGGCTGCTGCCACGAGAGACGACCCAGGAGGACCCGGGTTTGTCCAGGTTTGTCCGCGTTCAAATTTCACCCATCCTTTGAACACGGCGGCAATTTTCTCCTTTGTATCACGACAGTTTGGAGTTGTTGCATCACGCTCGTACTACGCTGTCCTCGTCGACAGGCTCGCATCGGACGATAGCGCGTATGCCCTTAGCCATCGCCCACGGAAACTCTTTCCGTCGTTCAAGCCACCGCGGCTGGTTTCCTCAGAGTCTTCCCCGGCGATTCGGATGTGCGTTCGTCCCTAGTCGCTCGGATCAATGCCCTTTGGAATAGGGACGGAAGTTACAATCGGAGTGCTCTGCAGGCGGGCTCGGGTGAGCCTTTGCTCCTGGTGTCACTTTCTGGGTCCCCGCTGCAATTCTGCACCTTTTGTCTTGTCCTTTTTTCCGAGCGGCAGCCTCAGTCCGAGCATCGACGGGTGTCAATCAAAACATTCCGAATGGCCGCCTCATTCCGCCAACCTCTGGTACCAGCTTGGAAAACTCTTTCGATGCCTATAAGTCTGGCCTCGATACTCTGGACCTGCAGCGTCCTCTAGTCGAACGCCCTCAGTCGAACGCCCTCTTGTGAGTCATGTCTGTGTATGTCGCATGACGATTTGCTGACCTGCGATGCCCGTGCCTAGTCGTCAACGCCAAACCGAACTGAATTTTTGTCATCATGTGAGTTCGCTGTGCGTATGCGCTCTCATTTGTATCGCTCATCTACCTCGTTAGATCCCACCGAGATTAATCATTACAATGGCCTTCGTAAGCCGATATCGTCATTGACAGCGCCAGTTGCTTCACTAACTAGGCTTCGTCTCTTTGTATCCAGTCCGAGTGAGTTTGCTTCTTTTCTTTCTTTGCTCAACGTCGTGTCTTATGGTTGCTGCCTCCCAGGGATATCACTACATACACAGAGGAGCAGATCGAGGACCTCGGCATCACCAAGCCTGACTTCTTGCCAACCAAGGGCGATCTGGAGGACTGGCCCAACTTCATCCCCGCCAACGCGAACATCGTTGCCGGTCTCGTTGCGAGCTACGTGACCCTCAACACCACCGATGGTAACGGCGGCACCGGTTTGGCATTCGGTATCGGAGGTGGCCTTGATATCACCGGAGGAACCCTCGGATATGGTTCTTGGGACACCCTGAAGTCGGGAAGGAACGTCATCGGCATCGTTGCGGAGGCTGACATCCTCACCATCACATTCATGGTCGACGACGCTGTCGCTGGGGTTTTCGTGGGAGGCGGGGTCGGAGAGGTGACTTTCGAAGGTGTCGGGTACTTCGATTGGAACTAGGCGATCTTGCGTGAGTCTCTGTTCATACTCTGTGGCGCCGTCGAACAAGACCTGACGGTTCTGTCAGGTATCGATCGCCCGTCATTGCGATCTATTTTGCGCGGGCTTTCTTGTATACGTTGTCATTGAGCAGTCAAGGTCAGAGTATATTATATTTGTCCGTTGTTTGAGTCCCTCTGGTTGCGAGTTGCGACGCTTGAAACGCGGTACATAATCTTCCCGCCATCTCAGAGGCGGGTTGCCTACGATGAGCATGCGCCACGCCTCTTGCGATACAACCTTGAGACCACGGTCAAAGCAGAGGCCTATAGACTGTGGATGCCTTCGAGCGGAGTGATCTAATTGGGTAGCTGAACATCGGGTTATCGAATGACAGATGCGCAAAACAGGGCTTAGTGTATTCCATTCGCTGTCTCTGAGGATACTCCGGAATACAAGTGTTCGAAAGGATGGCGGGCCGAACTGTAAAGCTAGAGTCGACTGGTATCGTACAAAGATTAAAAACATAGCGATCGAGGAGATGGTGGGAACCAGGGCAGCGAAGCGATGTGCGTGTCACTGAAAGCAGCGAAAGTGATGAGAACATATTGAGATAGAGAAACCGACATGAAGACCTGCCTCTAGCCCGGCATCCTGTACCACATCGGCATGAGATCACCGAGCATGTTCTTTGCGCGCCGAGTGACCTCCTCTGACGGCCCTTGTCTCATCTTCTCCGTCTTGTTGTTCGCCACCACCAAGCACAACGCGTATTCGGGGACAGGGACGCCTTGATGATTATTATGAAGCTTTCCGGTGTAGACGGTCTTGAGGGTACTGGCGTGCTCAAGGCCATTCGAGTGTGTCATTTTGGTGATAGCCTCGGAGCGTGCGCTTGAGATGTGGCTCCACGTGTCGAGACGCCCAATGTTATTGGCGGCGCAGTAGTCGTAGAGGAATGCATCGGTGAGGGCGTAGCCGAATACTCGCAAGCGAACGCGGCCGGGTTGGTAGAGAGAAGGGGCTGTTAGGGTGGGCTGTAATTCGGCCATGCGAGTATCATCTGCCGGAGGATCGAAGGTTGGTGGGATGGGGCATCCATCCTGAGGCAGCGGATAGTTCATGATAGACCTTCACCAACACCAATGAGCGTCAGATGAGATCATATTGACAGACAGGGTGACTAACATTGCGTGAAGTTTGAGAGACGAACGAGTTCGGTGCGCAGGCAGGAAGACGTCGGGTGTTAAGAGGAAGATGTGCCGCCGCCCGGCGGCCATTAAGTACAACACGGATCACGGTCATGTGACCACGACAACACTCACCAGAGTCACAACGACGGCACCGTGTCCTTCCTTTCCTGTCCTTCAGCTTGAATTCTTTTACTACCTTCCACGACTGCGTATGACTCTTCGCTTTTGTTCTCTAAACGAAGAACAATGCGGGAATACCGTCCAAGATCGGGACCCTCTCCTCCGAGTCTGAGTCCATTCCATGCTCCTGACTCGCCCCAAGTTTCTTCCCCCGGTGATCACTTATCGCAATCATATTCTCTCAAGAGACAATAAGGTATAGGACAATAGATGCTGAATGATTTGAAGATGCGAAGAGAACGACCAGAGCTGCAGATCTTTATAAGGCGGTCGAGGTGGGACCCGAGCTGCCAGTGCAGTTCGCTCTCGTCCAATTACCACCACTGTCTCATTCATTCCGGCACTATGAGCTTCCGACTCCCTGGCCGCATCTCCAATCCTCTTTCCAGAACGAAGTCATTGCTCATGGCGGCATTCGCGTACAGTCGGCGTTGGAACCTCCGGAATCTTGAATGCTATTGGTACGGGCCGTGCGGAGAGCTCATCTCCTCCCTGGTGGAAGACATCCAGGAGCTCGTTGCAGTTTCGCAGCCCCTAATCTGGTACAGAATGCCACCCCAACGCGCACGGATGCCTATGACCCCAACGCATCCTACACCGATACCATCGCAGCTGGTAAAGCCAGTGTCGTCATCCCCGACTTCGTCATCTACTTCCTGAAGGCAAGCTATCGGAACTTTGACCTGCTATCTGAAAGCTCGGTCGAACGCGTCCAGAAGGAGATTCACATCGATGATGTCCGTATTCCCCTCGCTATGGAGGTCAAACGGTATTCCAAGCGCGCTCCGACTGTCGCTCGTATGTGTTCCCTCTGTATTTCGGCGAGGCTTTCGCTGACTATGCTACGAAGCAAATGAAATTCCAGGGGCAGAAGACGAATATATGATCGTGAAGCGCGCGGAGGAAGGGAGGGACCAGGCAGACAAGGTGGCCAAGCACGTCTTTAAGATGTATCCAAATCAGAAGGAAATCATCCTGTGCGCATTTGCTGGGCCTTTCTGGTGCCACAGGGTCGTTAAAAAAGATGAAGCACTCTGCGCGCAACACAACGGACGTCACGTGGAGAGCGACCAGGACATGCTCGAGGAGGAGGAGGAGGAGGAGGAGGAGGAACAGGGAGCACCTGAAGGAGTGCCGCTATTGGAGGTTCTCGCTCAAGCGATCCTCGCACCCGCCCAGGCGAACCCCGTCCCCGCACCCGCCCAGGCGAACCATGATGGCGTCGATCTACGGGATGCCCCCCTTCCTGCACACATGGAGGACTTGTACCGCAACACCAAGGACTTACCTGTCCTACCTGCCCAATGGTCCCAGCTTTGTGAGATGGAGAGCCTCGAGTCGCGTCGCACTCTCAAGGCTATACACGATCGCCTCAAAGTCATTCCCCAGCTGTACGGAACGGACGCAGCATGGTGCTGAGCGGTGCGCATTCTCGGCAGGTCGGTCTTCTTGCGCCAGGATTTCAAGTCGGTGTATTTAATGAATGCGACTCGCCTGCAGGACCAAGATGATGATTATTGACGCGGGAAAGTACGGATGATTCAGATGCGATGGAGGGATAGCATATATTGTTTGGATTCATTCTGCGTATGCAGAACGAGCGTGGCTTCATGTATGACATTTTCGAGGTCAATCGCGCGGCACATCTGAGGTCAATCGCGCGTGAGGCGCACGTACTGGTGAGACTTTCCTGTCGTCTACAATTCGTTATCCTATACCACGTCAGCGTCGGGTCCCCGCCAATTGCGGCCTTCGCGCGTTGGAGGATGTCCTGCCTCAGCCCTTCCTTACCCCTCTCCGACTTGTTGTACGTTATCCTATGAATCGCATGCGCCCGCCCGTCAGAGAGACGGTTAGGAGTCCGTTGACGCAGTATCGGTGGAGGAGGGTGTGAAGTCAAATAAGTAGATTAGAGTGCCACGATGTAGATCAACAAGCGGTCCATCAGGAAGGGGCTGCTGGGCAGCCATGCGAGCGTCATCTTCTGGCGGGACAAACACAGCCGCGAGCTCCATTCGCGGCTTCTAAAGATTCGGTTAGAACTCTCGAGTTGAGCACCAGTCGAACGACCTGCCTCTAGTTCGGCATCCTGTACCACATCGGCTTGAGATCACCAACCGCTCACTTCGCACGCAGGATGCGATCCTCCATTGGACGTTGCCTCGTCTCCTCTGTCTTGTTGTTCGCCAAAACCAAGCATAGCGCATACTCGGGCCACAGGACGCCCTGACGATCCCGAACCTTGCCGGTGTAGACGGTCTTGGTGACACTGGCATTGCGGAGGCCACTGATCCGTTTGATTACAGTGAGTGCTTTGACGCGCGAGCCGGAGATGGCGGCCTCCTTGTCGAGAGGACCGATCTGATTGGCAACGCAGTAGTCGTAAAGGAAAGCATCGGTGAGGGCGAAGCCAAATACGCGCAGGCGAGTGCAGCCAGACCGGTAGAGGGGAGGTGTTGTTGGGGTAGGCTGGAGTTCGGCCATGTGTGTATCGTCTGCTGGAGGGTCTAAACTTGGCGGGATGGCGCTTCTGTCCTGAGGCACTGGGGCATTCAGAAAGCTTGTGAGAGACCTGAACTGACGAAGGTCAGGTGACATCGTTTGGACAAAAAAAGGACTTGCATGATAAAGAGTTTCATCCGCGGGGAGGAGCTTGAAGACGTGCACTGCAGGGAGGACGACACACTGGAAGAGCTTTTAACACAACATGGAACACGGTCATGTCAGTCACGTCACATCATGATGATGTGACTGAGACGATACGAAGCGCTCGGAAAAGCTAGAGTCGACTGCCAGTATCGTACAAAAATACAAACATAGCAATCCGAAGAGAGGGTGAGAGCAAGGCCAGCGAAGCCATGTGCGTGTCACTGAAAGCAGTGAAAGCGATGAGAACATATTAAGGTGGAGAAACCAACATGAAGACCTGCCTCTAGCCCGGCATCCTGTACCACATCGGCGTGAGATCACCGACCATGCTCTTGGCGCGCCGAATGACCTCCTCCGACGGCCCTTGTCTCATCTTCTCCGTCTTGTTGTTCGCCACCACCAAGCACAACGCGTACTCGGGGACAGGGACGCCTTTATGATTATTCTGAAGCTTTCCGGTGTAGACGGTCTTGATGGCACTCGCGTACCGCAGACCACTCTTGTTTCTGATTGTGGTCACCGCCTCGACGCGCGCGTTTGAGATGTCGTTCCGCGTGTCGAGAGGACCGATCTTGTTGGTGAGGCAGTAGTCGTAGAGGAATGCATCGGTGAGGGCAAAGCCGAATACGCGCATGCGAACACGTCCAGGATTGTGGAGGGGAGGAGCTGTCATGGTGGGCTGGATTTCCGCCATGGGTGTATCATCTGCCGAAGGGTCGAAAGTTGGCGGGATGGGGAATCCATCGGGTAAGGGGGAAGCCAAAAAGCTCGTAAGATCAGACCTTCAATGAAGGCCGTTAGAGGACAGCACAATCGAAAAGAGGTAAAACACTTACATTACTGGACTGAGCGGCGAAGTGTCTGGTCTGAATTGCAGAGTGCAAGGCGTTCGGCAGACAGAAATGACGGCGAGGACGACTCAGCGGGCGAGAGTTGTTATTAATAATATTATTAAGTACAAAATCATGGAACACGGTCATGTGACTGGGGCAGTACCTACTACCTACTACTAGTACGTATACCAGCCCCCGTCACGAGAGGTCCAATGCTGTTGCAAGGCAGGAACGGTAGGGGAGCTCCTCTGTAAGGGCGAAGCCAAGTAAGTAGAAGGGAGTTCCACGAGGTTGATAAATCGGTGGTGTATCGGCAAGGGCCCGGGGCTGCAGAGCAGCCATGCGGCGAGCGTCGTCTTCTGAACGACGGTGGGGTGAGATCGGACCCGTCCGGAGGAGTTGTTGAACCAAACCTGCGATAGATGTGTTAGAAAGGGAAACTTCTCGAGGAAAAGTATAAGAAGAGCGAACATTGTGAAGATTTTGTCGTCGATTCGATGAGGGAAGGACTCAGGGTCGCGCGGCCGCTGGAGAAATGCAGCGACTCGAAGCCGACGGTGCGACCACGCCACTGCCATGTGCCGTTTCTCTCAGCAGAGTCAAAACTCGACACCAACATCAATCCCCGACCGTTGTCACTAGCTACTTTGGCCAAATTACTATATTGTAGGCTGTATAGACTACAAATCAAAAAGAAGTGACGAGCGACTGGCCCCGACCGGACGGACACGGCGAGCTCCTTAAGTATACTCCTGAGGATTCGTTTAGAGCTCGATTTGATGAACCAGTGGAAAAAACCTGCCTCTAGTTCGGCATCCTGTACCACATCGGCGTGAGATCACCAATGGCGCGCTTGGCGCGCTGGATGAGATCGTCCCTTGGACGTTGCCTCATCTCCTCTGTCTTGTTGTTTGCCAAAACCAAGCACAGCGCATACTCGGGCCACAGGACGCCCTGACGTTCCCGAACCTTGCTGGTGTAGACTGTCTTGACAACACTGGCGTAGCTGAGGCCACTGACCCTTTCAATCTCAGAGAGAGCTTTGATGCGCGAGTTGGAGATGGCAATCAACGTGTCAAGAGGGCCGATCTCATTGGCGACGCAGTAGTCGTAAAGGAGCGCATCGGTGAGGGCGAAGCCAAATACGCGCAAGCGAGTGCGGCCAGGTCGGTAGAGTGGAGGGGTTGCTGGGGTAGACTGGAGTTCGGCCATGCGTGTATCATCTGCCGGAGCGTCTAAACTGGGCAGGATGAGGCATCCATCCGGCAATGAGGCAGCCAGAAGGCTCGTAAGAGACCTGAACCGACGAGGGTCAGATGCCATCTGTTGGAGAGAGGGAAAAGGACTTGCATGATGTTGGCGTTCAGAACTGAGAGCCGCAAAAGTTCGGTCTGGAGCGCCTGGTCACGGTCATGTGATTCGAGCACCTGCTGCAGCAGTCTGCACTAGTCTACACTTTCACCCCTCGAAGAACGAGGCGCTAGGGCGGTGTTCAGGTGACCGTGCATTGGGGTATTGAAGGATAGGTAACTCGATGACCTGGAGGTTCTGAAGTAACGACGGCCGGCCGTCGGCGGTCAGTCCGGCGACGGCCCGACGCACTCTGGCAAAGTGCTTTTTTCGTCTTCGCCGCTCTTGCAACATATCGATCATTTGGCCGAATACAACATAGCTATCATGCAAATGTGTTTTGGCAGGTAATGTTTTGCCGGTCCAGTGGTAAGTAGGGTGCGAGCTCCATTGCTACCGTGACTCACCCGGGCCCGAGGGTTTTCATTCAGTTCTTGGTGTGCAGTCGCCGGCTTTCATGCATCACATATGGGCAATCAGACGGACGGTCTTCAAAGGATGGACAACTAACACACCAATTGGGAGGCCAACCAACTAGTTGGCCACCGGTCCCGGAGGGCAGTCCGTCTCCTATCCTCTCCTCCTTATCTTCTCTTCACATCTCCTCTACACAACATGAGCTCTGACCGCATGCTGCAGTTGAAACAACGTGGAGACACTGCGTTTCGTTTAGGACATTACAGGGACGCTATCCAGGTTCGTTCGACACTTCTATTACAGTACTATCCGTCAAAGCCAAGACGTTAACATTACCCCAAGTTATACACCGACGCCCTCGACGCCGCACCCTCACAAGGATCGACCGAGGACAAGCGTGTCCTTCTTTCCAACCGCGTCCAGGCCTATCTACAATGGGGCGATATCTATAACGCCCTGCGCGATACCGACCTCGCGCTCTCCCCTGAGTACAACCACACAGGCTCGCCGCCGTCGCCCGCCGGCATCACGCGCAAGTGACAGTGGCGCAGGGCGCGTGTTCGGATGGAGGCGCAGGCAGCTCTGGACGAGTACACGCGGTTATCGTCCGTGATGGGTGAAGTCAGGAGCGCAGAGTCGGTTGCGCTCGAGCACATCCTCGGGCGCGCGCTCCGGCTGCCGCATGACAGCGAGGTCGTCCAGCGTGTCGAGCTCCTGCGTGCGCTCAATGTACGTTCCCAGTCACGGTCTGTCCATCCCGCCTCTCATCTCGTCCGCGCAGGCCCGCGGCATCATCGCGGACGAGATCGTCGAAGAGAAGTACATCCCCACATTTCCCGAGCCGCCGTTTGGAGTCGACGAAGGCTACGTCGATGAACTCAAGTTCGAGACATCCTCTGAGCGCCCGAACCCAGCGCTTCCCGACCCCTTTTCGACGCCGCTCGCCGTTCCCGTCTACGTGCGCGCGCCGCTCTTCCCCCACCCGACGCGTGGTGGACGGGTCGGAATGCGCGTTACTGTCTCGGAGGCGCCGCCCGAGCTCATGACCATCGGCAACCACGTCGACTCGCTGCTGACGTCGTTCCTGGCCTACGTGGGGGCGCCGAAGGGCAAGGCGGGGGCGAGCGTGCGGCGCGACTTCACTCGGCACTGCGCGGAATTCGGTGCGTCAATATTGTTGATGACGCAGAAGGGCAGGCTGCTGGTTATTCCGCCTGAAACTTTGGTCCGGGATATATGGCCGCGCGCACGGTGGCCCCGCGAGGAGGGTGCGCCGCCGCCGTTTGTCAACCTGCTCAGGGAGACACCGAGGGGCAGCTTTGAGGTGGACGGGCCTACTTTTTCTGAAGGCTGGTTCCTCGATCTGCATGTGTTGCCGAATGGCGAGCGGGATGCTTTGTGAGTAGCCTTCTCCAAGATGCTGTATGTCCTGTTCACGTATAGTTACAGCGTTCAGGAGCTACAGGAGAGGCTGTCGATGTTGGCCGATATGGCTCGTGTGTAGCGCACCTAACTTAGCTTGGTCTAAGTTATTGCAGGTACCGAGACGTCGACCGTGTACACTTGTAAGATAATAATTTAATGTACCTATCATTTGGCAACTGGAACAGAACGCGTTGAATGAATTATAGCATAATGGTGTATTGACTGTGTATCCAAAACGCCATGGGTTGTATCGTAGGAAGGTACGCCGAAAGGTTAGACAGATGATCTAGGTTATTCATTGTGAGAAGCTCGTAGTGTTAGAAAATCAGACATCTCTATGTACACGACAAACAAGAGGACAACAAAATTGGCTTAGACATACACAAAGAGGACCCATAGACCATTGAGAGAGAAAGAGGTTAAATGACAGGAGGGAGAAAGGCATACTGCGCCTCGCGGTCGGAGGGCTGCTCGCGCATCCACGGGTCGTCCCACAGGTCATGTATTCGTGCACGCCGGCGCGGATTGCTGACGAGAAGTCTTGAGACGAGGCTGCGCACTGACGGGAGCTGCGACAGCTCACTCCCGCTCGCCTCCAGAGCTTCCGCAGACTCGGCTGCGCCCTCACTGTCGCTGTCGCAGTCGCAGACGCCGTCCTCCGCGTCATGCCCGCTGACCGCCTGCACAGGCGACGTCCGGCCGTCTCCGCCTCTGGCCTGCTGTACTTCCGGCCAAGCCCACTCGCCGCGCACGACCCGCATGACCCACTGGCGCCGCGCGCGCTCCTGGCGCTCCAGCCGCGCCGAGTTTGTGCTCCCGCTGAGCTCGTCCTCCGGCGGCGTGCCGAACGGCAGCTGCCGGGCCGCAAGCGCGAAGAGCACAACGCCGAGCGCCCATGCGTCCGTCTCGCGTCCGTCGTAGCTGCCTTCCGAGCGCGGAACGACGTCCGCTTCTACAACCGGCGCCGGCGGACCGGTCGAGCGGTTCTTGGCAAAGCGGTACGCAGCCCCGTGGTTTTCGGACGGAGCGCGCGAGAGCTGCGCAATGAGTGCGCTCTCGTCGTCGAGTGTTGTCGGGTGCGCAGCGACGAGCAGCTCCGGCGCGGCGTACGACTCGGAACCGCACCTCGTGCTGAGCCACGGGTTGCTCACGTCGATGACACGCGCAAGGCCGAAGTCGGTCAGCTTGATGAGGGGTATGTGCGCGGACCCGTTCTCGGGAGGGAAACCGGTGAATGGATTCGTGGTCAGCAGTATGTCTGAAGAGGCACGGTCCGTCAGCGCCTCGCTGGAATGATGTCAAATCCACATACTCTCGAGCTTGATGTCACGATGCACGACAGAACGGCTGTGCATCCATTCGACGGCACCAACAAGCTCGCGCCACATGCGGCGCAATAATCCCTCAGTCAGACGCGCATGCTGTTCGTCGGAGTTGACGACATCCAGAAGCTCCCCGCCTGATATGTACTCCAGCACAAGAACGTGGTGTGTGCTCATTGTGAAGGAGGAGTGCAGGACAGGCAAAGATGGATGTGCCGGCGTCAAATGCTACGGTGTCTAAGTCAGTTTCGGTTCTCCCGGCGCAACGCCGAAGCGGAAGAATTACAGCGTACCTGGAGAACTTCCACCTCTCGTAAGAAACTAGCACGTTCGCCACGGCCCGCCTTGTACCCGCGCGGCAACCCGGAGCCACGTGCAATCATCTTGACCGCTACAAGCCCGCTGTCGCCTTGAAGCGCGCGGCCCATCCATACATGACTGAATGCGCCGGAACCAATCTCGGTGATGAGCTCGTACGATGGTGATTTACCTTCTTCAGGGTGGACCGCGCTGCCAGAAGCGAAGGCAGTCGATGCCGGAGCGATAAGCTCATGGGGCACACGTCCGAGGAATGAAGGCGCGTGTGCCCCGAGGGATGAAGGCGCGCCAATGATGTCCAAGGGTTCTTCGAGACTGACGAACGCAGGGGCGCTCCGCGGTGGCTCATGATTGCGAGTGTTAAAGGAATAGCGGGAGGGGAAGAGGCGTGCGAGGGAAGGGAGCTGGTGTTTGGGCGTGGGCGTTGCTTGTACATCTTCCTCACTCGGCGGCAGAGGAAATGAAGACTGAACAGGCGATGACGCTTGTGATAACGATAGCGATAGCGAGGTACTTGACGAGACGGAGCGCAGACTTGGAGTCGGAGTGGGGCGGGAAGACAGGGCGGTCGAGAAGAAATCGGCCGTCAGGGAGCGAGTTGCAGATGGGATATCGCGATAAGGAGTCGAATGGTGAGATGCGGAAGGGGGTGGCGTCGGCTCGGCGGTGAAAGGACTGGAGAAGAACGCCGCGGTCTTAGACTGGGAGGAGGGGGGCGGCGAAACTGGCGGCGATATAGTCGGGAATGGTGACGCGAAGAATGCGTTGGTCTTCGAGGACGACGACGTGAGGGCATTGTGCGGGGGAGAGTCCGAAACCGGGGAGAGCGTGTAGTTCTCTAGTGATTCAAACGGATCCGATGGGTTGGAGACAAAGCTCAGCTGCGAGTGAAGGGATGGCGATCGCGTGGGGGGAGGGTCGACGGAGAAGTGGTGAGACGATGATCGTGAACGAGGTGACAACAACATTATACAAGGATACAGAGGAATATGAATAAATAGGGTCTGCGGGACAGTAGCTGGATGCTCAGAGTATGCTTCGCGATGGCATGGCCAAAAGACGCACGTACTTTCAACCAAGAAGCGCCACAGTGAAGTCGGTGCGACTACACTCACGGCTTGAGCGCGAGTCGGTCTGGGTGGGTTCGGTGACGGAGCTGGACTCAGGACCCCCCAAGTCGCCTGAGATAGGATGGGTCAAGTCGACTCAAGCAATATGGGATCTTGCACACCCACCCTGACAACAAGACCTCTCGTTCTGATAGTCGTTTGTAGTCGAGCGTAAGCCCTGGAGGTAACATGGGACGGTGAGTGACAAGCCGATGTTGTATCCCGCGACGACGTACGTTGCTTCAGCAGCCCAGGAAAGTCCAACGTCGTGCCCCCACTGAAAGACGTGCGCTGCGAGGTGTCAGAGGCGGCAAGGACGTGTGGGATGGTGGTGGGAGGCAATTAAGGAGTCATCTCGGAGCAGAACGTTCTGTACTGGAGCAACGCGCGCCAACTTCCGAAGTCTCATACACACCGCCTTTCCCACGCTTCCACCTAGCCTTCCGCTTCCGCTTCCGATTCCTGCGCTTTACAGTCCACTCGGTTGCAATTGCACTCGTCAAAACTTCGTTACTATCAGTGCTCGAGTGCACCACAGCTTGACGCTGTGGGCGCGCTGGGTCTCAAATATCCCCAAGGCGCTAGCACCTCAGGATGGGCGATCAATCGTCATGAAATGCGGGCTGGATCAACGCTGGATCAAGGTGCGCAGGATCAAATTGATTGCTAACAGCGCGCACCTCGGGTAAGTACTACAATCAAGCTTGCTATCAAGCAACTCTGTTCAATAGGCTGCTCGAGGCTGTTCGAATTCGTCGCAAGAACCGTGGGAGTTTGCCAGCGGGTATCGGACGTGTTTCCTAAGATTACGCCCATTGGACGGCATGTAGCAGCCTCTTCCCCATACTCATACTATGTTCCCGACCATGCTACGCTACCTACTTGAAGCGCAATGCAGCAAAAAAGTAATGATATTCTGAGCAAACTGTGCCTGTGATCTGAGTCGAACAGAAAGCGTGGACTCGGAAAAGTCAAATTGTAGACGGACGACAGATGAGCAATTGCAAGAAATCTAGATCAGCCTCCTTCTGCTTCCAAAGCGAGTGTCTTGGAGGTGACCGCCACGCCTTGAATTCGATCTCCTCATGACATATCAGCACCGATCTCGCAGGGAAATAGCGATGGCCCGACGTAGCGGGAAAGAATGGATGGCATTATTTCAAGGATGTGTCGCCAAACCCGACTTGGGGGCGAAGCACGAGAAGACGCGAGTAGCGGGCGGTAGGACAATGATACATGCAAACTCTGCCATCCCGAGTGGCCCTTCAAGTTGCACGAAACATATTTTGGCGGAGCTTTGAAATTGAATGGGATTCGGCCAATCCATACCAGAAGAGATCGCCTCGTTGTTCCACCGAAGTTCACGCAGCTTGCGCATCTGGCTGACCATGGTCGCAAGCTGAACGATGGACCCTCCACGCCTGGCGTACCCTGTGACGAGATCGAAGACCTCGAGGTTGTCCAACAGGAGGGAGTCAACGGGGGCGGGATAGCCATGGATCCGAGGCAACGTGAGGCGTGGCGTTGTTCAGAAAAGATAGTCGAGGGCAGGGCGTCGTCCATGATGTCGCTCTCGTGCAAGACGAACTGCTCCAAGTGCGGGATGAACGACAGCCGGAAAATATTGGCGACCGTACTCTCTGAGACTGAGTCAGTGATCTCCAAGCTCCGCAAACGGGGCATCACGGTTTGACGTGCAATAAGCCTGCACAGTCTACCAATCCCTTGTCCTCGGCCGGCCCATGCTCTCGATAAAAGTGCATGTTGACGGATACTAGGGGCATCTCCCTGGAGTCTTCGAGCCACGGGTGCGGCAGCGCTGGGGAATCCAAGTCTGTCCAGAGCAGAGCATGCTGTCGTGATACCTGTTTGTGGAGGTCAGGCAGCGGTCGGTCAAGACATGAGTGGCATAGATCCGGCCAACTTGAAGTTTCCAGCCAAGTTTCAAACCGTAGCTAGACCTAGGAGCTGTCGGGCTCGGGGCGGATCGATCTCCTTGGCGAAAGCCGCGAAACAGAAAACGCAGGATAGGATCTCCGCGGGCAGCTGCGACGCGATGGTGAATGATTCATAGTAGCCCTTGTGGGCCCCTTGACACGGAAGTGGTTCAACTCAGGTTCAACTTCAAGGAGAATTGTTTTTTCCCACGATAGTGCTCTGCCACCACCCATCATGAACGTACCTTCGAGGCTTCGATCTCAGCACTCAGCGCTCGGCGCTCAGCGCTCAGCTCTGACGTTGGATCTTTTCACTCTCTTCGGTGCATCAGTCAGGACTGCGCGGGCCAGGCGCTAACCATAGCGAGGCACCGGCTCGGTGTGTAGTCGGCATGCATGAAACTCAGATTTCCCTTGTAGCTTGTGTCCCTCCGAGAGTCTCTCGATATTCAAAGTACGTGGTATTGGCGCCTCTTAGAGGTGGGTTTGTCACTACAGCCACCTAGCTTACTGACATCTTGATGCTCGGCAGCGCCAACGTCGTACACCGGCGGCAGATTCGCTGAGCTGTAATGCAAGGATATATTTCCGGGGCCTTGTCTACAAGGTCAAAGTTGCCATCGATTCATACCTAGCTTCAAGAACAGTTTTTACGCTCGAATGACTCCGCGAAGAGCAAGAGCGTTGGTCGCCCGCGGGCCGCCGCTACGTGGGGCTCGGCCACGTACCCGAGGCATTTGCGTTTCCGTCCCTAGGTGTGGAATCTCTTCCCCTTGTGAATCTATAACTGCTCCTGCAATGACTGACTTGCCAACACGCAGGAAATATTTTTGAGCGCTCATCCCAGTTTCACCACTCGCAGCAATCAGCAGGCAGACGTTGAACGTCGCGCCGAGACTCAGTATCCGCATCTCTGCGTCTCAGTGCCGATGGTGGTCAAAGTCCGCCGAGGGTGAAGTGCCGTGAACTTGCGAATGCCTTCGGCGAGAAGCTGGACGACACGCCGTCATCTCATAGCTTCCGGGTGAGGCGCGCTATATAAGACGTGTGGATGCCGCCGACAGTGGTCATCTCTCCCAAGGCAAGATGTCCTCCGAACTAACAGTTACCGGAACGGTCGATAATTCAAGTGAACCGAGCAGTGTGTACGGTACGTGTCGAAATCCCTCCAGTGACCAACATTCACGTGAGACATCTCCCAGTGCGCCCTGTTCTTGGCAAAGTCAAGAAGGGCTTCCTCCTCGCCCTCTTCTGTCTTGCCGAGTTCATGGACGCCTTTGTCGGATCCGCCCTATTTCCTGCAATTGTAGCAGTAGAAGAAGGCCTCGACATTGCCCCCAACGAAATTACCTGGGTTTTTTCAGCCTACTCCGCCACTTTTGCTGCATTCCTGCTCATCAGTGGCCGCGTGGCGGATATCTACAGCTCTAGTTCGTGGCGACCATCCGCTCCTATTGACCAGTGCATCTGACCTATCGCCGTCCACAGAATGTGCATTCGTCGTTGGGTCCGCTGCAGTTGGTTTATTTTCGCTAGGCTGCGGATTTGTGCACGGAAAAGTCGCTTTATTTATCCTGCGCGCATTAGGAGGTAAGCCAGCTCGCGTCTCATGTGATTTCCCTTTTCATGTGCGTGCAAATAGGTGTTGGGGCTGCTATGACCGTTCCTTCGGCACTGAGCCTCATTGTCGAATGGTTCCCGGAACCCGAGGAGCAGAATCGTGGCATTGCAATGTTCGGCGGATCGGCCGCCTTGGGCAACGGTCCGTTATCTCTCAAATGCGATCCCCCCTCAAGTTCTGACCAAACACGCAGTCTGCGGGATTATCATCGGTGGGGCATTCATTCAATGGGCGAGCTGGAAGTGGATATTCTACTTCGCATGCATGCTCGGCGTGCCCATCGCCGTTGTCGCGACATTGCTCGTACCAACTTCCGCTCCTCGTGCGCACAAACCGTCCTGGAAAAGGCTCGACCTCGGCGGGGTGACCCTCATTACAAGTATGTTGTCCCCTTGTACACCGGATAAACGCTGAGATGGGCCTTTGCCGCGTAGCCGCCATAGTCTTGTTCATATATGCCGTCACCACAGGAGCTGCCACGGGTTGGGGAACTGCCCGAGTGATCGCGGTGCTGGTTGTCTCGATACTTCTGGGCGCCGCCTTCTTCATTCTCGAGGCTAGATTAGATCCTCATGTGGCGTCCCTGTGGGTTCAAAGATTTGCTCTCATCCGACGAGTTCACTCACGCCACCCTTCTGCCAGTCCGCCGCATATATGGCGCTATAAGAACGTTCCCATCTTGGCCGCCGTCGCCTTTGTTCCCATCTTCTGGTGGTGTGCACGTACGTTCCTCCAGTCATACTCACCGCAGTCCGCGTCTGAAGCGAACATGCTGACGATCGGTGCAGTGTTCTTCCAGCTTATGCCATTGTTCCAGAACGTGTATCAATGGGGCGCCATTATGACCGCTGTGCGGTTCTTACCAACTGGTCTGTTCTCCGGCGCCATCGCAGGGCCAAGCGGCAGCTTCCCCAAATACGTCAGCCCGAAGTGGACTATTCTAGGTGGTCTTGTTCTGGACATCATCTCTACTATCATGCTGGCATTCGGTGATACCAGAGCAAAGTACGTGTTTTACGCTTGGTTACGGTTGAGCTGAGCTCACATTCTCATTGCGCAGATACTGGTCAATCATGTTCCCTGCGTTCATCATAGGCACCTTAGGCAACATGGTGGTGTACACCAATACCAATATCGCGCTCTTCATGAAGTGAGTATGATTTATACATGTGTGTCATGCTCTCAACAACACACCGTCTCATAGCACACCTTCCGAAATCGCTGGGACTACCGGCGCCATCTTCAACTCGTCATCTCAATTGGGAATCGCCATTGGGCTTGCCGTCATCACGACGATTTCCACCTCGATTGATTCGAAGCGTGCGGCGGCCGGGAAGGACGTCGGGTTCCACGGTATCGCTGACGGGTTCTGGTTTGTGCTGGCGCTCCTCGTCGTGGAAGGCATTGCGGTCTTCATTTGGTACAAGGTTGAAGATCGCTCGATTGAGGATGTCGAAGGGGCAGGTAGCCTCCAGGGCAAGGACAAGCATGACGAGTCAGTGAAGGGGACCGGCGCGGAACCAGCATAACCAACGCGCACACGACATCGCACTGTCCTTCCGGGAGTCAAATACATGTTGTTATGCATACACCGGGAGTTTCTTGATTGATTTATTAATGAAGCAACAGTGAAGCGAATTTTCTTGGATCTTGCCAGTGCGCGTGGGAGCCCTCGACCACTTATCTGACCCAGATCTTCTCGTCAGTCGCGGCAAACCCACTTGTCACATTTCACTTGAGACTTTCTCCATCATCCAATTGCTAATGCGTACTTCAGGACATGACACACCCGCTCGGCGAAGCTGCCAGTATTGGCTTCTCGACTCTTTCGAAATACGGGAAGATGTGTTATTGACCGGCAACTCGGACGCAAAAAAGTATCTTTCAGACGCACCGCTCGGTCGTCAATGGTTGTTCGACGGTCCCGCCATATAACAAGCATACATTCGTCGGTGGCAGAGGTTATCGGAGGGCGAGCGCAGCTCAATGGGCAAGCACATTGCTACCAGTGTCTTCCTCGGTTCAATATTCAACTCATCATCTCCACATCTGGTCTCAGCAGTGATTGGCCCTGTATCAATTGCGAATGAATCGGCGTGAGCCTCGGGCATTTGTAACCACAGGCGCCTGGCTTAGTGACATTCATCTCTAGCGGCGAGCGCTGCCCGGTCTTAACTTTATGGGCGAGCCGAGACTTCAATATTCAATCTCTAGGGGCTAATTCCGAGGTGTCGTCTACATACAAACGGGAACGTTGTATCCGCGCTGAAAGATTCCATGCATAACCAGCGCGCTGCTCAGTGCTCACCTGGGTCAGCCGCGAAGCCCGAGGCTCAGGCGTCAATATTCAATGTTTCGAGGTGCACGTTGTTTCCGTTTGGAATATGTGAACCTTTCTGGGCTGACTTATCTGTTCCTTAGGAAGCGGTTCCACTTCATAAGTAATCGGTACCAGGGATTTATCATGTCACGCCATTCGCAGCTAACCTCCCAACGCCGTTGTAGGTGGCAACACGTCACTGTTGGAAGAATGCCGCGACGTGCGTATACGTCCGGCGTGCCGGTTGAATGAAACACTGTTACCTCCAACTTTACGCATAACTCCCAGGGCGAGGCGCTTTTTCAACGCCACAATGGCTATATAACACCGTTGGAGGATTTGATCTTCACAGAAGAAAAATGTCCTCCGAAAGCTCAATCACCGGTACGCTCAATAATTTGGATGCTCCAAGCACTCCGTACGGTACGCGTTGAATTAAAGCAGAGTCTGCAACGGCCCTCACGATGCGGAACTCCCCATAGTGCGCCCGGTCCTTGGCAAGGCCAAGAAAGGCGTCCTCCTCGCACTATTCTGTCTTGCCGAGTTCATGGATGCCTTCGTCGCATCTGCTTTATTCCCTGCAATCGTCGCACTCGAAGAGGGCCTTGGCATTCCCGCGAACGAAGTCACCTGGGTCTTCTCAGCCTACTCCGCAACTTTCGCCGCCTTCCTGCTCATCAGCGGCCGCGTCGCCGACATATACAGCGCCAGTGCGTACCAGCGGCAGCATCTACTTCCGTAAACTACAACTGACCGTTGCTGCTTACAGAATGGGCCTTTGTTGTGGGGTCCGCTATAGTCGGTTTGTTCTCTTTGGGATGCGGTTTTGTGCATGGCAAGGTGGCTCTGTTCATTCTGCGTGCGCTCGCAGGTGAGCAAATATGGACGTCGTACTCTTCTCTTTCTGACCGGCCTTTGTCAGGCATCGGAGCCGCCCTGACAGTTCCCTCGGCGTTGAGCCTCATCGTCGAATTGTTCCCGGAGCCAGACGAACAGGCACGTGCAATCGCTCTGTTCGGAGGAGGAGCCGCTGTGGGAAATGGTCTGTCGCCTTGCCATTTCCATGAACTAAATTCTGACATGACACCGGCGAGCAGTTCTCGGCATTGTCGTCGGCGGGGTGTTCATTCAGTGGGCAAGCTGGAAATGGATATTCTACTTCACGTGCATGCTCGGCGTGCCCGTAGCCATCTTCGCTGCGCTTTTTGTTCCGCCGTCTGCTCCTCGTGCACATAAACCTTCATGGAAGCGACTGGACCTCGGAGGAGTGACTCTTATCACAAGTACGTCGCCTAGTTTCCGACATGGCTATGGGATGACGCTGACGTGCTACTGCGTCACTTAGCCTCGATAGTCTTATTCGTCTATGCTGTTACCACGGGAGCAGCCTCCGGCTGGGGGACCGCCCGGGTGATTGCACCCCTGATTGTTGCCGTAATCTTGGGGGCTGGGTTTTTCATCCTGGAAGCTAGACTGGACCCTCACATTGCATCTCTGTGCGTTCTACTAAATGTCTGCTCTCGTCGCGAACATTCCACTGACATCTCTCTACGGTCAGGCCTCCGCGTACATGGCGCTACAAGAATGTTCCCATCTTAGGCGCCGTCGCTTTCGTCCCCTTCTTCTGGTGGTGCGCGAGTACGTCCTGCGCTGACTTCCGATTTTTCACCATTTTCTAACGATTGGTGCAGTGTTCCTTCAACTCATGCCGCTGTTCCAGAACGTCTACCACTGGAGTGCCATCATGACCGCCGTGCGTTTCTTACCGACCGGGGTGTTCGGCGGTGGCATTGCAGGGCCAAGCGGCTCCTTCCCGAAATATGTCAGCCCAAAATGGACCATCCTAGGCGGTCTCGTCTTGGACATCATCGCGACCATCTTGCTCGCACTCGGTGACACAAGAGAAAAGTATGCATCTAATGATCCGTTGCGCCTGTGTCGATGGAGCTCATGTACTTTGCGTAGGTACTGGTCCATCTTGTTCCCGGCGTTCATTATAGGCACCATGGGCACCATGGTGGTGTACACCAACACCAACATCGCGCTGTTCATGAAGTGAGGATCATCAATATTGTATCTGGTTTACACCCGCTGAACAATCGCAAATAGTACGCCGCCAGAGATTGCTGGGGTTACCGGAGCTATCTTCAATTCATCTGCTCAACTGGGAATTGCCGTTGGACTCGCCGTCGTCACGACAATATCCACCTCTACCGATAAGAAGCATGTCGCGGCCGGGAAAGATGTCGGGTACCACGGTATTGCGGACGGATTTTGGTTTGTGCTAGCGGTCGTCGCCGCGGAAGCCTTGGCGGTCGTAATTTGGTACAAAGTTGACGGTCAAGTGGTCGATGATGTAGAAGGGGCAGGCAACCTTGCAGTCAAGGAGAAGGGTGACGAGCCATCTAAGGAAGTCAGCGTGGAGTGATCAGTAGATTCCTGTGCACACACAGGGATACTTAGCACGGTTCAGCGGCAAATAGACATATCAATATAGACATCATTAATGGGCCTGCGCATGCCACTGGGTGCACCGCTCTCCACGTTTCCATGCGTTCCCGCTGACAGAGGTGGCGGGCGAGGCAACGGTGCAGATTCCGATGGAAGCCTGCACGACCCTGCGGACATGGTCCATACCAGCTACCCGTATTCGACGCCGCTTGGGGATATGCTCCTAACCGAGAGAGGAAGTGGATAACCGCTGGACAGGGACGTTTACGATGTCACGTTCAGCAGGAAGGCTGTCCGTCTGATGAGACTATCGCCTACTATCGCCCGTCTATCCGATGCACCCAGAATGCAGGGTCCGATAGGGTCCGATACGTCCGTGTTTGCTGGGCAGCCTTTGCGGGCGATGGAACATCGAGGATCGCCGCGAAACAACATCGGCACAACAACAAGGCGGAGGCCCGGGGGCTTATTTTTCTGTCGCTGTCGCTGATGGAGTGTCTTGAATGGTGCTGGGAAATAATTCTCGCATGTGCTCGCTAGTCGATATGCGGTACATAATTCGCTGATCTTGTTTTCTGAACAAAAAAGCCATCAGTGAGTGTTTTCGCGACAGGGACAAAGAAACGCACCACTAACTGCTCGCCGGGACCCACACGACCTTCCCATACGGTGTCTGCACCGACCCGCTCTCACCACTGCCAACCCTGACCCCGATTTCAAACAAGCCCGCACCATTGCTCCGCACGAAGTCCTTCTCTGCCTCGTTCGCCTCGTCAACTTCGTTCAGGATGAGCCTCGGGTGCCAATTTGCCTTGCCAGGCACTTTAAGCAGCCACGCATGTCTCGTTGGCGAATCGACAATCGGAGGCTCCCCGATGAAAACGCTGGTGAGCTCCTGCGAAACATCGGCGAAGCTCGAGTGCGGCGCGAGGACACGCAGGTGCGCGATGCCATGCGCCCCGTTCTCGTGCTCCGTATTCGATTCTGGCTCGGTAGGGACCTGTAAGAGCCAATCGAACTGTTAGCGATCATGCTATCGCACGCACGCTACGACTAGAGCTTACCCGTAGCTTCCGACTCGTCACGTCCCCGCAGAAAAATGGCAACCGCATGCCGCCCCCCTTCTCTGCCCATCGTTCTGGCGCGGTGATCTCCCACTTCAACTCGACACCATCAGGACGCTGCCGCCCACCCGGCACCTCCGGCGCGTACCGCAAGTCTAGGCCAGCGCTGGCCGCGAGCGAGTTGATGCGCTCGGAGATGGGACGCTTTATGCCGGGCGCACCGAGCATCGAGTATGCGACCCAGCCTGGGTCCTTGTTCGCCCACTGGTGGTGTGTGCGCGCATGGTAGGACGGGCTGGTGGGTGGGTAATGCGAGACGGGGTGGGTGAAGGAGATGAGCTCGAGGTATACGCCATCGGAAAAGACCTGATGGCTGTTGGCATCGACGAGATTTCTACAACGTGGTCGGAAGGCACTCACCACGAGAGCGTTTGCTGTGAGGCCATCTGCATGTGTTCCTCCGTCGATGACACTGTTGAGCGGGATATCAGTCGCCGTGATGGTGGACAAGCCACTCGATAGACATCGCCTGATGACTTCGCACTTACTGGAAGCCTAGCTTGCGAAACTGTTCAGAGGCCGCCTGAACCGACCCAGGAGGCGTCAGATGGACGATGTGATCCAGTCTGTTCGTATATATAATTGCAGGCATTGTGCTCGCTGGGACTAGTGCTTGGTCCTATCGACGGAGCGTGGATGTATGAGAGAGGACGAGACAACGGCGTCCGCCATCGTTGCGACGAAGAGATACGTATCGCGTGAACAAGGGCCCTCATGGCGCCACGAGTACTGCTCTAAGCTCTTCCCCTCACAGCCTCTATGTGTGCACAGTCGATCCGATCCTACCACGCGCAAAAGCCACTCATTCCTGCTTCATAATCTTCCGTCAGGAGAGGGGTCAGACTTAGCTTGCGTATGTATCGTCGATACTGATAGAAATGGATGTCACATAGATCACTGGATCCTACGACGACGCCGCATGCTATGTGAAACCACAACCCACGACCCATCATTTTCCTGTGGTTGTTTCGCGCCCAACACCCCCTCGCCATTCATTTTTGCGCAATTTCTCTGCTCAACTGAGAGCCGTTGAGATCGCCTTGGCTAGAATACTGCGAACGTCCCAATAAGGTCAGCATACAGGCCATCTGCAGAAGAATCCAACTTACTCGTGCACCGTGAACAGCGGGTGCAACGTGTTCAACCAGAAGAACGACGACACGGGCGCAAACCCCACAGCTTGCGTCGTCTGCGTCGGCGTCCCATTCTCATAGGCTTCGCTGTACCCCGTGATATTCACGAACCCGAGCGTGCCCGCGTTGTTCAGCAGCGTATTGAAGATATCGCTCGCGCGGAAGACCGTCGCCGTCGCGTCGCGGTGCGTCTGCGCGAACGCGTGCGCGCGCGCAGTGAGCTGCGCGTTGTAGTCGAGCGTCTGCTTGCGCACGAGCGCGACGGCGGCGGAGCCTTGTTCGATGAATAGCGGCGTCCGCTCGAGGGGTGGCACGTCGAGGAAGAGGAAGTGCCGCGCGCCCGAGGCGTAGAGCGTGTCTATCTGGCCGAAGAGCCGGTTCATAAGGGTGGTGTGGAAGGCGGGGCCGGACACGTTGGTCTGGCATGCGTTTAGGAACATGGTATGCGTAAAAAGGGAGGCTGCTCACCCACGACCAGCTATTTCCGACGTCGCTGTAGAGCGGAGGGGGATATCAGCAGGCAGCATACCACCAGAGCGTAGGACTTACTTGACTGAGAAGACAAATGATGAGCGAATGCAGCATGGGTCACGAAAATTGAGAGTACGCACTGCCGATCCAGATTGCGAAGAGACTGTCGTCACCTGTCCAACGCGCCTCGGCGGGAGGAGGAGAAAGGAACTGCTTCCACAGGCCCACCTGCGTCACGACAGACCTATACGCTCCTGAATCAAGACCCGGCTGAGCTGCTAGTTTCAACCTGCTTACTGCACCGTGGGCAGATATGGTGTGACCAGTTTTGAATCAATCGTGGCGCCTGAGGACCGGACGTACTCAGTTAGAATATCAGTTGTAGTAGATAAATCTATCACCTCCGTACGCAAGATTGAAGACAGCAGTATCTGTCACGTTGTACCGCGCAGCTAGACGGCAGCTGCATGAGATGACCGAAGTGCTCCAACAAAAAAACGCACGCACTCAAGGCCTGCACCCAGTTCGGACCATTCGAGCTCGTAAAACCGGGAACTGGGCTAAGAATGCCCGCAGAGATATTCCATCCTGTGGTGGCTGCGAGGCATTGATTATCAGCCATCCAGGACTACAGTCGCAGAGATACATACTGTAGGAATCTCCGAATACGAAGATATTCTTCGTCGAGCCCCACTCGAGGGCTTCGACCGGGGACAAAGCCAGCCCTAGGGCAGCAAGGGAGAGGGCGGCGAGACGAAGCATCAAGCCGGGGTTTACGGGGGAAGGGAGCGAAGAGCAAGTTCCAAGCAAGTATTTCGGAGAAACCGAGGAGCACTACTTATGCTGTTGCAGAGGTGGGAGTCGGCCGCGTCAGGTGAGTGCATCATTGCCCGCGAGAAGGTCGATATTTCGGCGAAGAAGAGGGGAGCGAGGAGATCATGAGCTGGCAGTGTCATGTGCATGCCACATCTTCTGGCCAGTGGTTGATATATTCTTCCGAACCATAACTTGTGCGGCGTGGTGAGAGTCGACGGTGAGACGAGCGGAGCCACTGCGGAGCCCGACATTCAATTGCCGCCCGGCTCTCGCCACGTGACTACGCCCGACGACGATTGAGTTGAAGTTGCCGGTCCTTCGCTGGACCGGAACAGTCTGGAACGGGCGTAAGAAACAATAAGGTTACACAGAGAAGAGGGGGAGCGAGTTCGGTGTCGCGACACGGGCCACTCCGACTTCATGACATGCTGCCACTATTAATCTATTCTTGTATCTGCGATCAGTATTACTGCGTTGATAAATGCCTCACTACTAGGGGGCTTGTGTATACCTCATTATATAATTTATCATCATACAGCGCAAGGTGAGTCCTTCCCGCGCGTCCGCATATCGCGCGCCCGCAGGAACGCCGAGATGACCGACCCCACCGCCGCTGCGGCCATCATAATGCCTACAAAGATAGTGATCGCTAAAGGCAAGGAGCCATCAGTCGACGACCTCAAAGAAGTAGACCATGCTGGCGCTTCGCACCTGTGAATCCGTAGCCACCCCAGCCATGCTGTCCCGCGCCCGAGTGCACCGCGGCACTGTCATTGACGCGGTCATGGTGAAGAATGGCAGCGATGAACGGCCCAAAGATGGATGCCAGCCCTTTCGCACCGCATAATAATGCGAAAGGCGGGAAGGGCTGAGATGCTGTATTTCGCGTAAGCTAAACTCGTCAAGTGAAATCAGACCGATGAGCATACTATGGATCTCAGAAGCAGCGGGCGTCCAGATGGCGCTGAAGCCACCACCCTGGGACAAAATATCACATGCGGCTCGAAGATGTGTGTATAAATCCACGTACAATGATCCCAAACATGGTGACAAAGACGAAGATCAATATCAGGCTGTGCGCGAAACCCCATAATGCATAGGCCAGGATGGAGGATAGTATGGATGAGAAGAGCATGACGTGGGTGTAAGGGCGCAAGTCGCAATAGTAGCCATAGATCATTTGTCCTGCAACAATATAAACATCTCCGTCGGACATGTCACATATCATAGGACATACCGACGACTGTGGCCAAATTGAAGGTGCTCAAAGCGAGCGTCCCGCTGAGCCTCGAGTGCCCGAGGGCGACGGCGAATGACGGAATGTAGATCGACACGGGGACGTATGCAAGCCCCTGCAAGACGATCGTGATGCCCTAGGCAGCTGATCTCAATATGAATGGCACTCGCGTCCTCGGAAAACAAGCTTACGACTGATATGAACACCGGCGACTTGATGAATGAGAAGTCTAGGGGTGGGGCCGTCTTGCGGCTGCTCGCGGGCGGAATGGGCAAGCGCGGCTTCACACCAACGATGGCGACTCCCCCAAAGATTGCCACTATGAGCGCGATGGCGCGGATGGTCCAGCGGAAGCCGACGCGTTGGAGTAGGTAGTTGGCTACCAGCGGGAAGGCAGCGCCTCCGAGGCCACCCCCGCTGAATATAATGGCACTTGCAAAGGAGCGGCGCTGTAATCCGTAGCCCATGAGCAGGGACAGGAAGCGTGAGAAGGCGGGCACGGACCACGTGAAACCATTCTGAGAGCTGGAAGATCATTGTGAGATTAAAGCATAATGAGCAAGGAGAAGCGTACCCAGAAGATGACGGGCATGTAGAGGCAGCCTGAGGCGGTCCCATACACAACACCTTGAAGAAGAATGAGGTGCCATACCTAAGCATATTAGTTTAGGAAGCATTGTAACAAGCTCTGCGAAACGCGCACCTTGGTCGCAAAGCTCGAGATGAGCATAGAGGTCACACACACGACGAGGCTTCCAATCATCATGGGTCTGAGCCAGTGCGGGAAGCGCTGGAAAACGAATGCGAGCAGGATACCTTCCATGTATAGGATGCCGAGCCCGACCGTCCCAATTGCGTTGATAGTCGCCTCCGACGTGCCCTCGAAAGGCGGATTGCTGAGATACCACTGCTGGAACACACCATAACTGTGCACGCCGTCCAATCAGTGCTAGAATAATATCACCCGCTTGACCACGTGGACGTACCTAAATGGGAGTCCCCAAACGAAGCTCTCCAAGAGGAATGAGCAGAAGACGAACGTCCACGCCTGGACGCCGCTGTCTACGGGGGCAAGGTCGACAGTCTCCTCCTTACGCATGGATTCATGGCTATAGATGTCGCTGCGCGTGTCCGTGGAGAGGCTCGAAATCTTGAGAGAGCTCGTTGACGAGTCCGCTGACGATGCAGAGGACATGGTGAAGCGCTCGGTCTTTGGCTGACCGTTGGACAGAGAAGATTGCTCAACCAGCGTTCTTATAGGACAGAGCGAATCTCATCTGCCTGCCAAGGGTGAGCTATGCAGAGGGCGGCTTGTTAGAGCACTGCACCGGCATAGTCGTATCGATGAGCAACGCCCAATGAGCAACCTTGCCGCCGCGCGGAAGACGGTCATTCCGCAAACATGATCCGCATGGAAAACTCGATCAGGTCGGGTCGAGTGGGAGTGCAGGGTAGTCGGACTCAATGGTTGAAACCTCAACGAGCTTCGATGGTGTGATCTAGTCAGCGAGAAAGAACAGGCATCAATCGGACAAACGATATCACCAACAGCGTCGACTTGTCAAACTCGCACAGTCAGTATTTCCGAGTAAATAGGCATGACCGAGTGTAGGACGCGGGGATCTTGGTTCGCGCGAGGTCGCACCTACAGGCTGTAGAATGTCAGATAAATTCGTCAAATCTTTGCCCGGCAGGCCACAGCCGCCTTCCTCAGGCTGTGGATGATAAATAATCTTCAGGAAGCGCTCAGAACTCTTCTGAATCTTGTGGGATCCTGCAGGTGCAAGGTACAAACGACAACTCGCCTCAGCTGGGCACGAGGAGTCGCCCAGTTCGGAGGCAGTGCTAGTGAGGGTCCAGACGTCCATCGCTTGGCGCGACGCCGGCCGCGAGGATAAGCTCGGCAACCTCCGATACGTTCCTCCGGCGGAGTCCGACCTGACAGTGAGGTTTGCAAGTTGCCTGGACTCTGCACGGCCACCCTGCATCCCCTCGCAAATCAAAATACAAGTTTGACAAGCCAGCGAAAACGCGCAAAGTTACAGCGGCGAGCGCACAGCGGGAGGAGAATTCGAATGGGCGGCAACGAGGGCACAGAGTCGAGCTTGGCACACAACCGGTTGTTGCTTTTGGGGAGTTCGACTACGACGATGTGAAGGCGTACGAGGATGCAGAGCTATGGCTCGTGCATCATCATGTTCCATGTAATGTACGTTGGGACTTCTTCCACTCTATCGACTCTCAAGGGCAATGCAACCGATTTCCGATTTCTCATCATTGAAACCTATCGTTGCGCTCGCACAGATCAAACCGAAACACCTGCTGAACCTGCAGCTCTCCGTGCCGTCCTCCTCGAGGGCGGGCTGTGTCGGCGTCGTGACGCGCCAGCAACAAACTGAGTACGACGCGCGGCCGCTTATTCCAGAGGGCGTCGGCGGCGAGGGGATTAGCGCGTTTGTGCTGCTCCCGCGCGCGAAGAAGGGCGGGAAACTCTACCTCGGTGGGTTCCATTGCAGAGCTCATCTTGGCCATATCCGCTGACGAAGTCGCGCTCTGGGTGTAGCTCCTAGTCATCTGCGCGAGAGTTCTCGCATTCTCAAGGTGAACTCGTTCCTCGTCTCGTTCATTAGCACCGCAGTCCAAATATCCCTGGCGAGGATGCTGCCAGTAAGCCTGTGAATTATCCGGCAGAAGAATGTGACTCACTTGTGCAGGTGCAGCAAGGAAAACGACGTGACCAGCGCAAAACGATTACTTCTATTTGACTACGCTACGACATATACCCCCGTGACCGATGTTTTTGGATTCCACCGCCCGCAAAGGCTTCCCAGCAAACACGGACGTGTCGGATGCTCCATTCTGGGCAGACGGTCGATGATCTCATCAGACGGACAGCCTTCCTGCTGAACGTGACACCGTAGACGTCCCTGGTCCAGTGGTCATCCATTTCCCCTCTCGGGTAGGGTCACTGTATCCCCAAGCGGCTTTGGATACGGGTAGCTCGTATATCGACCATTTCCGCAGGGTCGTCCAGGCTTCCGTGCAGGTCGCGACTTAAACGGCACCATACATGGCCAACCAATGCACGCGCAACGGACACCGTCCGCTCATGTCTTTTTACGGCGACAGCCAACCGTGCCCCGACTCCCTGCAGAGATATGTGCAGAGATATTCGAACATGCGGTTTACTTCCCGGAACTTATGGGCATCGACGTTGTGGACCCCTTCGACTCAGACATAGGAACCCCTCCTAGCCCCACCCCCTTCCAATCCGCGACACAGCTCTACGCGGCATACCGCACATTGCATTTTGAAGTACGCTCTTTGATGCTCGTCTGCAAGGGCTTTCTTGCACTCGGAGTGCCCCTTCAATATCGTCTTGTGCTCATCCGCAGCAAAGACCGCGCGCACAGGCTCCAGCAAATCCTCTCTGAATACAAGGGTCCTACATGGCGACGGGGCATGTCAAGGCAGCGCTTGCATTCCAGGTGCATCACCACATCATAACCCCTCGCCCCGCTCGTCGCAGCAACTTCTTGACCTCGCCGGTCGTCGTCAGCTTCACATGCCGGCACGCCCACGCCCTTTTTGTCAACCGCTCCCAGGGGCTCTCTTTCATAGCTGTCAGAGTTGAAGGCAATCTACGCGTGCCTCGCTGAACCCGGACTGCAATATGCCGCTACCCCTCTTCGCGAGACCCAGCACTCCTGTCCCAACCTATTCTCTACTTCGACCACCCGCCCGTGCCCTGGCTTGGCCCGCTCCCCTGCCTGCGGTATCTTGGGCTGCACTTTGCATAGCCCGATGTGGACCTGCGCAAGCGGCTGTGGGCGCTCATGCAAGCCTTAATGGCGCTGGACTGTCTCCGCGCCTAGAATGGTGCGGTTCTTGAATGCGTACGTCGCGGAGCACATGCGGGTGTACCTGGAAAGGGGCGAGAAAATGGGCACCGAGCTGCTATGGAGGGTTACTGGCGGTTCAGCTGCAGTACCCGACGGGCCCCTGTCGATAGTAGAGTCGAAGTGGACATCGGACAGTCCTGATATCATTTCGCTGCGTATATCTCATATAAACTGCGGAAGTGAAACGAACACAGATTATGGGAAGTATATCATGCAGAGGAGCGGCGCTGGCGAGTGGGGACGGCGCTCTGATAATCGTAATACTGGCCTCCACTTCCACTCGCGTTGTGACATCCTTGCTATTGATATTCCTCTAGACTTGTACCTACTAATTAGTGCCGTTGCCAATGATAAATGCCTCTCTCAAAGGTTAGTGTCATGCACCATCGCTATACCGTGGTGACTTCCTTGGACCTCCTCGTTGTGCGCGCCCGAAAGAACGCTGATATGACCGAACCCGCCGCCGCCGCCGCCATCATACTTCCCACAAAGATAGTGATCGCTACAGATGAGGACTCAGTCAACTAACTCCAAGTAACTGGACCAAGCTGGCGGTTGAACGCACCTGTGAATCCGTAGCCACCCCATCCGCCCGAGTGCGGCGCGGAACTGCCATCGACGCGGTCATGGTGAAGAATGGCGGCGATGAACGGCCCGAAGACGGCTGCCAGCCCTTTCGCAGCGCATAAGAATGCGAAGGGCGGGAAAGGCTGGGATGCTGTATGTGTAGCGTAAGCTAAACTCGTCATGCGCGAGATCAGACAGATGAGCATACCGTGGACCTCGGCGGCAGCGGGCGTCCAGATGGCGCTGAAGCCGCCACTCTGGGATATGATGTGTTAGATGCGGCTCAAAGGTGTACAAAAGATTCCACTCACAATCATCCCGAACGTGACGACAAAAACAAAGACTAATGCAAGGCTATGCGCGAAACCCCACAGTACATACGCCAGAATCGAGGACAGTGTAGCTGAGAAGAGCATGACATGGGTATACGGGCCCAAGTCGCAGTAGTAGCCGCAGAGAAGTTGACCTGCGTTGACATTCATTTTTCAGTCGCACCTGCTTAGTATACGTCAAGGGACGTACCGACGACAGTGGCCAAATTGAAGCTGGTCAAAGCAAACGTCCCGCTGAGCCTCGAGTACCCGAGGGCAACAGTGTAAGATGGAATGTAGATAGACACGGTGAAGTATGCCAGGCCTTGCAAAAAGACAGTAAATCCCTAGACAGCTGATCGTCAGCATGGATAGGAATCCACGGGAAACAAGCTTACGAGCGATACGAAGACCGATGATTTGAGGAACGAGAAGTCTAGGGGCGGGGCCGCCTTGCGGCTGCTCGCAGGCGGAACGGGCAAGCGCGGCTTCACACCGAGGATGGCGACGCTGCCGAGAATTCCCACTGTGAGCGCGATGGTGCGGAGGGTCCAGCGGAAGCCGATGCGTTGGAGCAGGTAGTCGGCTGCGATCGGGAAGGCGGCGCCTCCGAAGCCGCCCCCACTAAATATGAAGGCACTCGCGAAGGAGCGGCGCTGTACCAACCCAATGAGAAGGGAACGAAAGGAGAGAAGGCGGGCACTGACCACGTCAAACCATTCTGAGAGCTGGAAATTCATCGTGAGATAAAATACACTATTCGATAGCAAGAAGGAGCGTACCCAGAAAATGACGGGCAGGTAAAGACAGCCCGAGGCGGTCCCATACACAACACCTTGAAGAAGAATGAGGTGCCAGACCTGGACATAATTCTTTAGCAAATATTGCAACAAGCTCTGCGGAACACGCACCTTGGTCGCAAAGCTCGAGATGAGCATGGAGGTCACACAAACGACGAGGCTCCCAACCATCATTGGTCTGAGCCAGTGCGGGAAGCGTTGAAACACAAAGGCGAGCAAAATGCCCTCCATGTATTGGATCCCGAGCCCGACGGTCCCAATCGTGTTGATCATTGCCTCAGATGTGCCCTCGAATGGCGGGTTGTTGAGATACCACTGTTGAAATACGCCATAGCTGCACATCACCAGGTCAGTGTCGGTCAAGTACTTGAATGTGTGGGCGTACCTATATGGGAATCCCCAGACGAGACCCTTCAGGACGAAGGAGCAGAAGACGAACGTCCACGCCTGAACGCCGCCATCTACGGGAGCCAGAACAGCAGTCTCGTCTTTACGGGTGTATTCATGGCCAGAGATGTCGTTGCACGTGTCCACTTCCTTTGAGAAGTTTGAAAGCTTGAGAGAGCTCGTGGACGAGTTCGCGGGCGATGCAGAGGACATGGTGAAGCACTCGGCCTTTGAGAATCAGAGAAGCTCCAGCTGACCGTCGGACAGAAAGGATTGCTCCATCCCCAGCGACCAGAGGGTTGTTATAAGACAAAGCGACCCTCATCTACAAAGGGTGAGCTAAGCATAGGCGGCGTGTCAGAGCACTGTACCAGCATAGTCGTATCAATAGACCGTCTCGCTCTACCTTGCCGCGGAGCGGAACCGTAGTAAAGATACGCATTAACACCAGGGTCCAGTAGGCAAAGTCCGCCGTGTCGAGTCGAGTGGGCGTGCAGGCCCTGCAGGGTCTGCGAGACTAGTCTCCCAGAGCCAGAGTAGATAGAGTCAAACCGTCGCAGGCTCAACTGCAGACCCTCGACGAGCTTCGACGGCATACTATAATCCAGTCAGCGTGAGATACCAAAGAGTCAATCGGACAAACGATATCACCACCTGCTTCGACGTGTCAAAATGCTCGAATGAATAGGCATATCCGAGGAAAGGATGTGGGCATCTTGATTAACGCAAACTCGTGGCTCGTTCGCACCTATCTTCCAGATGAGTGTGTCAAATTTTGGGGCATCTTGGTTCGCGCTCCTCGTGTTTGCATCCATCCTGCATCCTTCTATCAAATAGTAGTTGTGACAATTTTTTGCTCTATAGATCGCTGTCTTTCATTCAGCAAGCTTCAGAACTTTTCTAAATCTTTAGGGATCCTGCAGGTGCAAGGCAAACGCAACAACACGTACTACCAGCGGAAACTTGACGCCTTTGTCGGCAATGCTCGCAGCAGCTCGTGAAGAAGCGTGTACTTTTGATAGTACCTCCTTCCCACGTTCTCGCCCAAGAAACCCGAAACAACCTTGCTCATGTCAGCTACGGAGACTTGAGAACAACCGACTGAAATACTCGCCTGGAGACCCGATCCATCGCGTCGCGTGCGCTGAGAGACGTGACACTGAGTCTGACCGCCAGAAGCGGAGGATACGAACCTGCGTCGGACTTCGGCAAGGCTTCGGCATTTGTCAGCGCGACTCCGGTCAGCTACTTCGACGCGTGCAGTACTGTCTCAGTCTCCTGTTGGATCCCCGAGGAGCGATTTTGGTGCCAAATGGACCACTCATGGGATGGCCGAAGTCTTCTGGAGAATATCATCCGAAGTACGACACGTCGTCGACAAGTACAGGCGTAGCTGACCTTGCTTCCGTATTGCTTCCGCAGATGGTGGGTGGACGTTCGTTTCTGCTCCTTGAAGCTTCGTCTGTTCGCGGCGTAGTGGGCAGTCAAGCAATTCGTGCCGTGTGGACACCAGCCCGGGCCGGACGGTTTGCACAGTCAGGGTGTCCCAGGAGACTATCCTCGCGTCCATCATCCACATTCTGTGTCACAAAAGTACGGACGCCCTGTGCGTCACTCATTTCTCTCTCCCAGCATCACCCCCTCACAGGGTGCCAGCGCGTCTCCCATACCATTTTAAAGCCCTGCGGATTCCTCTGCGCACGTCTGTACCATACTTCTCGTCGGCTACACTCGAAGAGGATGTCCAGCTTCGGCGTCGCCGGCAAGCCACCACCGCGCATATGAACGCGTTGTCAGTTGTGGTGTAAAAAATTCTCCGAAGCCTTCTTGCCGCGAGCCCTGCAGGAAGAAGTAGAAAGAAAAAACAGTGACACGAAGAACATCCATGCACAGCACACGGTGAACGCGGACACAGAAGTACTCGCCGGCGCCAACCACAAGGTGCCCCGGGGCCATTCAAGATTTCTTCCTCTGTTGTGAAACACACAGCAAAATGAACTTCTACAGTCTTTCCAATCTCGCACTCGTTTGTTCGTGCTTATAGTCATCTTCGCACAGATGGCGGCACTTCCGACGGTGGAATGGTTGTGGCCGAAGTGTGGCGGGACAATTGAAGGAGCAGGAGCCGTGCGCCGCCGGCGTCGATGTTCTATACGGCCTTGCCCAGCCGGCTCGACGTGGGTCGGTTATACCACCGAAGAAGGCAGGCGACAAGGATAACGTCGCTTTATTGTACAATCACTACTTCTTTTATATCTCGTATGATTCTATGCTATGTTGTTTTCAACTCAGAGCCGTCGAGATCGCTTTGGCGAGGATGCTGCAAACACAAGCCCTGGTAAGCCTCCGTAGATTACTCACAAAAGAATTCAACTCACTCATGCACCGTGAACAGCGGGTGCAGCGAGTTCAACCAGAAGAACGACGACACAGGCGCATATCCGTCCGCCTGCGTCGTCTGTGCCGGCGTCCCGTTCTCATACGCCTCGCTGTACCCAGTGATATTCATAATTCACGAACCCGAGCGTCCCTGCGTTGTCCAGCAGCGTGCTGAAGACATCGTTGGCGGGGAAGACTGTCGCCGTCGCGGTGTGGTGCGTCTGCGCGAACGCGTGGACGCGCGCGGTGAGCTGCGCATTGTAGTCGAGCGTCAGGTTTCGCACGAGCGCGCCGTCGACGGGGCCCAGTTCGACGTGCTCCAGTGCGCGCTTGAGGGGCGGTACCTCGAGGAAGAAAGCACCAATATTTCCGTCGAGGAGGATCGTCGCGATGAAGAGCTTAGCGAGGAGATCATGAGCTGGCGGTGTCATGTGCATGCGGTGAATCCTCTATCCAGGGTTTCTAAGACTCTTCCAGACCAGGGGAGTGCCAAAGTACTGAGCACGACATGAACGTAACGTGCGGAAGAAACTCGGCAGAGGTGTTGCCTACTAGTAGCCGGGCCGCTTCGCCCGTCGACGAAAACTTGCAGATAATACATAATTGACCGCAACCGAGGACGCGCCGCTGTCGAGCGATGCTCTGTTCTGAACCACCATCTTGTCTACCAGTCGACGAAGCTCTTGCCAGCCACCGTATCTTGGCCTCCATGACCGCCGTAGGGAAAGCCAGGTGTGAGCCGAGTCCCGATCCGGACTCACCATAGTCTCCCAACGATTTGCCGCACGAAGTTGTCGGGGTGTGCTGCCGCGAGATGGAAATGGGACTACCGCATCATCAAATTGAAGAATTTGTGTCGACCACAGCGCATCTAACAAACAGCCATGGACCACGAGGCCGCTAACGCACAGTTGAATTGGTCCCGCGGTCCCTAGTATATTTGGAGCCGCGTTCCATTTGACAGGTCGCCGCCACTGGCATACAGGACCCTCCGCGCTCGCGCACGTCGCACAACCTCTTCTCCATGGCGAAACATGTCCTCCTGGCAACCCTGGTGCTCGTCGCGAGCGGTGTGGCCAACGGACAGGTTGCGTGCGAGAACTATGGGGTACCTATCACAGGCTCCGCATCTTGTTCTTGTCCACCAGGGTTCGGCGGGCTGACATGCTCGTCGCCAGCGTGCGGCGGGGACATCTTCCAGGACCAGCAGCGCCCGCTCGTGTCCGGCGTATCGACCACCGCTCTCGCGAACGTCACGTCGTCGGGATGCGCGTGTGAGGCTGGATGGACAGGCGTCGGGTGCAATGTCTGTCAGAGCCCCACCGTCTGCCAGAGCGCGTACAACGCCGCGGGCGGGAGCTCACCCGGCGTCAGCGACTCCGGCCTCAACAACACGCTAACATGCAACACAGCGTCGCGAGTATGGGCAGCAGGCGAGATGAGCTGCGACGTCACGGTGCATTTTTTTTCCCCCCATTCTTTCACGTTCGTAGCGAGCCTGACGCTCCTGACAGAATCCGATGCTCCAAGCCATCTACCCACTTTCCTCCACCCTCACCATCCTACGCACCCTCAACACCTCTCTCACACCATCGCCGAACCGCACATCTTTCGGCCCCTCCGGCTCCATCTACGCGCAGCTCTGGTACGCCGGTGTAGAGCAATTCTACTGCGCCGCGTCGACATGCTCGCAGACCACCACAAACGGCTCCGTTTCCTGGGCGTGCCACGACCTCGCGTGCACCTGCCGGCCTGGCGCGACATTCTGCGGTGGTGTGCTCGCGGCGAACCTCACAGCGACGATCGACGCGCTCGGCGGGGACCTGACAATCGCGTGCGACGCGGCCGGCGAGTGCGCGTTCCAGCAGGCGACGCTGCAGAGTTTGTTCGGTCCACAGGGGCTGCCGCTCAGCGGATGCACGTTCGGCGAGTGCGTGCGGCAGGGCGTGATCGACGCGGACGCGGGCGGCTCGTCGGACAGCAGCGGCGGAGGCGGCGGGAGTGGGCTAAGCGGCGGCGTCATCGCTGGTTTGGCGGTCGTCGGGTCGCTGATCGGTTTGGCACTGCTGGGGCTTGCGGTGGGGTGGTGGCGCCAGTGCAGACTGAGGAGAGGCGGCGCGGGGGACAGGCGTCATGGCGGCGTCGCGGTAGAGTGGACAGACATCAGCTATGTCGTATCGCGTGCCGGTGGGAGCACGGGCTGGCGAGCGTTTAGGGGAAGGGGAACGTCAGACGACAAGGTGGTGCTGGACGGCATCAGCGGGAAGGTAGAGCCCGGTGAGATGCTCGGTATCCTGGGACCAAGCGGTGCGTCTTTCGCGTCTCCCGACATGGCATGCATTGAACTGATGTATTGGCAGGCGCCGGAAAAACGACCCTCATTGAGATCCTCTCCGCTAAGCGCAAGTCTGGTGTTACCACCGGCGCTGTCTCCTTCCCCGCGCGTACCACTTCGGGCGTACGCGCAGCACCGCGTATCGGTTTTGTGCCGCAGCAAGACGTGCTCCCTGCAATGCTCACTGTGCACGAGGCACTGCTCTTCGCGGCACGCCTGCGACTCCCGGAGGGCGTGTCCGCGGCGGAGAAGCGGCAGCGCGTCGAGGATGTCATTGAGCAGCTCGGGCTGGTGAACGTGCGGGACTCACGAATTGGTGGGGGCGAGGGGCGCGGGATTAGCGGGGGCGAGCGGCGCCGCGTGAGCATTGGTCTGGAGCTCGTGGCAAGCCCGGATGTGCTTTTGCTCGATGAGCCAACGTCGGGTATGTGGATTCTCGCGATGGTCAGTGTGTGTGATGCCGAGTGTCTTTGATTCCACAGGGCTGGACTCGGTCTCTGCTGCGAAGGTGGCAGCTGTCCTCCACGCAGTTGCGCACGATGCCGAGAATCCGACCGCAGTCGTCGCCTCCATCCACCAACCCAAGTAATTCCACCTTCACATTCAGCTTGCACAGTACTTACATTTTCGAGTAGCTCCCGCCTCTACCAGGCCTTCGACCGCATCCTCCTTCTCGCGCAGGGCCGCGCGCTCTACGAGGGCCCCGGCGGATTCGCACCGGCAGACCACTTCACCGCGCAGGGCGTGCCATACCAGGTCGGGTACAACGTCGCGGATCACCTCCTCGATCTCGCAAGCGAGTCCGCTCTACCGTCGAATGGGAGCGTCGGCAGTCTGGGTGATGGCGGTGGGAAGGCAGTGGAGGCAGTGGTCGAGGATGTGGAGAAGGGCGGCCCCTCTGGGACGGGAAGGTGGCGGAATGCACTGACGGCGGGGGCGAGTGCGGGCTGTGTGGCCGCGTTCTTGACTCAGTTGGAGGTGCTGGCGGGGAGGGAGTGGAAGATCATGAGGAGGTGGGTGGCACACTTTGATTGACTGCGGTGCTAAGTATTGACCGCTTTTTTTCAGAGACAAGACTTTAGTCCTGACGCATGTCGGTGTTGCTTGTGTGCTTGGGGTGTTCTGTGGTACGTCCGATTGCATGGCTTCCCGTATGTTCCGCTTATAACCTGATAACGTGAAAATTTTCAGGCGGACTGTACTTCAACACCAATGACACGATCGCCGGCTTTCAGTCCCGCATCGGCTGTCTCTTCTTTCTGGTAACATACTGTGCATCTGCGACTCGTCTGCTGATGCTAACGGCACACACAACAGGGTGCGCTTATCGCCTTCAGCTCGCTCAGTGCGCTGTACAATGTCGTCGAGCATCGGCCGCTGTTCCTTCGCGAGAGGTCGAACTCGTACTACAGGTGCGTCCCGTGGTCTCTTACTGATGCATATATCTCACGACCTTTCATTGGGACAGCCCAACAGCTTGGATGCTTTCGCGCTTCATATTCGATGTTGTACCGCTACGCATTATACCGACCATCATAGTCTCGACCATGTCCGTGTCTCGCGCCCCTCCCTTACCGGCGGCATCTCACATATGTTGCAGCACCTACTGGATGGCAGGTCTCGCCCCGCATCCAGCCAATTTCTTCAAATTTCTCTTCATTTTAGTTCTCTACACCCTCGCCATGACTCTCTTCGTGCGTCTCCTACATTTCCCCTGCTGCCCCGGCTAACATCTCTGAAGAACTTCCTCCTCGCGACGCTCTTCGTAAACGGCGGCCTTGCGCTGCTTCTCAGCGCGCTCTCCGCGCTCTACCAGATGACATACGCTGGGTTCTTTGTGCACCTCCACGCGATCCCGCCCGTCCTGCGCTGGCTACAGTGGCTCTGCCCGCTCAAGTATATGCTCGAGGCGCTTGCGGTCAACGAGGTCGGCGCGGGCCTGGCGATTCAGGACACGCTGCAGGGTGTCCCCGTCGATGTCTCCGCGACACTCATCATGAATCTCGTGAGTCTCGCTCAGCGCTGTCTGTGGTGGATGTCGCTGATTCGTGCGGCGGAAGCTCTTTGGGTTTGGCGATAAGAACTATTATAGGGACGTGTTGGTGCTGTTTGCCTTTATTGCCGGTTTTGGGGCAGGTGTGATTGGCGTCGTGTGGTTCAAGATGCGCGAGACGCGGTGATGCGGACCATTCAAGGGCGCGCAGCACGTTTTCCGAATCCTTAAACATATAAGAACATTGAGCAAATATACGGATAAAACATACTGTACAACATGGAAGGCCGTCGACATATGCTGGTCCTCAGAATACAGTAACGGTATTATTCGAGTGCCAGGACTAGCTATATGATATCAAGATAAAAGAAAGCGGGTTCGGTCATCGCGTCGTCACTCGCAGGTATGGAGTCCACCATCAACCATGGCGTTCTCCGCGCAGGCGGCGCGCGAGGGCCAGGTCCTTGGGTTGACTAGATACAGAATGTTCAGCACAGGTTAGTGGAGAACGGGGGCCATTCAAATGCTCACATCGTCACGCGCTTGGCGTGGATGGCCGCGAGGTTCGTGTCCTCGAACAGGGACACCAAGTATGCTAGTCGAGATCATCGGATGAGTATGAGAGACCTTTTCGCATCTCAGCAGGTGACGTACCCTCACTGGCTTCCTGCAGGGCGAGGACTGCCGACGATTGGAACCGCAAGTCGGTCTGCAAGGAAATCGTGTCAGCACTTGGTAGTTATTCAAGACGGTTGACTTGCCTTGAAATCCTGAGCAATCTCGCGCACGAGGCGTTGGAACGGCAGCTTCCTGATGAGCAGCTCCGTCGACTTCTGGTAGCGCCGGATCTCGCGCAGGGCGACCGTGCCCGGCCGGAAGCGATGTGGCTTCTTTACGCCGCCCGTCGCAGCAGCCTTGACCAATGATGTGCCATGAGATTGAGCCCCGCAATATTGTATACGAGAGGGAGACTTACAGCGATGCTCTTGCGCGTGGCCTTGGTCGCAAGTTGCTTGCGAGGGGCCTTGCCTCCGGTGGATTTACGCGCGGTTTGCTGAAGTACAGTATTGTCAGATATGCCGATGTGGCCAGGGTGCGGTCAGAAACAGTGGAAAAAGGAGACGGATAATCGTGGGAAACAGAGGCTATGAGGCTCGAGTGCGCAGGTGGTCCGTGCGCACGCAGAGGAGGGTATCCTAGGGGAACTTGAAGCTCGAAGATGCGCAGGGAACGGGGGTTCGATCCCCACTCGCGTCACCTCGATCATCCGGCTCCACCCCGCTGCGGCGCATTAACACATACATATAAGCGCCACTCACCTTGGTACGGGCCATTGAATGCTGGTGATTCAATTTGAGTGCAAGCTGTAGACAGCAGAGATGATGGGGGTTCGAGGTCAAGAGTCGTCGTCTGCGCAGCTAGAGCAACCCAGCCCTTATGAATCATTCCATTCGTATTGTTGGAGCGCAGCCGAGGGATAAAATGACTCCGGCATAGCGCTACGTCTCCTGCCTGACGCAGCCTGAGACGCAGAGCGCTTGTCGAGGCAACGGAATCACGTGATGCTATGAGCGTGTCCGGAACTCGGGAGTCTGGAGTCTGGACTCAGGACTGCGGGTGGGGTCAGGCAGGCGGATACGAACCACGTACTGTATACGTGGATCGGCGTGGTGGGGACTGAGGGGCACGTACATGACAACTAGACGCGTAGGTGCGCTACGTGAGCTTTAGAATTCTCCTCTGAGTAGTGCAATTGGTGGAATAGCGTGAGTACACGACAATGAGAGGACAAATGCGATAGATCAAACTTCAAACTGAATCTAGGGTGCAGAAGAGCCCGGATGAGCGCCTGTTAAAGACGGAACCCGAGCCCCCTCATACACGCCAGGTGCTGCTGTACGAGATCCTTGCACTTCTCGTCCGCCTCGGCACCGTCAAACTTGAGGAAGCAGTCGTCCCGCACAGATTTCGTGTCAGGACACGCGCAGCATCTGCGAGGCGGTGTAAGCAAGGAGGGAGGATGGCAGCAATGCATGTGGCCTTAAGAAGGTCCGCAGTCCAAGAAATGCGGGTAACTTACGACTTAAGGCCCTTGGGGTTAAGTGGGTTTTGCTTCGGGTCTGTTGGGTCAAATTTTGCAGGAGGTGAAGGCGCAGGTGCCGGGGACCACAGCGCGGTGACCTGTTTAGTCAGTCATCTCGTAGGAACGCTTCACTGGGAACCTGCACACCTTTTCAAACATTCTAGTGATCTAAACAGACCCGAACGCAACAGATGCGCAGATAAAGAAAGACTGGGCTCCTGCGGTGTGAGGTGGCGAGAGTAGTGGCGAGAGTAGAGTTGCTGAGCGAGCAATTGGCCCAGCCCGGAACGGAGGTCACCCTTTCGGCAACCTCCGATACCCGTTCCTCCCTCACCGCACTTGCTGCACTACCACCCTGCACCCTGCATCCCCTCAACATATCGAAACCAGAGCAATATGTCTGCCAGCACCTCTAAGCTTCCAAAAGAAAAAATTCGCAAGTCAAAAGACAAGTCCAACAAGCCGGCGAAAAAGCGCAAAGACACAGCGGCGAGCGCACAGCGGGAGGAGAATTCGAATGGGCGGAACGAGGGCACAGATCCGAGCTTGGCTTACCAGCCACCAGCAGGCGCAGAACCGGTGGACTATGATGTTGATTTTGGGGAGTTCGACTACGACGCTGTGAAAGCGGATGAAGATGCAGAGCTATGGCTCGTGCGTGTTCCAAATAATGTACGTTGGGACTTCTTCAAGTCTCTTTGCTCTCAAGGCAATGCACCCGCTTCTCATTATTGCAACTTATTTTTGCGCTCGCATAGATCAAACCGAAACACCTGCAGAACCTGCAGCTCTCCGTCCCGTCTTCCTCGCGGGCGGGCCGTGTCGGCGTCGTGACGCGCAAGCAAACCGCGTACGACGTGTGGGCGCTCAGCCCAGAGGGCGGCGGGGCAGAGCACGCAGGCGTCGGCGGCGAGGAGCTGAGCGCGTTGTCCGTGCTGCTCCCGCGCGCGAAGAAGGGCGGGAAACTTTTCCTCGGTGCGTCCATCGCAGTGTTCCTCTTGGGGCTCTATTTGCTGATCGATTCGTGCTCTGGGTGTAGCTCCCAAACCCGTAAAGCGCCACCTCATTGTTGCCGCGCCCCCACCACGCGCGACGTCTCCAGAATCTGGCACGCCGGCGGCGCAGCACCAGACCCACCAGGACCCGCCGCGACACGCGTACCCCGCGACACAGCTCAAGCACCGGTTCCTTCCGTACGGCGCGGCGAAAAAAACGGAGGAGCTGGCAGATGGCATGGAGGTGGAGGTGGAGGACGCGGTCGCGTTAGAGGAGAGTCCGAAGTGGGCGGAGGAGAAAGAGAAGAGCAGTACCAAGAAGCGGAAGGGAGAGCCAGAGTCTCCGAAGAAAAAAGCGAAAAAGGCGAAGACTGCGACATGACTGACATCGTGCTCCCATCCTGCCATTGCACATCTATGTGATAAATATGGAGCTCTATTTACACCATTAGATTATATAGGTTACACATAGCAAGGTATACGATGGGTACTACAAGTCCAGTGCAGATACCCTCTAGACAAGCCCCGCTGCGACCGCCGCCGCGCGCGAACGTATGTGCACCCCGAGCGCTGACGCTAGTTCGAAGCACGACACGAGGAGGATCTGCCCAGACAGGTCCATGAGCGCCGAATGAATCGGCAGCGCGTACATGTCGGGGTCGCGTCCGCGGTCCCACAGGAATTTCGTCACATGCCGCGCCACGAACAGAGAGATGAACACCTAATAATTACATTATCATCAATCAACGCCCGCGGATACACTAGATGATGACTCACCCCGATGCAGAGAAAAACGAGTGCGAAGATAGAAAATACGAATGGCGCGTGCAGCCAATTGAGTGCGCGAAGGATAAGGAGGTATACGAGTTCGACGGGAATCGTGACGAGGAAAAGCGTGACCATGACGAGACCTATACTCGGCTCGTGGTGCGCGTGTTTTTGGGGAAGCGAAACCGCGCTCGTCGACGCGGACGGAAGGACATGGTGCGCAGCAGACGCGGCAGCGTGAAGCGCAGTCGACAAGCGCGACACGAGTATCGACCCCGCACCGCCCGGGAGCCCGCCTATTGCGACGGCAAGCAAAGCGTACCCGTCGTACTTGCTCACGAACACGTCGAGCACAATGCCAGAGCCGCTTGTGATCACCATCGCACCGAAGAGCGGCACCCACCCCTGCGTAAGGAGGTCGCGCACGTGCTCGTTGCGACGCGTCACGACCGCACACGCCACCGAGGACAACACAAGAAGGCCTATGATGATGGCTGGGATAGGGGTGCTGATGACATGGATGAGGATGGCCGATACAACGCCGAGGAGCGTGAGCGTGACGAGGTCGCCGAGGCATGCGGCAACGGGTGGCGCGATGTTGTCTGGGATGCGACACTGTGAGCAAAGTTTGGACAAGGGGCAGCGGAGGGCATACCGGGGTCGCGTCCAAACTTGCGGCAGACGACGATCAGGAAGCACATGAAGGAACCGAGGAGTAGCGCTGAGAGACATGCAGCGGACATGGCTGTCGATGCCACCATCACGAATCTAGTCACCAGAATAACACATCAGGAACGATACTCCCTCTAGAATACAGAAAACGTACTCCTTCAGTCCCAATCTCATCGTGGGGTCATGAAGAGGCAGCGTTGGGCGCGGGGCGCGTTCATGGTTCATCACAAAGCGGTACGCCAGAGCCCGTACAGCCGCCGGGGTGCCTTCTTGCGACGCCGGGCTGATCGTTGGAAGCACGAGTCCCAATAAGAAGGACACGCACGCGGCGACGAACGAGACGACAGCCGCCTGCACCTGGAGGAGAGCCAGGTTGCCGAGGATGAAGGAGTATCGGGCGGCAGGGGCGTCGAGTTCGCCCATGTTCGCGGCAGTGCTGAGACGCGCGGACAGGTTCATTTCGATGTTCCCTTTGAGATTGAGGATGACGGGTATGATCATGATGAGCTGGGAGATAGACTGCATCGCGTTCCAGTGCTGTGCGTGTCCAGGGTGAGGTGGCGGGTCACAGACAACGAGTAGAACACGCACAGATATGTGGTCGAGCAGCTCGCCCGTGAACATGAGCCCAATGGTCGTGAACAGTAGCGTCGGCAGGGTCTGGGTGTAGAGGCAATTTCGCGCAATTAGCAGAGCAGTTGAAGACACAGAGACTGGCACGCACTTCGAGCACGATACTTCGCGTCTGCACCCAAATACCAACCCCGCCGCCAGTATGCTTGTCGTGCCATGGCGCGCTATGTACAGTGGGGCTTAGCAGGGCGCGCTCGCCGTCGTCATCGGCCTCGTAGTCGTCGTCGTCGTCTTCGTGATGTGAGTCGTGATGTCGGTGGTGGTACCCGTTCGATGTAGCGTGCGGGGCGGGCGTGACGATGATTTCGTCGAGATGGGACATCTCTATGTCGTTTTCTGAGCTGAAAGACGCACTCGAGGATGTCGGAGAGTGCATGGCATTTTACGACCTGCAGGCAAATTGGAGCGCCTGTCGTCACGAGTTAGTCACAAGTCCAGCTATAGTTGGAAGGGCAACGTGGACTCACTTGGTGGTGTACCGAATGTTGGGAATCGAAGTGGTGACGCTCACAAAGATCGGGTGGAAAGGTCGATCAAAATCCCCTTCGAGAAGAGAGCGCTATTGATTTTGAGGGCACTATCTATAAGCCATGGCTAGTAGATAACAATGCAGCGATGGCTGCATGGACTCACCATCGGGCTCTACAAAAGTTCCTTAAGTTTCGGGTTCTCCTGAGAACCTTGAAGCTTGATACATCGCCCAGTATTTTCTCGGTCGTAAATTTGGCAAGGGTTCACAGAGCCAATTGCAAGTATGCAATCAGGCACGTATTACATAACACGAACGCTAGAATAGGGTTAAGGTCCCACTTTGCCAATGGCCGCCACCCGCCAAGAACTTCAGCACATACATATATTTGAGCCAATGGATGTCTAAATTATAGGTTTAAAGACGGATGTTGTGAGACTTTGTGCGTGCTCGAGCGGTTCGACGAGGCCAGCACTGAGCATTATTGCCGTAAACGTCACCAATCCATAGCGTGGGAGTTCCGGTCGCGGTGGCGGGCGCAAACCTTGTCCGCGCATTCGTTCCAGCTTGTTCACTGCTTTCCGGCCCCTCCTGTGCGCCTTTCGGCCTTTCTGAAGGCCTACCGGACCCACGCCATTCGATTCCTCGAGGCGGACTCCCCCACTCTGGCCCGTTTCTAGCGAGGACGAGTGCGCCTGCGACCGCCGCGCGCGATGTCGTACCTGCTTTCCCAGTACCCCCTCCACCCCGGGTTCCGCTCTGCGGTCGTCAAGAGTCCACCAGATGCTGTGCCGCCAACAGACGTGCTCGAGGAGCTTCAGGCCGAGCTGACGGAGGTCCGCCAGCAGACGCTTGAGAAGGCGAAGAAGGCGATGGAGGACCTAAAGCGGTTGGATGAGTCGATGCGCAAGCTGAAGGAGAAGGAGAAAGGGAAAGCAAGGGCCATTGAGAAGGTTAAGAGGGAGCGCGGCTGTACGTGTTACTCTCGTATTTTTGGAGCCGCTAGTCTGACTTACACAAATGCTGCATTGTCACCTGCTCCTCCGCATCGCGGACCTGTTCGCTTCAACTAACCTATGACTTCGGCATCGTTCCCCTCGCCACATTCTGCATTGTGCTGGTATCAATGTTCGAACAATAACCCACCGCCCACGCTGTGACCCTCATCCATGCCACCTGCTCGCGTACCCGGCCACACCGTATCGCTATGGCCACTTGCCGTCCCCTCGAAATGTTCTTGCATTGCATACCCTCTACGTGTCCTTTTGGACTACATGGATCTTGCGACTCTGTCTTGCATATTTCCATGCTCCTGAAACCCAGTCACCCCGATACCAACCGAACCCGACGAAGGTCGCGTAACATCGCACTCTCAACCACCTCCTGCTCCCCGACATCCCTCTATCCCCCTCGCGTCTACTTCCTCTCGGTCGTCCCTTGATCCCCGCAAATCGTAAGCCCTTATCATCGCCTCGTGGATAATCTTGCCTCATACGATGGCAGCATGCCTGACGAGCTCAAGAAGAAGAAGAAAAAGCGGAAACGAGACGACGAGTCTGACGATGACGCCGGTACGTGGCATATTAGTCCCTACCTTCCCGCGCTTTCTTACTGTGTTGCGATTCCTCGGTGTAGATTCCCAGAGGACCCGAAAAGCCTCTCCTTTGCCATCACTATCCCAGCCCCAACCTCAGCCATATATTCCAAAGGCCGCGAAACCCACAGGCTCTTTTGCCAACCTTCCAACGAAAGTAATCCTGCTTCGTTCTTTGTTTCGTTGGGCAATTATTGACCTTTTTTGTCGGCGTAGCTTCCTTCAGGACCAGACTTTACGCTCGCCCCACCTTCACCCCTACTCCCCCCTCGACCTCCAATACCTCCACCTCCAATACCAGGGCCTAGTAAACCGACAGACGTCACAGAGGACTTCAGTAAGGCGAAGCAACCTTCACAGGTTCTCGTGAGCACTTTCTACTCAAGTGTCGAGCCATACCTCCGGCCGATTAAGGAGGAAGACATCGGCTTCCTTGAGTACTCTGGTGATGAGGTGGAGCCATTTTTCGTCCCTCGTCTAGGGACCCACTACACCGAACAGTGGGAGGACGAGGACATCAATATGTACGGCGCGGTGCTACCATCAACGCAAGCTGCGCGCACAAGCAGCAGTTTCGGGCGCGTGGCGACTGCGCCCCCGTATCCCAAGTGGGATCCTGCAACGCTCAGTGAGCAAGACATCCTCACGGAGGAGCGGGGCCACGGTCCGCTCACAGAGCGGTTAGTAAGTGCACTCTTGCCGGCGGAGGACTCCGTCGTTTGGAAGGGCGTGAAAGCCGCAGAAGAGGCTATGGAGGGCCGACACGGAGTCGGTGTGGGGACTGCGGCTGGTAGACAGGTCATCGTCGAGGACCTCGAGCGGCGCATCAGGGACAGCCTCCGGTTCCATAAGTTGCTGGACTCAAATGTACGTGTCGCCTTACCTGAATATCTGTCGAGTCACGTCGCTAACTCTGTCTTATAGCCGGACTTTTCGGACCCTGTTGATGATCCCATCGCCACCGCTCTTCGTGCAGCCCAGCGCGAGCTGCGCACCGTTGTCGCAGCGAACAAGGCGCGCAAATCGCGGCTCGCCGCCATCGCGCGCGACCGGCTCGGATATCAAGAGTACCTCGAGCTGCGCGAGTCGATCGACAAGAACATCCTCGCGCTCTACACGAAGCTACAGAAGAAGGACGGACCCAAAGCATCCAAGAAGAAGAAGAAGGGCGCAGGCGCTGTGAACGGCACCGAGGTGAACGGTAGCGGACCTCCTCCGCTCGGTACGTGGCCAGCGTCGCTAGGGCTGGGGCCGGACGACGACAATCTTCTGCGCGTTCCCGATCAGCTGCGGCAACTCGTGGAGACACGACGGCAGTGGGTTGACGCCGTTGGCTCAGTGTTCGAGGAGAAGGAGCGCGAGGCACCTGGGCGAATATGGGGCCTCCCGCATACCAGCGTGTACGAGGGTATCGAGGGCGACGTGGAAGCACTACTCGAGCGCATGGGAGATGCGAACATCGCGGAAGGCAGGGTGCCAGTCGGAGGCAAGGGCAAGGGGCGGGCAAGGGGCGATGCAATGGATTTAGGATGAGGGGCAGCAAGACTAGTAGTAACATTATTACTCAATGCTGGGTGCTTCCTATGTATTGTCACTGCTTAAGTTTGAGGGAAGGATCGCAGGACGCTATTGTACCGCTTCACTTTACCTTAGGCCATGTAGCATGGCCGTCAATTTTTCTTCGCGAGGTATTCTGGCGTTGGCACGGGTTGCCTTTTCTATCCTCAACAGATGCTCCATTCGGTGCTGCGATGATGTCGAGCCCATCTTCACCGATAAGACGATGCTGTTTCCCTCCAACAGGTGATTTGGCTACTCAAAGTCACAGTCTTGCCCAAGACGGCAGATTCGTTTGCTGAGCTATGGCGGACGGATACGAGTCAGTGCCGGTGGTCATGACCATAGCTGGGTCGGATTCAGGTGGTGGTGCCGGGATTCAGGTGCGTTTAACACCTTCTACTACCTAGCTAGCGACATCGGACTCATCTGAGGAAGGAGCTCAGGCCGATTTGAAAACATTTACGGCGCTCGGATGCTATGGGACGTCCGTCGTCACTGCCCTCACCGCACAGAACACGCAGGGTGTGCAGGGCGTGCATGCCATTCCTCCCGCATTCGTGGAGCAACAGGTGCCCCTGTCCTCATCAATATGACCATGTCCACTCGTTGACGTTCTCTTCGCTGTTAGTTGACTTCAGTGCTGAGCGACATCACCGTGAAGGCATTCAAGACGGGCATGCTCGCCAACGCCGGCGTAACAGCGGCCATCGCGCGCACCCTCCGCACCTCCAATGCCGCCCCCATATTGCTCGTCTGCGACCCCGTCTGCGTCTCCACGTCCGGTCACACGCTTCTTGAGCCCGATGCCCTCGCGACGATGGTCCGCGACCTCTTCCCCCTCGCCGCGCTTATCACGCCCAACAAAGCCGAGGCCGAGCTCCTCATCTCGCACACGCACCCAGAGCGTCCGGCCATCCGCTCGCTCGACGACATGGTTGGTGCCGCGCACGCGCTGCTCGAGCTCGGGCCGCGCGCGGTGCTGCTCAAGGGCGGGCATCTGACGGTGTGCATGGCGGACGCGCGTGCTGCCATGGCGGCGCGTCCTGAGGTCGTATTGGACCGGACGGGGCTGCTCACAGAGAACATGGAGATTCTGCTCGTGGTGGAGCGCGACCCGGAGCAAGCAGAGCTCGTCGCGGACGTGCTGTGTGAGGCGGTCGAGGGTGGGGCGGTCGAGACGACGGTGTTCCTGCGCCCGAGGCTGGAGTCGACGAGTACGCACGGGACAGGGTGCACGCTCAGTGCAGCGATTGCGTGTGGGCTGGCGCGCGGAGAGACTGGTGAGTGTTCGTGCCGGTGTTGCCTGCGTGGTTTTCCTCATACTGGCCCTTCCGTTTGCAGTCGTGGACGCGGTGCGCACGGCGGCTGCGTACACGCACGACGGCATCGCAGCCTCATTCCCTATTGCTGCGACTCAAGGGCATGGTCCGCTCAATCACATGCATCCAATTCTGCGGCGCTCCATACCCAGGCATGTGTTCTCCTTCCCTGAGCCCTAGGCGCATTTCGGCTGACTGCTGCGCAGACCGACGGAGAGCAACCCGCACCCATTCGTGCGGCTGCTGATACGGAAGCACGCTGGTATATGGAAGGAGTATGTGCAGCACGACTTCGTGCGGCAGCTGGGGGAAGGGACGCTCGCGAAGGAGCGCTTCGTACATTTTATCAAGTGCGCTGCTGCAGCTTCTCCGCGCTGAGAGGGCTTACTGATCGACGCAGACAAGACTACCTCTACCTCAAGTACTACGCTCGCGCGCACGGGTATGTCCCCCCGGCCTTGAGCCGTGCGGCCCATGTTGACCTTTGCGCAGATTGCTCGCGGCCAAGTCGCCCGAGTACGACAAGATAGCTGCGTCCGCGGAGATCATGTTGCACATCATCCGCGAGAGTACGATGCACCGCACGTTCTGCGCGGAGTGGGGCGTCCGCCCCGAAGAGCTTGACAGCACGCCCGAGTCCCCCGCATGCACGGCGTACGGTGCATACATCCTCAACATCGGGCTGCAAGGTAATGCCTCCCAATTCTGTTTCCTGATCATGGTGACTGACGCACGATGATCACAAGGCGATGCGTCGCAGCTGCTCATGGCGCTCGCTGCGTGCCTGCTGGGCTACGGTGAGGTTGGACTCTGGCTTAAGCGTGAGGCCTCGCGCCGCGACTCCTCGGTCAAGCTCGCCGGCAACCCCTACCTCAAGTGGATCGAGGACTATTCTGGCGCGGACTACCAGGCTGCAGTCAAAGTCGGCATCGGTGCGTTCCACAGTTTCGCTTTAGGGGCGTACGTGTATGCTGACGGGGCCATGGGGCAGAGCGAATTGAAGAGATGGCGCAGGACGACCCACCGTCGCCGAAGCGCTTCCAAGAATGGAGCGCTGTCTGGGAGAAGTGCACGCGTCTCGAGAAGGGTTTCTGGGACATGGCCATGACGCTATCATAAAGCAAAGCGCGCGACAGCGAATAAATGTAAACAGATAAGGGTGGAGCATAAGCGCTATGATTCGCCATCGGATGCGGGCGAAAGAGGAGATGGCGTATCAGGTTCGACCTTGGGCAGATTGATCGTCGTGTCCTCCTCGACGGTTATCTCCAGCTTCGGACCGGCGTCAGAGGCCATGATAATGCTCTTCCTGGTCTTGCTGGTCACGACGTCCTGCGCGCTCGGACACAGGCCGGTCGAGCTGAGCGTGCATTGATCGCAGCGCGGACCCACAGGCACACATATGGTCTGCAAACGCCTGTCAGCCGCCGCCGGGGAGGAGCATATGGCAACGCACCTGACCGAACCCGACCAGGAGGTGGTTGATCTCGGGGTGCAGCTCCCTGGGCAGCCACGATTGCAGGTTCAGCCGCGTCTCCTCGGGGTTCTTAGTCGCCGGCCTGTGCCAGCGCAGGCGGTTTGTTATGCGGTGGACGTGCACGTCTACGCCGATGCCCACGTTTCTGTCCGCTGTCAGAGCGGCCCACGGAGCGGAGACGGGGAGGCACGCTCACATGTTCCACGCGCTCTGCAGAGCCAGGAACGCCATCTTTGGGCCGACGCCCGTCAGCGAGCACAGCTCATCCACCGTTTTCGGCACGTCCGAGTCAAAGTCGTCGCGCAGGCGCTGCGCCGCTTGCTTGATGTATCTGCGGCCCTGCGTCGGCGCGCAAGCACGCTGCATGGAGAAAGAACGACACGGACCCGGTCTTGCGTCGCCAGAAGCCGACTTTGTTGATGGCTTCCGCAACGGTCGGCTCGGGAGCAGCGATGAGCGCATCCACGCTGAGCGTGCCGCCGATTGCGGCGCGCAGCTTGTCCACGGCGGCGTTGGTCACCTCGTCTTTGGTCTGCGAGGACAGCATGAGCGAGACGAGCACTGCGAAGCGCTTGTTCTGCAGAACAAGTATGTCAGTTTGCGCATCATGCATAGGGGGTAAGCGGCAGAATATCGCGAGTGGAAACGAGCTAGATGTGCGCCCCCATACGCGATTCGCATATCACGAACTGCATGGCTGCCCACCGGCCGTTAGCCTAGCTCCTCGGCGGATAACATCCGCTTCAACCTAGCTGGGCGACCAGTGTCCTGAGTAAAGAAAAATCGAGCAAGGTTTGGGCATGCTGAGCCCGGACCTCGAATGCGCCAGCATTAGCAGCGACCGGGCTCGACATCTGCACTGGACATGCCATGACTTTTAACAAACTGGCCAGACTACAGCCTCCGCCGGCCATTGCCTGGGTGAGAGATGGCAGCCATGCTGCCCGTACAGAGCTGTACAGAGAGGGGGACTCCCAAACAAGGACACAGCGCGATGCGACGAGGTGCACCGGTGTATCGCGCCATGCTGCCCATAGAGCTGCACAGAGAGGGGGTTCCCGCAATAAGACCCAGCGGCATGGAACGAAAGTGGGCGCATTAAGCAGTCTACAGACGTAGCGAGGGACGACCACTTTGCTGTTTAGAGCGCACCTTGGGCTCTGTCTCCTTCCACTGCGCACTGTCACATCCCATCGTGTCCACCGGCGCAACTATATGCGCACGCATTTCTTTTATCGCGTCATATGCCTCCCTCCAGTTCGCGGGAGCCGGGTGCGGCTTCTCCAGCGACTGTTGTACGGGCTTGGGCTTGCGGGGCGAGACCTGCGCCTTCGCCTTCGCCTTCTTGGGTGTGTTCCCCGCGACTGCGACGATCTCCTGCACAGTTTGCTCGAGTTTCACATCCTCGATGTCTGCCTTCGCGTGAACATCGGCCTTGAGGCGCTTGCTCCGGCGGACGGAAGGCCCGGGCAAGGCGATGTCTGTGTCCTCGAGTTTGAAGAGGGTGACAGACGCGTCAAAGGGGCTCTGTTCCGCTGCCAGACGCGACGATGCGGACCGCTTCATGGTTGGCAGAGTCGGAGACCGGAAGAAGCGGTGGCAAGAGAGAAAGCGCAGGGTCGCAACGGCGCGGGTGAGAGTGAAAGGCAAAGCCCGCGGTGCAATGCCGACGCGGCGCTCGCGGTCGTTGCCTTCGCCATCGTCACACCCGACTGACTCCAACTCTCACCACGTCGTACTGCGCCGGCGTCGCCTCGAGCGCCTCGTCGCCGACGACGACGCCATCGACAGGCGCATATATTCCAGTCATGGGACCGCGGTGCGCTGTGCCACGCAGCCACGGCACTTATCCGTATCAATTTACGGCTCTCATGCGACCGGCGAAGATCACAACGAGGCGTTTTACGACCCTTTTCCAGCCCTCATCGTCCTGGAAGCCGTCTCTTTATTCGGCACGACCCGCATAATGCAACCTTGCATGCACAAATCCCTATAGACATTTAAACAACGCAGCCGCGAACTCTACCCACTCTCTCCTCTGCCCATTGTGCAGACGCGCTACGACCCCAGCTGATTCATGGCTGCAACCGCCGACGCGCAGTACGCTGAGGTGCGCGTCGAGCTCGCCGACCGCCCAGACGACTCGCCGATCCGCTGCGCATTCGTTCCGCTCTCCGACGCCGACGTCAGCGCGAACCTCCGCGCGCTCGCGCACCCGCAGCGCACCGTCTTCGACAGCACCGCGGGCTACCGTGTCGACAGTGTGTCCTTTCAGCCGTGCGTCGGATACCACACGCAGGACCGCCACGTCGTGCAGCAGCTCGACGTCCATGGGCAGAAGTGGACATTCACGGGCGTATTTGACGGTGCGTGGGTGAGTATCCGTCCCAGGGCGTCTGCTCACGAACTGCGGAGCAGGTCACCTGGGCGACGCAACCGTCGAGCACACAGCGTACCACCTCCCCATCATCGTTACCCAGTTTCTGCAAAAAGCCATCCCGGGGCCCTCCGCGCCTGTCCCCGCGCCAGACACCGTCGCGGATATCCTCTCGCGCGCAATTACCTCCTTCGATGATGCCATCGCAGGAGACATCCTTGCGCTCTTCCCGGGAGGCATCGCCTCGCTCGCCGCGCGCTCCGACGAGGAGATCCGCGCAGTCATAAACGACTTTAACGCCGCGGGCGTGGGCGCGAACTACCAGAAGGCGCGCCTGTGCATGTATGGTACAACGGCGCTCGTCGCGCTCGTCGACCCCCATCATGAGAACCTATGGGTCGCGAACTTGGGCGACAGCGATGCGGGTGCGTGCAGTCTGCTCTTACATGCAGACGTCCCCTCACGTCTCGTTCCAGTCCTCACGTCACCGGGCCCCGACGGCCGATGGCAGTTCGAGATTCTCAATGATATCCACAACGGGGACAACGAATCAGAGGTGCGACGCGTGCGACGCGAGCACCCCGGCGAGCCCGATGCCGTGCTCGACGGGCGCGTCCTCGGGACCATTGCGCCCTTCCGCTGTACGTCATCGACCCGCCTTTCCTCGCATACACGCAACACTTACGCATGCCCGCAGGCATTGGCGACGCGCCCTTCAAGCAACCCGCCGAGTTCACCCGGCGCGTGCTGTACAACCTCTACCCAGGCATCCCGAACGCGTCGCAATGGGATGCCCTCCTTGCGCGCAACCGCACGCCGCCGTACATCTCCGCGCGCCCCGACGTCACGCACCGCCGCCTGCGCGCCGCCCCCGCGCTGCTCGTGCTCGCGACGGACGGGCTCGCGGAGTTGTGCGAGGACGTGCCGCGCGCGGCGCGCGCCAGCGAGTGGGCGCGCTGCGTGGGCGCCGCGTACGCCGCGGGCAAGGCAGGCCCCGAGAACCTCGCGCTGTGGCTGCTGCGCGAGGCACTGGGCGCGGACACGATGCACGTATCGCAGATGCTGACGCTGGATATGGATACGCCGTGGATGGATGATACGACGATCATCGTGCAGGTTTTATAGGTTCAGGGTTTTGGGTCATTGGTGAGTGAATTACTTAGGAAGGATATACCATAATCGCGCATTTCGTTTTGTGTATATTGAGCCACTCATTTGGGAGCGTTTCGGTTTCTTGAGCAGAGTTATAATGCCATTTCTCGTGGGTGATTAGGTCGTACTCCTCAAAACAGCTCGAAGCGCACAGCCAGTCCACTTTCGAGAGAATCCCGACTAAACATGCACGTCAGCAAAGAGGCGCAACAGGAACGGTTACACTCACAGCCTATCTCGCTCATCCGCCGCAACAACTATGAACGCCAGCACGCAGTCCCTTGCGAACCCAGGGCCGTCTATCTCGAAGTCTGCGCGAGGGCGCGGCACTGTACGGATGTCCTCCAGCGGCCGCGGCGCGCCTGGGGCGCGCGGCCAGCACGAGCGGGGCCAAAAGTCGCGCAGGCTGGTCGCGGTCGGGACGGCGAGCAGGCGTCCCTTGTCCGTCATGCAGAAAATCTGGCCGCCGCCCGGCGACAGTAGACGCTGCACGTCGCGCATCGCGGGGCTGCGCGGGCGCGGCTGCAGCGTGCGCTGCACTGTCTCGGCGAACTCGGAATCGAAAAGCGCACCGAGCGAGCCGTCCGCACCCTCGGTTGCCATGCAGTGCAAGGAGAAGGGCTGCATGTTGATGGGGTTGGTGAAGAAGGGCGTGCGGAAGACGAGCGGGATGCGGAGCGGCGTGAGGAGCGGATCTGGTAGGGAGGCGTCCGGGAGTCCAAGGGCCGTCGCGAATGAGACGGGGCCATAGTTCGTGGAGGGCAGGACGTAGAGCGGGGGCTGCAAGCCGGACTGCGGGAACTTGGGGATGTTGTCCTCTTGCACGAGGAGCCCGCGCGCCTGGATATATGCGTGTCAGAAATGGATCAGCGGGAGCGGGGGGACGCACGTTGACGGCTCTCAAGAGTTGCGCGCGCACCCACTCGGCGCCGCCCCGAGGGAGCGCGCAGCAGCGAGTCAGCGCGGCTTGCAGCGCGAAGGCGTCGCCATCCATCGCCTCGCCCATCTCTGCCGACGCGCGGGCGAACGCGTCGAACGCGGCCTGCGCGTCGTCCCACCGGAGCAAAACGTGCAGAACCTTCGCCTTGCGCCATAAGCATTTGCGCGTGACGGATTTCGGTGAGTGCGGTGTTGTGTAGGCGGGTGGGAGTGCGAGGTCGCAATCGCGCAGCGCGTTGTAGAGCTCGCCCCTTGTAGTAGGCCTGCGCGCGGTTGGAGAGAACCTGGCGCTTGTCTTCAAGGGGCGTCGTGGGCAGTGCGCTGGCGAGGGCCTCGGTGTAGAGCTATAAAAGAAAATGTTGTGGGTTGACGCGCGCATGAGGAGCTAGTGGTTGGCGCACATCTATGGCGTCGCGGTTTTTTGCGGCTTTGAATTTAGCATTGCCACGCAGCTTTAGCAATGTCAACTGATCTGCGGTGGCCATGAATATCGAGATCTAAGGAAAGTCAGGGATCGAAGACGACAGTGCCCTGGTGCAGGTGGTTACAGACATACTTACAGCGTGTATCTTACGCGCCCACGTGCCACAGTTGGCCACAAATTGAGTTTTTCTGTTGCCACAAAGCCCCATTTCCTCGCAGTCCGCATGTCTACGACTACAAGTAAGCACGCCCAGCTCGCTCGCCACTGCGATTCAGAAGCTGGTTGGTTGCCGAGTTGTCGAGATGTTCAGACGGCCGTTGGTACCGACATCACCGCGACCTTCCGACTGCACGGTGTCCATACTTGTGTGCCGTTCCTTCCCCAAAGACAACAACACATCGTAACCGCCAATTGTGACCGTTTTAGCTGCGGCATCGTGGCGACCAGCCGAAGAACAAAGTCGCGCGGCGTCCATTGGGTGGCCAAACAAGGCCAAACAATCTGCTCATTGTTCTTCGCGTGGACGAAGCGCCTTTGTTGTCGACAAAACCTCCTCACAAAAGGGCGCTTTAATGGACCCATTATCCCCCTCGCCTTCTTCTGCGACAGCTGCGCCTGGTGCGACTGCGTTTCTCTCTTTCCTTCCTCCACGACGCGCGCCATGATATCCAGCGTGCTTGCCATCGTTCTCGTTGCCTCGAGCGCGTATGCCCAACTCAACTCTTCCGTGGTCTGCATTGCAGGCCAATGTCTCCAAGGCTTCACCAATACGACGAGTGCGTTACAGCATCTCCTATCTGCAAGTTTTTGACTAACTTGCCCGTAGTTGGCACGACGCTCTCTTCACCAGGCGTCGCGTCTAGCGTGCTGCTGCTTCCGGGCCAGTACTCGTCAAGCACAAACCCCGCACTACTGCATCAACTTTTGACGGGATCTTCAACAACAGTATCACCATCACCAGGATTCAATGGCTCGTCTGTCTCCTCCCCATTCAACGTCGCCCTGCAGCCCGGCCTCGCGGTCTACCCCCAATCACTCTACTCCGGCAGCGCGCAATTCATTGCCCTGCCAACAACACCCGTGTCCAACACTTCTACTCCCCTCGCTGCATCTGCCATCTCACTATCCACCGACGTCTGGATAGCTGTTAACTCCGGCAACAACCGCCTCATTCTGTGGGACTCCGTGCCCGACGTCGCACAGCTTCCCGGCGCCCCCTCCCTGTCGCTCACCGACATCCAATCCAATGCGTGCTCGCCGCAATGCGCGGGGGCCGGCGTCTGCTCCTCGTCAGGCCAGTGCGTGTGCCCCGCCGGCTTCACCGGCGCGTCCTGCGAGACCTGCGCGCCGGGATTCTTCGGGCCGAGCTGCCAAGCGTGCCCCACGGGCTGTACGACATGCGACGACGGGGCCACCGGCTCCGGACGCTGCCTCTCAACAACGGTCGCGAACCCGCCCTCGAGCTGCAACTGCCTCAACGGCGAATGCGGCACGAATGGGCAGTGTACATGCAATGCGGGGTGGACGACCGCCGACAACGGCACGGCGTGCGCAAAGTGCGCGCAGGGCTTTTTCTTGGACGGGAACGGCGACTGCTCCGTGTGCCAGCTCGGCTGCGCGCAGTGTGCGGACGGGAGCGGGATCTGCGTGAGCTGCAAGACGGGCTTCACACAAGATGCGAACGACAGGACGAAGTGCGACGCTGTGCAGTCGGTCACGAGCACGGGGACCGTGTGCCCGGATGGGAGCTTCAGCAGCGGCACTGCGTGCACGCCTTGTTCTCCATCCTGCAAGACTTGCTCTGGCCCGACCTCCAACGATTGCATTCTCTGCGGCGACGGTCAATTCACATTGGGGGCGAATTGCGTACCAACGGACGGCAATGGCGTCTGCCAAAGTTCGAACTTGGTCGCCAACAACAATAAGCACGTCTGCGACAGTGAGTGGTCTCGAAGATGACTATGCGTAGCGTACTCAAATCCTTGACAGGTTGCCCGGCAAAATGCACGTCCTGCCAGATCCCGAACTTCACCGTCGCGTCAACAATCGACCAGCTGCAATGCACCGGATGTCTGCCTGGCTCTGTCCTGTCACAAGGCAAATGCGTCGCTAGCTGCCCCAGTGGAACTTTCTTGTCACCGCAGGACAATCTGACATGCACAGGTGCGCACATATCGTCTCGCCTACCGCTCTAGCTAACGATTTGTCCGCAGCATGCTCCTCCTCATGCGGAACGTGTGCCGGGGCTGCCGATTTTTGCCTGACCTGCGCCTCCAACCAGCTTGCCTCGAACGGGAAATGCGTCTCCACCTGCCCCACCGCCACCTTCTCCTCCGCCAACTCGTGCCTCAGCTGCCATTCCGACTGCGCGACGTGCTCCGGCTCCTCCTTCAACCAATGTTCAAGCTGCCCCGCCGATCGCCCCGTCCTCACCAACGGACGCTGCCTGCCAACATGCAGCAAGGCCCAATTCTTCGACCGCACAACCGGGAGCTGTCAATCTTGCGACTCGAGCTGCTCGAGCTGCTCTGCCTCCGGGCCTAGCAGCTGCCTCGCGTGCGCCAGCTCTACCTCCGTTCTTCGCGGGGGCTCCTGTGCCCCGGCGAACTGCAACGGCACATCTGGCGTCATCCCCGGCTTGGGTGTGTGCCTCTCCGAGCTCGTCGCCGTGCCGCAGGCCAGCGGCACCTCCAGCCCCATCCCGCTGCCCAGCATCACCGGTATCAACACGCCCGCGCCCGTCACCCGCAGCTCGGGCCGCCCGCTCGCGTGGTGGGAGATCCTCCTCATGGCGCTCGGCTGCGCGTTCATCTTCGTCTTCATCCTCATGCTCTGGCGGCGCCGCATGCGCCGCCGCCGCGCAAAGGCGACTGCCGCGTTCGCGGCCGCGAAGAACCTTAATGGGCCCTCCTCCTGGGGGCGCCGCCTGCTCGCGCTCTTCGGGCGCACGCCCGCGCAGCGGGCGCAGCGCGAGGAGCTCAAGCTCGCGAAGCTGCGGCATACAGAGACAGAGCGCCACGCGCGAGAGATGGACAAGCTCTCCGCGCTCCCGTCGTACTACCGCCGCGTGCCTGCGCCGCGCTACGACGAGGACGACGAGGGCCCGGACGAGAATGCCACCCGCCGCATGTCCGCGCTGTCGGCGGGCTCGGTATACTCGCAGGTGACGGGCGCGCCGCGGCGCGCGCCGGACGTGCGCCAGCCCGTGCGGGGGCCCGAGCCAATGGCGTCGCGCTTCTCGTGGACGACGTCGGGCTCGAGCGCCGCGTCGTCCAAGCGTGCGCCGACGGAGGCGCAGCGCTATGCGAACGCACATCGTCAGGGGAAGCCGGAGAGCCCTGAGGGCGCGCGTGGCGCGTATTGGATGGAGCCGGCGCGCACGGGCGGAAGCAGCGGGAGCGAGGGCTCACGCAATCCGTTCCGCAGGTGATGCGTACTGGTGTTGGTTGATTTCTCTCGTCGCATCTTGATTCATCACTTGCTCTCACATATACAATCGTCAGTCTCATTTTCAGGCGCCCGCGGTGGCTGCCTACGACAACTCATTTCGTAACATACGACTTACCTGCATATTTCGGATTCCACATTTGTAGCGATAGACTAGTACCATCTGGACGTGTAATTGAAACATATATCATTATCGAACAAACGCTCTCAGGCTTCGAGTTCGGTTCATGCTGCACTTCTTGGTGGGTCAGAGGATATCATGTAATACAGACTCTACACATGTGCCCTGTACTAACACATCCAGTCCTTTCGTTGCCCGCTGAGAACATCCCACTACTAGACTCGGTAGAAGTAGACATCGCCCGTCGCTCTGCTGCACTTCTTGGTGGGATCATAGTTGTCAGGAAACCGGGGCAGGAGGACATGTACGTATGGTGGAAATTTCGACGGTGGCGGTGGCGCCCGATCAACGCCCGGCTGGTGGATTGGCGAGAAGACAGCGTAGGCACAGTTGAATGAGCGGGGACCCGGAGGGAAGTGGGGAGACTGTCCGAGTCCGTCTTCAACTTCAAGTTGCGGTAAGTAATAAAGTGTAAGTACTATGTGCTGTCACCACCGCTCGCCGAAGGAGTTGGCAGAACACTAACTTACTGGACTCCACTGAACGCGCCTATGCTGATAAAACAACGACTCGTTGCCGACATCCACATCGTCGTGGACGTTGATGTCACTCGAAAGTACTAAGGCTGAGCGCTTTGAAACGCGCGCGCGTTGCTTCGTCATCACCACGCCTTGACGGTCTACTACTATGTACAACACCATCCGGAGTTCTGAGTCGTAGACATAGGCGAGCGCAGATCATCACCACCTGTAAGGCTTGCGCTGATGCTCGTACTAAGGCGCTATCTTCTCGTGGACCATCACTGCGCTTGCACGCGTGCCCCACTCACCAGGCTCGCCGCCGCCACCAGTTCACAATCAGAGTCCCCCACCTCCAAGGCTCACCACCCGGGTCCACCACGCTCTCTTATAGGCCTCCCGCGCGCGCGTAGCAGCGCACTCATGCCTTTCGGTCCCGAGGCTCAGGCGCCTCACGAAGGTTGGGTCCGCTATGCCCGTGCAGTACGGGCGGAACAGTGCGTGATACACACGGATCTAAAGAAGTACGAATTGTGATCCCCTACACCGCACCCGTTGCCACGCACACCGCAGTGAGACCCGTACCAGGGCATAACCTTGTCCATTCTACGCAAGGTTGCCTGCAGAGACGACACCGCGCTAGTAACTCCACATTGGCAGATCTTTCTTATAACAGCGTACTTGCCATTGGAGATGGAGCAGTCCTCACAGTTCAACGGTCAGCTTGAAGCTTGACCGCCGACTCTCAAAATCGAGCGCGAGCGCTTAATCATGTCATCTCCAAACTCGTCGACGAGTTCCCTCAATTTCTCAAATTTCTCCAAGGACAGCGACATATCTGGCCATGACTCCGTGCATAAGGAGGAGACTTCCGACCTTGCTCCCGTAGACGGTGGCGCCCAGGCGTGGACGTTCGTCCTCTGCTCATTCGTCCTGGAGAGTTTTGTTTGGGGACTACCGTTTAGGTACGTCCACACAGTCACGTACTTTTCTGACACTGAATTGGCGGTGTGAAGTTATGGTGTATTTCAGCAGTGGTATCTCAGCAATCCGCCGTTCGAGGGCACGTCTGAGGCAATTATCAACGCGATTGGGACCATCGGGCTCGGCATCCTATACATGGAAGGCATCTTGCTCGCATTCGTTTTCCAGCGCTTCCCTCAATGGCTCAGGCCCATGATGGTTGGGGGCCTCGTTGTGTGTGTTTTCTCTTTGCTCATCTCGAGCTTTGCGACCAAGGTGCGCGTTCCGGAGAGCATGTTACAATGCTTCCTAAATTAATACGCCCAGGTATGGCACCTCATTATTCTTCAAGGCGTTGTGTATGGAACCGCCTCAGGCTGTCTCTACATGCCCGCCATTTTCTGGGTACGCGTCTTCTTGATAAATGATGTGTTTTGATCTCACAATGGTCTTCCAGCTACCAGAATGGTTTGACGTGGTCAGTACCCGCCTTCTCTTGCTTTCTGTTCCTACTCATGGGCTTGATTGCTACAGCGCCGCTCTTTTGCAAGTGCCTTTATATTCAGCGGGGGTGGCCTCGGAGGCACTATCTTCCCGCTCGCAGCCAACTACCTACTCGAACGCGTCGGCTTCCGCTGGACCATCCGCATCATCGCCCTCATAGTAGCAATATTTGGCGGAGTCGCCATCATCGGTGTGAAGCCGCGCTTGCCTATCCCGCCCCTGAGCAGCCGCAAGACGGCCCCTGCCCCCGACCTCTCGTTCCTCAAGTCGCCGGTGTTCATATCAGTCGTAAGCTCGTTAGCTCAGAACGCGAGAGCCAATCACATTGAGATCAGCGGCCTAGGGCATCTCGATTTTCTTGCAGGGACTCGCATACTTCCCCGTGGCAATCTATATTCCGACTTACACTGTCGCCCTTGGGCACTCAAGCCTCAGCGGGGCGCTTGCTCTGGCCGTCTTCAATATGGCCACCGTCGTCGGTATATCCATAACGTGTAGCATGTCATACTGAGATGTTGATGTTATTGCAGGACAAATCATATGTGGCTTCTATTGCTCGGATTTCGGCCCTTACACCCACGTCATGCTCTTCTCAACAATACTGTCCTGCGTCATGGCGTATGCATTGTGGGGTTTTGCGCATAGCCTCGCATTAGTCTTTGTCTTTGTCGTCATGTTCGGGATGATTGTACGTGGAGATTTTCACACACATCTTCGAACTGCCTGACATATTATGTCTCAGAGTGGCGGCTTCAGCGCTATCTGGACGCCAGCAGCCGCCGAGGTCCACGGTATGCTCGGTCTGATTTCCCATTTGACGAGATTAGCTTACGCGAAATACAGCATCCCAGCCCTGGCCGCCCTTCGCATTCTTCGGCGCTTGGAAAGGGCTGGCAGCCATCTTTGGGCCGAACATCGCTGCCGTTCTTCACCGTGACCGCACCAATGGCAGCTCCGCGGCGCACTCGGGCGCGGGACAGGGTGGCTGGGGTGGCTTCGGATTCACAGGTGCGAATCGCCAGCTTGATCTATTCTCTTGGAATCAGTTGACTGATGGCTCCTTGTCTGTAGCGATCACTATCTTTGTTGGAAGTATGATGGCGGCGGCGGCGGCGGGGTCGGTAATATCGTCGTTCTTGCGGGTGCACAAAACGCGGACGGAGTCGACGCGCGGGAAGGGAAAGAGTCGACGTCACCCTCGCCTTTCGCTGTTTGAGTATAGCGATGAGGTATAGCGGGCTAACACTTGAAGAAGAAGCTGCAGTAATCACTAGGTAACTATGTACAAGTCTAGAGGAATATCAATAGCGGGATGTCATAACGCATGTGGAGGCCATATGACGATTGTCAGAGCCCCGGGAGCGCCGACTAGAACGGCGGCTTGAATACATCCACGTCAAGATGAGCGAAGTGCAACCCGAGACACCGCACCAGGGGATGTGTGCACTGTCGAGATAGACGATGAGGTGCGCGACGTTCGGGCATGCACGCCCTGTCGGCTCAGGATTTGAAACTTGGGCCATGAGAGGTTCACACGCCGATGAAGACTGATATGCGAAGTTTACGGCTGGGAGGGAAACACTCTGCAGTATTCAGGGTCGGGGCGGGAGGGGATGATACTGGCAGAGACGAGGGTGAATAGGCCCGGGTCAGAGGTTTGGGGCACTTGCTGGGCATATGGGCATGGATCATGCAGAAACCGCGCACGCAGGAGTCGGCTTTCCTGCAACACAGACACGAGCGAAAGAAAAAACACATACGTCGATTGATAATCTGAAACTTGAATGAAAATGTGCACACTGAGTACTGTGCATGATAAGATACAAACCCGCTGGGCTGCTCGGGACGTACATATACGGAAATCACCAGACATTACCCTAAAGACCAAGGAGCAGAAGACGAATATCCACGCCTAGTCGCCGTCGTCTATGCGTCCGTGACTCGTGTCGACGACGGGCTGAATACTTAATACGAGTCGCATGGTAGTCTTCAGGTCATCAGAGGAATGACGCGAAATCTAAGCAACAAAAAATACATCGTCAGGGGGGAGAAAAGCTGCAGGATGATATGGAACACGATGTTGCGTCGAAGCATCCGTAGAGGCAGTGCTAGTCGAAGTGGGCATGTGGGCACACGACCTTCTCCGAAGCGTTCCCTCCGGCTTGAAGAGGTTTCAAACTGTTTCAACTCGCGTGTCAGCGTCACAATCTGTTGCGAGCAAAGGTACCTGAGGCTTACAAGTGTTTAATTCTTTGCAAGCTCTCACGATTACACCCGGTTATATATTTGCGTCATATCTGGGGCTCGTTCCTATGTGGACACGAATCTCATGCGATTATTATGATGTTGTAGTTCAATTGGAGCTGGGTTACAAGGGCTGGGGACTTGTAATCCGGGCCACAAGTCGCGGCAAGATTTTTCGCTGATGCGGCCAGACGTTGTGAATTGGTAGGTCTCCAGGCGAGGATGAAGTCGGTTTCAGTTAGTAGCTGACATGCAACAGACAGTGTTGTTGTTTCGGGTCGCTTGAGCGAGGGCGTGGGAAAGAGCAGACGACTCAGCGCGCGGCGGCCACATCGGTTGGGCCTTACCTTGTTCCCAAGGATTCCGAACAATCCTGGCGCCTTCCTGAAGATTTCGGACACTATGAAGGCACGTATGTACGATCTATCGGGCCAAGATTGACTCGGCGTCCGGATAGGTGTGCGACTCCTTGGGACTGAGTTGGGACTGAGTTGAGATCCTTGCGCTGGCGAAATATTCTTTCGATGTCTTCGCTGTCACCGTCAGCCCGCCGTTTAAGCCGGCTGTCGAATGTCGCCAAAGTCTTGCGTTCAACTGCGCTGGACCTGACCGATGTATCGAAGACCACTGGCCGAATGACTGTTTTCCAGCCGGTAGACTCGGAGTCTCGGAGATGCTGGTGCAGCGCTCAGCGACCGCACTCGCCTTTTGCGCAGCGGCTCAAACTTGGCAGATGACAAGCGCTCTCTCTTATAACAGCGCTCTGGCCGTCAAGAATGTAGCAACCCTCTCTGTCCAACGAGCGTGAGCTCCCCCGACTTTCAAAGTCCGAGCACGCCACCATGTCCTCTGCACCGTCCGCGAGCTCGTCAACGACCTCCCTCAAGTTTTCAAGCTTCTCCAAAGACACGGACACGTACAACGAGACTGTCCTCGGCCATGAACGCACCCGTAAAGACGGGACTGCTGTTCTGGCTCCCGTAGATGGCGGCGTTCAGGCGTGGACGTTCGTCTTCTGCTCTTTCGTCCTGAACGGTCTTGTCTGGGGATTTCCAAACAGGTACTTCGACGCAGTCAAGTACTTTGCTGACGCTGACTTGGCGGTGGGCGGCAGTTATGGTGTATTTCAGCAGTGGTATCTCAGCAATCCGCCGTTCGAGGGCACGTCTGAGGCAATGATCAACACGATTGGGACCGTCGGGCTCGGGATTCAATACATGGAGGGCATTTTGCTAGCATTTTTGTTCCAACGCCTCCCGCATTGGATCAGACCAATGATGGTTGGGAGCCTCGTCGTTTGTGTGACCTCCATGCTCATCTCGAGCTTTTCGACCAAGGTGCGTGTTCCGCAGAGCTTGTTACAATGCTTCCTCAACCAGTATGCCCAGATCTGGCACCTCATATTTCTCCAAGGTGTTGTGTATGGGACCGCCTCTGGCTGTCTTTACCTGCCCGTCATTTTCTGGGTACGCTTCTTCTTGCTATTGGATAATGTATCTTATCTCACGATGATCCTCCAGCTCTCAGAATGGTTTGACGTGGTCAGTGCCAGTGCCTGCCTTATCTCCCTTTCGTTCCCTTCTCATTGGGCTGCTTACAGCGTCGCTCTTTCGCGAGTGCCATCATATTCAGTGGGGGCGGCTTCGGAGGCGCCGCCTTCCCGCTCGCAGCCGACTACCTCCTCCAACGCGTCGGCTTCCGCTGGACCATCCGCGCCATCGCGCTCACAGTGGGAATTCTCGGCGGCGTTGCCATCCTTGGTGCGAAGCCTCGCTTGCCCATTACGCCTGCCGGATGCCGCAAGACGGCTCCCCTAGAATTCTCGTTCCTCAAATCGTCGGTGTTCTTATCACTCGTAAGCTTGTTTCCCATGGATTGCTACTCATGTTGACGATCAGTGGTCTAGGGCACTACTGTCTTCTTGCAGGGCCTGGCATACTTCACCGTGTCAATCTACATTCCATCTTACACCGTTGCCCTCGGGTACTCAAGGCTCTGCGGGACGCTTGCTTTGACCGTCTTCAATTTGGCCACCGTCGTCGGTACGTCCCTCGACGTATACTAACAGGTGCGACTGAGATGTTAATGTCACTGCAGGTCAACTTATCTGTGGCTATTATTGCGATTTTGGCCCGTACACCCATGTCATGCTCTTCTCAGCTACACTGTCCTCGATTCTGGCATATGCGATGCGGGGTTTCGCGCATAGCCTTGCATTACTCTTCGTCTTTGTCGTCATGTTCGGGGTGATTGTAAGCGGAATCATTTGTACACCTGTGCGCTGCATCTAATACGTCATATCATCAGAGTGGCGGCTTCACCTCCATCTGGACGCCCGCTGCCGCCGAGGTCCACGGTAAGCTCATCGGTCTGATTTCCCGCATGACGAGTTTAGCTTACGCTAAATACAGCATCCCAGCCCTTCTCGCCCTACGCATTCCTATGCGCTGCAAAAGGGCTGGCAGCTGTCTTCGGGCCGTTTGTTGCAGCCGTTCTTCACCATGACCGCGCCAATGGCAGTTCCGCGTCGCAGTCTGGCGCCGGACAGCATGGCTGGGGTGGCTACGGATTCACAGGTGCGAAACGCCAGCTTGGGCTATCTCTTGATGTTCGTCGACTGAGGGGTCCATGTCTGCAGCGATCACTATATTTGTGGGGAGTATTATGGCCGCGGCGGCGGTGGGGTCGCTCATCTTGGCGTTCTTGCGGGCGCGCGCAATGCGAACGGGTGGGAAAGACTCACCTTGCCCTGCATAAAAAGTACAGCGTACTCTTACCTCAACACAGCAACAGTAAATAATATACGCAAGATATAAAGCTCTCTGTACAGTAACTTTATTGTAACATTATAGGTGTACTTATATGACATATTTTACAATATCAGAACCGTTCGATGTCGCCTTCGATATACGACGGCCGGTCGGGTCCTGCAGCTGAAGCATCCCGCCAGTAACCCTCCCTAGCAGCTCGGTGCCCATTTTCTCGCCCCTCTCCAGGTACACCCGCATGTGCTCCGCGACGTCCGCGGTCAAAAACCGCACCACTCTTGGCGCGGAACAGTCCAGCGCCATTAAGGCTTGCATGAGCGCCCAAGGCCGCTTGCGCAGGTCCACTTCGGGCTGTGCAAAGTGCAGCCCAATATACCGCAGGCGGGGAAGCGGGCCTAGCAGGGGCACGGGCGGGTGTTCGAGGTAGAGGATGAGGTGGGCAAGATTGGTGCAGGAGCGCTCGATGTCGCGAAGAGGGGTAGCAGCATATTCCAGTCCGGGTTCGACGAGGGATACGTGAATTGTCTTCAATTGACGGCCTTGGTAATTAATTAAGAAGTAATTTCACGTGTTGGAGGAGACGATGGCGTGGCGGACGGAGGGGAAGAGCGTGTAGGTGGGATCCGTCATGAAGGCCCGGCCTACGCTCAGGTAGGTCAGATGGGGGGCACGGTATAGCGCGTTCACGGGTAGAGGATTGCTATCAAAGAGGAGTGTGCGCATGTGCGGCACGGCGGTCAGCACTGCGTTGACGGTATCCTTCAAAATATCCATTTCAGTGTAAACGAGCCCCGCGAGATCGAGCTTGCGCAATGATTTTCCACTCGTCTTCACCATAGCATCCATGAAAGAGAGTCCCTGGGGCCGGTTGAAAAAGAGGGCGTGGGCGTGCCGGCATGTGAAGCTGACGAGGTTGGGAAAGCGACTGGCGAGGTCATGGAGTTGCTTCGGGGAGTTGGGGGAGGAGGCAATGATGAGGTGATGCACCTGGAATCCAAGCGCTGCGTTGACATTGCCCGTCGCCATCATAGACTCTGTGGATTCAGAGATGATTTGCTGGAGCCTGTGCGCGCGGTCTTTGCTGCGGATGACCACAACACGATATTGAAGGGGCGCCGCGAGTGCGTGAAAGCCCTTGCAGACGAGCATCAAAGAGCGTACTTCAAAAAGCAATGTGCGGTATGCCACGTAAAGCTGTGTCTCGGACTGGAAGGGGGTGGGGCTAGGAGGGGTTCCTACGTCTGAGTCGAAGGGGTCCACAACGTCGATGTCCATAAGTTCCGGAGAGTAAACCGCATGCTCGAATATCTGTGCACATCTCTGCAGGGAGTCGGGGCACATTTGGCTGTCGCCGTGAAAAGACATGATGAGCGGACGGTGTCCGTAGCGCGTACATTCTCTATGAGTGTCTACCTCGCGACCTGGGGCAGCCACAAAAGGTTTTAGTAATCCGGATGCATGATGCAATACAAAATTGACCTTGAGGGATGTTTGGAGGAGCGGTAGGGGCAATTCGATCCTACCGGCGGGCCCAAGGACCGTGGCAGATGTCGAGGGTCGACGTCTCGGCTACTGCCTACTACCACCAACGCAAGGAGATGATCCTCAGGATCGCCTATAAATTCCGCAGAAGTTTTACTTACATCTCGGAGGAAGGGCCGGCGGGCGCAGGGCCTGCGGTGAAGATTTGCAGAGACTTGCTAGTGCTGGTGGTACTACGGTCACGAGTCGGAAGGCGCCTGTAGGCGGCTATTTGACGTCCATCACGTCAAGGCTGGTCTCTCGACCTCAACGGCTTCGTCTGAACTATATCAACGCTGCCGACTGAGCCCTCTCCGAATATTCTCTCACACATCCACGTTCTGTCGATAGTACCAAGCGATTTTCGGTGCCCAACTGCCATCAGACCTTCTCCGACGGCCCCTAGCTCGAGCTCACCCTTGTCACTCACCCTGTGGGCACTGGGTCGCATAGTACTCGCTGCAAGGCGCCCGGGGTACAACCTTCTATCTCCCAGCGCATCAAAGAGCGCGCGGCCTCGACTTGTGTTCCACGGCGGAGTGGCGCGGCGGTGTCGAGTTGACGTGAGATCTCGTCGCTGGGGGAGGAGGGCGGGATGCGTTCGTGACAAGCCGCAAGTAAGCCCTCGTCGTAGTCCCGGCGTGCGTGCGGGAGCATGATCATTGACAATTAAGTGGCTCTTACAGGTCCCTAAGCCGGCGTTGACGTGAAGCACAGTCCTCGCGTCGCACTCGAGCTTCCCCGATGTATCGCGAGAGCTCGTTTTGGTCGGGAAGACTACGAATCGCTGAAGGACACTTGGTGCGTAGCAGCAAAGCTGGCCCACAAAAGTTGTTGGACACAGTTCATCCTGATTCGAGTACTTGAGTCTTGTGCGCGGGAGATTCTTCACCCACACGACAAGTCAGCTTATCTATTTTTTGACCCACCTTCCCGCCGCAAACCGCTTCCATCTGACACATTCTTAGAGCACCTGATTGCAAATGTAGGTCATGATCCACCTCGCGATGCGATGCTGATATATCACCTTCCTCCGGGACGTTACAGTCCCGGACGTCCCGACGCGTGTGCACAAGCTATGATTCGAAGTGAATGGTCAAGTCTCGGACAAAGTGCACCGCCAAACCGACTAGCATTACAATAAGCACTCTTTGAATGCTACTCGTTCGTCGATGATGGCGGAGCGCAGCTTCAAATTCACGGGTAAGCAGGATCATTCCCAGTAGTCTCCCTCGGTCCTGTACAGTCCTGTACTCATCTTACCTGCTGCTACAGATTTCGTGTCTCAGAAGTTAACACGATGAAAAGACTAATCAATTGCGACTGCCGACGCATTTGTCAACGCAGTCGCCAGGACCCGAGCCGAGACTTCGGTCGAGTGAATTCAACGAGGTCGTGGTCGACAGCTGGAATTTGCGTTCAGATACGTTCGGAGGTATGCGCATATGGATAGAACGGTGTTCACGCTCCTTTCCAAAATAAAACTACAAAACCTCTCTGAGCAGCAGGCGCGTCGCTCGCCCCTCAGTGCGATGTTCGGCCTTTGATAGTATGTATACGGCGTCTGTCTCAATTTCCCCTTATGTGTTGACACATCTAATTACTTCGTAAGCCGAAGGCCAGACTTCGGTACCAACAAATCGGCTCAACACAAAGCCGGGGGTTGCGCATGCCTTCGGCGAGCGAGTTGGCATGAACGCGACAAGGGCCATAAGTAAACTCGATGTCCGGTTGATTGAACCTTCACAGAAGGGAAGATGTCCTCCGACTCATTCACCGGTACGCTCAGTAACTTGGATGTCCCAAGTACTCCATATGGTATGTGTTCAATCACAGTATGTCTGCAAAGTTGACCCTCGTGTCGAACTCCCCATAGTGCGCCCGGTCCTTGGGAAGGTCAAGAAGGCCATCCTCCTCGCGCTATTCTGTCTTGCCCAGTTCATGGATGCCTTCGTCGCATCGGCTCTATTCCCTGCAATCGTCGCACTAGAAGAGGGCCTCGGCATCGCCGCCAACGAAGTCACCTGGGTCTTCTCGGCATACTCCGCAACTTTCGCCGCCTTCCTGCTCATCAGCGGCCGCATCGCCGACATATACAGCGCAAGCGCGTACCATCGACAGCCTTTCCTTTCGTGAGCTACAACTGACTGTGATTGTTCACAGAATGGGCCTTTGTTGTGGGTGCCGCCTTAGTCGGTCTGTTCTCTTTGGGGTGCGGTTTCGTGCATGGCAAGGTGGCTCTGTTCATTCTGCGCGCACTAGCAGGTGAGCAAGCCCTGACGTCGTACCCTTCCGTTTCTGACCGGCCTTTGTCAGGCATTGGAGCCTCCCTGACAGTTCCCTCGGCGTTGAGCCTCATCGTCGAATGGTTCCCGGAGCCCGACGAACAAAGCCGTGCAATTGCGTTGTTTGGAGCAGGTGGCGGTGTGGGAAATGGTCAGCTCCCGCTCAACTCTCACCGTCTGAATTTTGATCTGACACCAGCGAGCAGTCATGGGCGTTGTCATCGGCGGGGCGTTCATTCAGTGGGCAAGCTGGAAGTGGATATTCTACTTCGTGTGCATGCTCGGCGTGCCCATGGCCGTCTTTGCTGCGCTTTTCGTTCCCCCGTCTGCTCCTCGTATGCATAAACCTTCATGGAAGAGACTCGACCTCGGGGGAGTGGCTCTTATCACCAGTACGTCGCCTGGTTCCGGACATGGTCAGGTATTTGATGACGCTGACGTGCTACTGCGTTACGTAGCCTCCATAGTCTTGTTCGTCTATGCTGTTACCACGGGAGCAGCTACAGGCTGGGGGGCCGCCCGAGTGATTGCGCCCCTCGTTGTTGCCGTAATTATTGGGGCTGCGTTTTTCATCCTAGAAGCAAGATTGGATCCTCATGTCGCATCCCTGTGCGTTCTAACTTTTTGCTCTCATCGCGAACATTGCGCTCACACCGCTCTCCGGTCAGGCCTCCGCATACGTGGCGCTACAAGAATGTTCCCATCTTGGGCGCCGTCGCTTTCGTCCCCTACTTCTTCTGGTGCTCATGTACGTTCCTCCAGTGTGTTGAATACTTAGACATTTGCTAACGAGTGGTGCAGTGTTCCTTCAACTCATGCCGCTGTTCCAGGACGTCTACCAGTGGAGCGCCATCATGACCGCCGTTCGTTTTTTACCGACCGGGGTGTTCGCCGGTGCCATCGCGGGGCCGAGCGGCTCCTTCCCGAAATATGTCAGCCCAAAATGGACCATCCTGGGCGGTCTCGTCTTCGACATCATCGCGACCGTCTTGCTCGCACTCGGTGACACAAGAGAAAAGTATGTATCTGATGATCCGTTGCGCCTGTGTCGATGGAGCTCACGTACTTTGCGCAGGTACTGGTCCATGCTGTTCCCTGCATTCATCATTGGCACCATGGGCAACATGGTGGTGTACACCAACACCAACATTGCGCTGTTCATGAAGTGAGGGCGATACATCTCGTATCTGGTATGCAACCGCTGAACAATCTTTAGTACGCCGCCAGAAATTGCTGGCGTTACCGGAGCTATCTTCAATTCGTCTGCTCAACTGGGAATTGCCGTTGGACTCGCCGTCGTCACAACAATCTCCACCTCGATCGATAAGAAACGTGTCACGGCCGGGGAGGATGTCGGGTACCACGGTATCGCCGACGGATTTTGGTTTGTGGTTGCGGTCATCGCTGCGGAAGCCTTGGCGGTCTTAATTTGGTACAAAGTTGACGGTCAAGTGGTCGACGATGTAGAAGGGTCAGACAGCCTTGCAGTCAAGGAGAAGGGTGACGAGCCATCGAAGTAAGTCAGTGTAGACCTTGCGTGATTAGTACTTGGCGCGGTTCAGCGGCAAATTGCCATCATTGCGCATTTTGAGGCAAGCTTGGGACATGGTCATCAGCGTCATGAGGATGTCCTGCGCTGCGGTGATACGGCTAGCTAGCCAGGATAGGGCCTGCGCATGTGACGGCTCTCCACGTTTGCTCGAAGAGTTCGTCATCATCCGTGTAAGGCCAAAGTCCGACCGCCGTATCGATGTCCAGGTGGCGGAGCTTTGGTGTGTGGACAGGAAATTTATAACGCCCCCTGGCCAGCACATAGTACCTAGTGCTGGAGCAAAGAAACAGACTCTAGAGCGAGGTCAATGAGTGACTGTGTCGAAGAGTAAAAATGATTAGTACTACGTGCCGGGCACCCTTTCGTCAGCATTCAACTTCAATGCCCCGAGGCGCGTCTTTTCCGCAGTGCTCTTGTATATTTTCTCCACACGGTCAGACAGATGTCCAAGTCTGCGGTGGTAGGCTTCAAGCGACTAGACTTGAAAGTGGGATGCCTCGTGCGCATCCGGGCCGGTTGCCGAGTTCCCCGCGACGGTGAACTTTGCGCCTTGCCACAGGCGCCTACGTCCGCTGCAGCGTCCGCGACGCGTCCATCCTGCGTCCGACCATGAGCAAAGTCCCTTCGAAGTCAGAAACACCCGAGACACCCAAAACATTATCCATCGACGCGTCATGTGCCCCCGAGCTTGTTGAATACTGGGCGCACAAGTACCGCGATGTGAAGCGGGAGATGGACGCGCTTCAGGTTGGTCCACACATCCCGACCACTGTAACATTTTCTGGGCTGTACCTCACGGCTTTCCAATTGTACAGGGTCGACTCGCGATGACGCCCGATCGTGATGCGCTGCACGTCAAGCAGGCGCCGCTCGGCGAAGTCCCCGTCGTGGAACCTCGCGACAGGAAGCCTCAGCCCGCCGGCGACGACGACCAGCGTGCGCTGCTGCTCGATGCACGGCGCAAAATTGATGTGCTGAACGCAGAGCTTCTGCATGAGGCGCGCGAGAAGGCCGCACTCAGCGCCCGCGTCGCGCAGGCGGAGCTCAAGGCCGTGGGCACGCAAAAACAGGTACGCCGCCGCGGCGACCCAGATCTTGCGCGATCTCAACAACAGTGGGCGAAAAGGTCGAGCATTTTTTCGCACAGTGCGTGGGGCTCGCGCTCGAGGCGGACAGCAGCAGGCAGAAGAGGATACGCGCGATGCTTCCAGCGCTGCACCTAGGCTCCTTCCCGCCGGCAATGAAGTACGCGGTGCTAGGCACCGAACCAGCTGACCTGCACGACGCAGTGGCCATTAGGAATCTGGAAGCGGTACGTCGTCCCAGTGGTTTGTGTGTATATCCGACGGTAATTTCATGGCCCGCACAGTACTGCGCGGCGCACAAACCAAATAGGTGAGCCACAGGATGTCGTAAAGGGACCGCCCATCGACCATGATTTTTCTGATCCATAGCGTAATGCAATTTGTTCAGCGCCCGCCGATGTCGCTACCAGTGCGCATCGGGGCGTGTGGCCAGCACGGGTATTGGTATTATCCTGGAAATTACCGCACACCCTTCGAGCTCATCATTGAGGGCAAGCCCGGCGAGGTACGCCTAGCGATGCAAACATTCTGCCCTTCGTGGTGTACTCACATGCGCCTCACTCAGTGGCTCTACCTCGGCAGGTACATAAGCACAGAGCTCCGCAATCCAGACGAGCAGATGCACCTCTCCGAGTGGATGTCGCTCGACGAGCTCGTACGTCCCGCTGTTCTCTTCTCCTCGGTGCCGCCTAACCCGCACCCACAGACGAAGGCCGAGCATTGCCTGCGCTCTGCAAGCCTGGGCCTCCCCGCGGGCCAGTATGCGTCGCACGCCGCGCAGCTCGACCTCAAGCGGCGCTACGACACGGGCGAGTGGGTTATCCCGTGCTACATGCTCCAATGTGTCGGCTTCGACTACGGCTTTCACAATACGCTGCACGGAGTCTCCGGCGCCGACACGTCGCGTGTCACTTCTGCCAGCGAGAGGAATGTGCAAGGCCGCAGGAGCGGGAAAGTCGTGCCTGCGAAGCGCACAAAGGAGGAGAGCTTGATTGACCCCACGCTGCTAGACGGGGACGGTGAGCCGGCGGGCTTGTCGTTGCTGATGTTCGACTCAAAGAAGATGAAGTTGTTCTGATTAGGTGCCGTGTCGTTGATTTTCTTGCTTGGCGCTTTCTTGTCGTGCTTTGCTCCTCACGCATGCTATTGTACGTAGACTATCTTGCCCCCGACGCTGGCCTTACCCTATCCCCTACTATTGCTTTACTCATCTTGGTATTGACGGTCCATCATAGCTATACACCCCCGATCGCATTCTGTATACATACACCCATAGTACACTGCACATAACGTACAGGTTGCTCACACCCTCTTTCATTTCCGCATCCAAGCCACCGCGCGTTCTGCTTCTGAATTTTCCAAACAAGAAGGCGCCGCTCCTCCGCACCGTCAGACCCATATACATACGTATCCGGGGCACCGCACCGTTCTCTGTGCGCGCGCATCAGTATCGGATAGGGAGAGCCTCGGAGGGGCGCCGTACATATGTGCTTCCCGCCTTCGGACAGCGCGCGCGACATATGGCCCAGGCGCGCAGTGCCGGAAACTTATTAGGCGTGGCGACATCGCCCGGCTTCGCTGGCTGCGCAAGGCGCTTTGACAAGGGGGTGCCTAGGGCGACCGAGGCCGGCTTCATACGGCGAGCACTCTGGGCCGTAGTTGATGCGCACCGCCTCGACTCGGGGGGCGGGGGACTAGAGCACCCAGCGGGCCTGTCAATACAATTGGTCAAAGTCAACAGGAAAGGCATCCGGAAGTGCAGATCGTGTTTTCCATCCAGTAACACTTGAACAAGGTTACGCAGTGGTGGCGGGGTGATTGAGTTAAAGGTATAGCGTGTATCTCGTTGACCGATAAAGTCGCAGGGGAAAACTCGCGGGGCGATGGCAAAGATAGCAGGAAGCACACCGGCAGATGCACGCCAGGCACTGTGGCGGAACGACTGTCTTCCGACTACACACACGCAGCAACGGTGGCCGCGGCCTGGCACATGGATGCCTCCGCCAGTGACCGCGCTTAAATGGCTCTTTATTCGAGCTTTGGTGTGATAGAATCGGGGATGATTGAGATTAGCCCCTCCATCGATGCAGAGATACATTAATGGTGGTCGATAGAGATTACTTACTGTAAGTAGTACGGGCCATTGAACATTTACTCGCTTAAGTCAGCTGAGGCGTCGGAGCGTTCACGACTTTGTCGAGGTCCTAACGGGGGAAATGAGCATCCAACGGGGCACACAAATGACCAAGGTCAATATGTACATGGGCTGCTCAGATGGAAACGGGCGGGATAGCTGGTAGCTGTCAGACAGCGAATATCCGCCCGCCGCACCGGCGCGTGTATAAAAATACGTAATGGCCGTGCTATTTGGCTGGAACAAATAATGCGGGCGGGGCGCGCGGAGAGTGAACTCGTCCTCCCCGCTCAGCTCCGTTGCATCATACACCAGTCTGTAGCTAAGTTTTGATCAGTATAAATCTCCAGCTATTCATTTTGTTTCATCGCGGTTCAGTGCTTGCAGCCGAAGATCTCGAGTGTTGCAGTCAAGTTGCAATCGCTTTGCTCAGAGCTACGAGGATGCTCAGAACTCTGTTGGAATTGACGCTTCTATAGCTATACCGTCTAGCATCACTTCGTCAGCCCCTCCTCTCTGGACCTCGGCGGCGACGCCGCGACGAGCGCTACTTCCAGCGACGAAGACGCCGAGGGTAATGGAGAAGGCCAGGCCAAATCCAATAAACAGGTCGTCAGTCCTGTCACCATTTGCATTGGCGTCTCCCCCGAGTCTACCTCCTCTAAGGCTGCCCACGACGCGGCTCAGGATTTTCTAGCACTTCTCAAGGGCTACGAGAATCACCGATGTTAATATCGACTTGCGCGAATCGCACTCCGCGCGCGAGGGCAGTCCTCAACGTCTCGAGCCCGTTGGTGACCTGGACCTGCTCGTAGACGTCGTTACTCCCCTCACTCCTGCCCTCGGCCTCCGCATCTCTACGGCCAGGCCCGACGCTCAGGGGACGATGGCCCTCGTGGTGACAGCGATAGGCTTCTGGGCCTTTCGTTTCGTGCCGCCATGCCCTCATCGGACCAAGGAAGCCAACATCGACCGTTGCGTTCGCCACCCAGAAGCCCTCCTAATCCAGACCGGTCATGGCTTCCAGGGCAATACGATAGAGCTCGGTGTGGTTTGTCCATCAAATCAGACCGTCCACTAACCTCAATCTTATTTATATGTAGGAACGAAGCTGAAGGCTGACGAATTTACGGGCAAATATCCTCACGGAAACGCCAACTGGGAGTTCCAATATCCCGAAGGTCGTCTGCTTCCACTTTTGGGCACCATAACCGACGACTTGATGCGCGACCCCGACATGTGGGACCCGTACGGCGAGCCATGTTTGTTGGTCGTCAAGGACGGCAATGCCACTGGCACCATCGGCCGCGCGAACGGCATCTTTTGCAACTACTCATCAACATGTCCATCAACCAGACCTCCATAGAGCGGGGGATAATTTACTACACAGCAAGTCGGAAGTCTTGTCGGAAGCTAGCGATTCGGGCTCAGCAATTGCCGACGTCTGTGGCCGTGTCGGTGGAATGCTCACTGGAGGTTCTGGTAAGACGAAGTCATGCAATATGACCTATGTCATGCCGTTCTGGTGGCTGCTCGAGCGTATCAGGGCCAACGAGTTCTCTACCGCGCACCTTGACGTCTTCGTCTAGGCATAGACATCGACAGTAAAGACCGTCTTCCTCTGCGACTTCTTTACTTTCTTATACTGCTTTATCTATCGGTTGGTTGCAAGTGCAGACAAATGTCTCCTGTACATATGTCGAGAAGGATACATGCTTCGCACCTGCCACAATATATTGATTGCTGCATAGTGCATGAACGCCCTACGCTCACTAATCGACGCGTGCCGCGCGAACTGATTCTATAGCACCCGAGCGCGAAGTCGCCGCTCCCCCGCACCGTCAGACCCATACATACGCGCATACGCATTCGGGGCACCGCACCGTTCTCTGCGCTGCGCGTCGGAATCAGATAGGGAAAGCCTCGGACGCGCGCTCTGTGTGCTTCCCGCCGCGACGTGCTTCGGACAGCACTTGCCTTTCCGCGGGCGATGGATATGGGCTAGGCGCGCGGGCTTGGGGGTGCGTGCGGTTCTCGCCTACAAACGACGTGCTGGCGAACGTGCCCAGGGCGACCGAGGCCGGCTTCATTCGGCGACTACTCTGCGCCCCCGACTTGATGCGCGCTGCCTCGTGGGATGTAGACTGATGTAGACTGTCGCAGCTTACTGGCCAGTCAGAAGGATTAGTCAAGTGCAGATTGTACCTGCCATAAGACTTGAATAGGCGTACGCGATATATGGGCGGCGCGGCAATTGAGTTTAAGGTATAGTGTGTCGGGCAGAGTCTCGGGGCGACGGCGAGGATAGTGGGAAGTCAGAAGCACGGCATGTGGGTGGGAAGGACGCGAAGCGACGTTAGAACATACGGGGTGCGAAGTGCGATGGCGCGAGTCCGCGAGCTATGGCGCGCGATGCCGGTCGGCGCAACCCCGCCAGTGCTACGTCCACATCCTCGCACCGACATGCCCAGGGAAGACCGCGGTGGCAGGCGCGGCGCGGGCCACGTCCAAGGGACTCGGAGCAGGGAGGCAGATACGAGGAGGCTCGAACTCCGGCCCGACCTCGTCGCGTGAGCACGCCCGGAGGAATCAGGATGGTCACCGATGGTGAGCCTGACTTGAGGTCGCGTACGCTCTGTCGGGGGTATCCTTCCTACCCCGACTCGGGGTGGGCGTTGTGACAAAGCCGCGCGCAGTGGGCGCGCTACCTATCGACACGGATCGGAAAGGGGGAACAATGCGGAGGGGGATAACATCATAGTGCAACGTCATGCGGGGCAGTTGTCACGACAATTTCGGTGATAATAGTGGGACTCACGGCTACACAAAGGTACAAATACAAAGAGACTATGATACAGCACGAGAGATGGTGGCAAGCTCACAAGTTGACGACCACGTTGGGCTTGAACCCAAGGACCTTGAATACGTCGCTGTTGTGTGGCGTGCCGTTAGTATCAGGGCAAATGATGCAAACAACGTGCACGTACTCGACGGTCCGCGTCTGCGAGCCGTACCACTGCAGCCATCCCTGCAGCGCCGCCACGTCCTCTTGGAGATTCACATTAGTGTAGCGGCCCGCATCACTTTGCTTCGGGGTGTTGCGCAGGACGAGCAAGTTGCCGCGCCAGTCGTGCGGGGCGCGTGGGGCGAGCGTGCTGACGCAGCGGTTCGGCGGGGAGCCGTCGTTGAGGTAGTTGTCACGCATGAAGAGGGTGAGCCAGTGGGGGATCGGCGGGGCGTCGGGTGCGCCGCGGGTGGTTAGGAGGTGGCGGGAGAAGAACGTGTCGCCGAGGTGGGCCTTGATGTCTGGCTTGAAGATCTGGGAGCGCTTGTCGAAGTCGTCTGGTGAGACGTCACAGGTGACAGGGACGAGGCGCAGGTCGGTATCGTCGTAGGGGACGAGCAGGCCCTGGACGGTCGTGGAGTAGCTCGCGGCGGTGCAGGTCTTCTTATGGGCGCGCCAGTCCTGTGCCAGTGGAGAGAGGGGCAGAGCGTATTTGACAGCGAAGCGTACGGCATGACGTCGAAGCGGGGAAGATTCGAGACGGTGGGTAAGTATGGGTGTAGGCACGGTGTGCGTGGACTTACGAAGGTCTGGTGGGCGCGGGTGCAGTACCACAGGTTGCGGCAGCGCGAGCAGAACTGGGTGGCCGGTGCGTGGCAGACGGCACACGTGTGGGCGTCAGACTCTGTGGGCACTGTATCAGTGCATGTGCGCCAGCGCTGACTCGAAAGGCAGGATCCACGCACCGGCCATAGATATGGACCCTATCGGTGCAAACAATTTTCTGTTCTGAGCAAGGCTCCGCGGCTGAGAGATGTTGGGGAGGGCCGCGTTGGGGGAAGTCGGAGCGAGCAGCTTCGTTGAAGTTCGAGACAATGCTGGAGGTCGAGAGCGGAAAGGTCTGGAACAAGAGCACCCGTGGCAAAATTGAGATCGGAATGGATGAGACCCGGTTAAGACGTACAATGAAGAGGAGTGGGGTCCGATCGAGCGTTGCGGGGTCGGAGACGTTGTTTTGCTCGTCGCCGCTGTCAGCGACGACGGCGACGACCTGATTGAACAGCTTGGTGGTCGCTGTGAGCGGCGGTGGGCGGCGGTGCGCAGGTTCGCACGTGCCCACGTGGACGCCGACCGACAGATCGGCCGACATCCGCATTAGGCAATGGGCAGCCACCGCGGGCAGACGCGGCTGCTTTCTTGTTCACGCCCGCCATCGTCGCTCGCGGCTGCGCCAGACAGCGAGCTCGCCCGCTGCGCCTGGAACGCCCCGTATCGCATCCCCGACGTCGCAGGCGGTCATTAATCAGCTAGGAAACGAACAGAACAAGCACAGCCAGCGCTCACGTTCTTCGACCCGATCAACCGAGGTCAGTACCTGACGCTTATCCCAGCGGCCTTCCGCGAAATAACTTTTCTCCCCTGTTTGTCTTTGGCCTTTCTCGTGGCCCTTGGCGATATAACACCAGGTCGGCCCACACCGTAGTATCTTCCTCTCTTTTACGCCCCAATCTACGACCCGGCGGCGGTCTCTGCACGCCAACGCGTATGTTTTATTTCCTTCCGCGATCTGTCGGTATCTGACCAGCGCTGTTGTTGTCAGCTCGTCCGTCGGTTGTTATCGGTCTCGGCTTTCTACACGGGCTCCACTTGGCGCCTATTTCACATCGGCTCACATACTCCGTCCATTCCATTTTATCAAACGACTTCCTCGTCCTCTCCTCCATCTCTCCCTCCTCCCGTCCCTCCTCTTCGCCCCCTCCCGTCCCTTCTCTTCGCCCCCTCCCCCCTCCCCTTCCCCACCCCAGTCGCCTGCTGGCTCGTGCGTTCCTCGGCATTCGCGTTGGGACTCGCAATCAACTTTTGAGTTCAGCCACGGAACACTGCGAGCTCGAAGTTCTTCTCTCCCATTTCCAGGCCTGCTTCTTCATCTCTCCTGGGACGACAGCCATTCAACACCGGCTTCTCGCTCCCGCAGACGCGCGAGCCGTTGACTGTTCGAGAGGTGCGTCCCTCTTGACAAAGACAATGCCAACACACCCTTATCACCATCAACTTTTTTTGGCCCAGGCGTTTCTGACTTACCCGACGCGGGCGTGGTTCTGTTTCTTTTGACGGCGGCGTCCACCGACTGAGTATGTGCATCTTCTTCGATTCTGAGGCGCAACCCACGAACTCACCCCATATCTCCATTCCCACCAGCTTCCACTGGATACCATTGTCAGCCCGCACATATAACCGACCCTCCCGCACGAGTAACGAACCCACCCCGCCATGTCCTCTACCATTGTTGCCACGCGCGACTACACCCTCCCGCGGGAAGTTCGCCAGTCGCATAACGCCTCTGCTGCGCCCCTGCCCCTTATACCCCGGCGCCCCTCATCCGCCCCCAGCTCCCGCCGCGGGTCCCCCCTCGCCACGCCCTACACTGAGGCATCCACGACCGTGTTCTACACGCGGGCGTCACCGAGCTCAACACCCCCGCGGACGCCAGCATCGTCCTCCTCGACGACTCTCGTCGTCCAGCCGCCTACACCCCCGGAAGCAAACGATGCGTCAACGTCGGCCTTGTCTCTGAGCGGAGAAGGCTCGTCAACGTCTGGTTCGGATAGCAACTGCATCCAGATGGCGGTACGCCCGAAGCGGGTCCGTGGCCAGCGGTTCCCTTCTCTCTATCCCCCCGAGCGATCAACGCCCACCCCTTCGTCTTCTCAGGCACCCGCGGGCTCAGACTCCGATGAAGGCACCCCTAGGCCCTCACGCAACGTGCGCAATGCTACCGCTGCCGCTGCCGCCGCCAGCAGAGAACCTGCTGTTCGGAGCCAGCTGCGCATTGTCGTTGAGCCTGTGCGGCACATGTCCGAGTCACACATCCACACGCTTGCGACGGTGGAGAATAAGGTGGCTGCTGCTGCCGCCGCCGCCGCCGCGGCAATGGAGGTGCCCGCGTCGGCGGTGTCGACATCATCCTCGATGGAGTCCGCTCTTCTGCGCAAGAAGTCCGGCGAGCCGCTCAAGTCATCGCTGAAGGTGAAGCGCGGCGGTGTGCGCGGCGCACTGACCATCGTGACAGACCCGAGGGGACCCGCTGCGATGTCCAAGAGCGCGCCCGCGACCCCGTCGATCAAGAACGTGCACTTCGACGCGCACGACCACGTGAAGCTGTTCCTCGCGGAGCAGAAGCCACTCGCTGTCTCGCGCGACGGAAGCCCAACGGATACCAGCGGCACGGACAGCGAGTTTCCCGCATTCATCTACGGAAAGGAGGAAGGCGATAAGGATCGCGTGTTGGTTATGCACAAGATTACCGGTCCGCGGGAGCTCGATGCCGCGCGGGACGTCACGCTGGAGCGCCTCGAGCTCGCGCCGGAGGTGCCCGCGGTGAACGGTGTCGTGCGCGTGCGCAACCTCGCGTTCGAGAAGTGGGTCGCGGTGCGCTTTACGATGGACTGGTGGCAGACGACGAGCGAGGTCACTGCGCGGTACGTGGACAGCGTTGAGGAGGGACGATTCGACCGCTTCGCGTTCTCCATCAAGCTGCACGACGTGCTCGCACGCGCGGACGAGAAGACGCTTTTCCTCGCGGTCCGCTACACTGTGGAAGGCCGCGAGATATGGGACAACTGTGGCGGCGCGAACTACCAAGCGAAGATCACACGCGAGAAGGCGCAGCCCGCAGAGGAGAAGAAGGGCGTGGTCTCGCCGAAGAAGAACGCCAGCGCGGCTAGCAGCGGCTCGGAGATCGAGGACCTGCGCAGCAAGCTTGAGCAGGTCGTCATGGGCCGTGCATCCGAGACGGTCGGCTCGCGCCTCGCGCACTCGCGGCAGCGCTGGGGCACCCTGAGCCCGACGCCTTCGCCACAGGAGTCCAAGCCGCCCACCTTCCGCACGGAACCCTCGCTTTCGTCGCGCTATGACTTCGCGGAGTCACTCCGGAACCCATGGCGCGCGCCCGCGTCGCCGCAGCACACGCGCACGAGCACGTACCCCGCGTCCAAGCCCAACTCCATCCCGTGGCCCAATCGCAGCTCGCCCGTCGATCGTCAACTACCCACGTCCACGCCGTATCGTGGCACCGTCAGCGCGTACCCCGCGCGCGGCTCGCCCCGCGACGCCTTCGACGTCGAGTATCCCCCAACTTCGTACTTCCCCACGGACTCGGAGCTCGAGACGGACGACATGATCACGCTCGTGCCGTCGCTCCGCCGCGGATCGCGCAATCACCAGCGCGGTGGCTTTTTCGACGCCGGCGACGCACAGGCGGCCGGTGTGAAGCCCACGCCCCCAGCTTCTCCGTATCAGAGCCCGGTTCTGTCGCACAAGCCCATGCTCCAAGAGGCGGCGCCGGCTGCATTTGCGGCGGCTGTCGCCGCATCCCATGCCCCCCAACCCAGCCATGCGCCGACGCCGCCGTTCGCGCGTTTCAACTCGTTCCCACCCGCGGATAGTCCGAATCCGAACTCCAAAGCATCGCCGCGCTTGGTGCAGCAACAGCACTGGACGCCCGCTGCGCGCCGCGATGTTAGCGAGGACAGCACGCCGTCGATCACGTCGCCGTCGAGTGAGTCGTCGTCGCGCTCGGCTAGCCCGAGCCTGGACGACGGCGAGGTGCTCGAGATGCCGCCGGCGATCAAGGACATCGAGCGGCGGGATTCCCCTATCCATCATTTGAGTGACTACTCGATGTTGTTGCAACGGTGCGTAGATAAGGCTTGCTTGCCGCGGGAGCACTGATTGATGTCTGTCCACGTTTGCAGATTCTGCTTCTACACAGGCTCGGATTCGCTGTCGCAGCTGCCGTCGGATGACATCCCGCGATCGCACTCGGCTTCCAGCATTGAAGAATTCCTGTCGAGCGGGCATTCACCCTCGCTCGGCGGATTCGCCTATCACTCGCCATCGCCGCACGCCACGCCCGTGCAGATGCGCTCGCCCGCGCCGGCATCGGACGACGAGTTCCAGCGCAGCGGCTCCGCGACGCCGACCTCGTCGGGCCTGCACCCACGGTCGCATACGCTCCCGCGGACGCCGCCCCTTCGTGTATGAAGATTATCACGCCACTCTCATCCCATCCACTACGAAAATACTCGCACCTGGACTGGTCAGCAGCCCGGCACGCGCGCCCCGATAGCATACACGAACCACGATTAGTCAACGCCGCGCCCGCCTCCTTTATCGCATGTACTACCAGATCACACATCGCCAGCGCCCACTCCTGCAACGTGTCCTGCAACGACTTGTCACGACCTGTAAATCATAACCCTGGCGGACGCTGAGCGAGAGTTCTCTTTTCTCGTTTCCTGTTCATCTCCTTCTCTGTTCGCCTGTGTTGCGTCCCGTTCCGTTCTTTCTGCTTATTTATCATTAAACAACCGTGCCACGATTGGTTGTTGTGCATGGACCTCATTATCCCACTCTACATCACTTCCACGATATGCTACGAGCCACCGCCTCCAACCCTAGATAATCCCCCCTACCCCACATCTGGCTACCTCCTCTGCCTGTTGCAAAATCTACCCCCATATGATCACTTTTCCATTTTTCCCCCTCTGTATCATCGATGTTGCGGCCACATTGGTTTCCGGTTCCCCCTCATCTTTGTTCCTTTACATCATCGTTTCTAGTTTCCCCCTACATACTGCAGTGTCCCATCCTTCGCGTGTCTATAGAGCTGCATCGTATCCAAGCAGTTTTGATTGAAGATGAGAGATGTGTGAAGTCCGGAAGTTTTCGTACAGTGACCGCGAGCTGCGCTGGCAAGTTGAGTCATGTCAGTTGCTCTAAGGGAGGAGAGAAAACGCACCCTGGCCATTCACAGAACGTGCTGGTTACAGTCGCCTCGGTGCCGACCGGACTACGAACGGACTTAGTCTCCCTGAGGCAGAGTAGCTAGATTCAACCCTTTGCAAGCTCAGGGATCATCTATCTGACAACGGACTGGGACTTGAGACGCGCTCGGAGCAAACACTTTAAATTCTCTTGACATCAGCCTGAGGCCGGGCCCGCCCTGGGAAAATTCGCCGAGTCACTAGCACTATTATAGATCATTCAACGTTATCGCATCTGCGTCTTGACTTCATGGCAATCGATTCCAAGACCCACGTTGTGATTCTTGGGGCTGGAGTTATAGGACTAACCATCGGACATGTCTTGACGGATGGCGATGCCAGTGGCAGCCGTTTCAAGGTCACCGTGGTCGCTCGAGATATGCCTGAAGATCTCAGCAGCCAAGGCTTTGCTAGCCCATGGGCGGTGCGCTCCCTCTCCATTCGTCGGACCTCATGCTGATATGATGCAGGGAGCTAACTGGTCGCCAATGCAGTATGACGAACGCCTTCACGGGTGGGAGAAGCATACATTGTGGGCCGCGCTTCTCCTGTGTGAAGTGCCTGACTGACAACGCCTCCGAAGCGACAAGCTGTGGGATATGATACCGACGGGCTTGGTCCTTGTGAGGAATTCTATTCGCGTCTGGTTGTGTGTTGTCAACGCTCATGAGAACCTCGTGGTCGTCGTATTCTTAGAAATGTCCATCACGAATTTATTTTGAGACGCAAGATGCGTTCGGTGCTGCGTGGTGGAAGGATATCGTGCGTGACGTAGGTTGAATCTTCTTCCTTTGGCGACATGATCGGTTTCACACACGTCTGGACAGTTTCGCGTCCTACCAGACGACGGTGGTCTTCCGCCAGATGTGAACAGTGTTGTGGAGTTCCACACCGTCTGCCTTAATCCCACACTGTACTTGCCATGGCTCAAGTCGCAGCTGGAGGCCAGAGGAGTGAATTTTGTCAAGCGCCGGATTGGAAGCTTGGATGAAATAGGGGAAATGGCAGGCGACGCAGGCGTCGTGATCAACGCAACAGGATTAGGTAGGTAATCGGGTCAGTATCCGCCTGATGCATACTGACTATCTGCGCCAAGGCGCGCGATCGCTCATTGGTGTGGAAGACACGAAGGTACACCCTATCCGCGGGCAAACTATCACTGCCTATGCCCCAAATGCCACTGAGTTTATCACTGTGATCCCAAGTTGACACCTGTTCAGTCAAAGACAACGAAGTGATTCTGATACCTATGCCCCCAGATCCTCCGAAGGGCGACGACGCGACGTACCTGATTCCGCGCCCCGCCCCGCAAGGCTCGGTTCTGATTGGGGGTACGTTCCAGACGCACAACTGGGACACATCTGTCAACATGCACACGGCGCGTGAAATCTGGCAGCGTGCGGTGGCGGTCGTGCCTGCGCTAGCCGAGCCTGAGACCCGTATTCTCAGTCACAACGTTGGCCTGCGGCCTGCGCGCGAGGGTGGCCCGCGCGTCGAGGCACAAGTTGTGGAAGTGCCGAGCAAGGGTGAGCTTGTGCCACGGCTGTCTGATAGGGAGGATGGGCAGAAGAAGAACGTCTTGGTGGTACATGCGTATGGCTTCGGGTGCGTTATTATCTGCTTGCTATTCGACGGCTTGGATCATCTTCCGCTTAATTGTTGCAGGGCCGCCGGCTATCAACAGTCATGGGGTGCGGCGGAAGAGGCTGTCAAGATCCTGAAGGAGAATCTGCCTGAGTCCAAGTAGACGCAACACGAGGGCAGATGGCGACAAATGATAAAGTTGTTATTTACGATGAGCCTAGCTGACGCCTTCAGAGCTGCGTCCCTGTGTTGCACATGGCATTGTCGGTGGATGTACGCCGCATCGTTCTCATGCTGGAACTCTCTCTTCGCAGCATGGATCTAGGCTGCGCACTTCCATTCCCACTTGACCTGTCTTCTGCCACTAAGTCTCTTGCCACTGTCCCTTTCACCCGTTCACCCACCAGCCGTCTCTCAATACATGTCAGATCACCAAACTCAATTGGCGGCGTTGCTCAAGACCGTCTTCGGCGTGCGTATTGCCCATCCCTATCGCCACGCGTCGGGTCGCCGCCCCGAGACGAACAGTCTTGTTTTCAAGTTTTCTTCGTATGTCTCGCTGCACCCTGGTTACCTCCTCGCGCGGAAGGGCATCGTCGATGAGAAGGCTTGGCAAAAGGTGCGTGCCAATCTATACGCCGTGGACGTTGGGCGCCGCCGCTGCGCGTTGAATAAACTTTGGATAGAGGACCAGACTCGATGGTTTCTCCTGCTGGGATGCGCGTCGTACGCGTATGTCAATTTCAAAGTTTACATTTGATCATGAGGTCCAGTTGTCAGGTGTCAGATAGTAGAACATCTTCGAAACAACTTTTGCGGCCAAACCTTTCGTTCGCCAAGCAGCTCCAAAATTATCGCCCCAGCGGCTCCACCAGGCTCTGGCCAGTGGTTGCCACTGACAGGGTGGGGCTGTAAAATTCGACAAGTGGTTTTGAAAACGGTCTATTCCCTCGCCTTCGAAGCCCATATCCCCCTCACCTCCGGCGTCCTCGAGTCCATCGTCTTTGGCATCGCATGATCCCACCACCGTGCTAGGTCCATCCAGCATCATATCACATCGCGCTGCAATACTAGCCACTGGCTCGGAGGACGATGGCTCGGATGATGATACCGATATCTCTGGCTCAAGTGCTAGCTTCAACTGCTCTGGGAAATGTGGATGGTCGACCGCCCGCTTTCCCAGCGCATCGGTGGCTCGTGGGTCCGCACCGTATGAAAGCAGCTCCCGCAGAAGATGCTCCATGTCCCTCCACCGATTTGGGCTCCACTGAGTTGGGCTCCAGAAGTCGCGGTACTCAGTGAGGATGTGCAGTGCTGTCCTTCCCGTGCAATCAACCACGTCGGCCTTGGCGCCATGCTGGAGCAGCGAAAGCACATATTTTGGCTTCGCCCCAGAGGAGAGTGCAGTGAGCAGAGCCGTATTGCCCTCGTGGTCTGTGGCATTCACGTCTGCGCCATGCTCCATTAGGGTCGTGACTCGGCTGGTATCACCCTTGAAAATGTGCAGCGGTGTCCGCCCGTTCTTTTCGGTAGTGTGCAGATCCGCGCCGTGCTCTAGTAAAACTTCGAGAGTATGTGTGCTGGCAAGGAAAAGTGGTGTCCGCCCATTCTTGTCGGCAACGCGCACATCCGCGCCGTGCTCCAGTAAGAACTTGACAGCCTTGGTGGAATAAAGCTCGCTGGCAAAGTGGAGCGGTGTGAGCCCGCTTCCGTCGGTAGAGTGTACGTCAGCGCCGTGCTCTAGTAAAATTTCGAGGGCCTGGTAGTTGTCCCCCGCCTCGAGTAGTAGTACCTCGAGATCCGTGCAACGATCGCTAGCAATGTGAAGCGGTGTCCGTCATTCTCTGTCGGTAGCGTGCACATCCGCGCCGAACCCTAGTAAGACTTCAAGAAACAACGCAGCGTGCCGTAGACTGACCTCACATGACTCTCCGCGAGTTCGAAAACAAATCGGCTGCGTAATCTTGGTAATGAGGAAGATCCTCCGCGATCTCTTCGAGGATTTGTTTGATCTTGTCGAAGTACGCCGATAGACTACGAATGGCCTGCGGAAAACGTAAGTCGACACGCACGAGAAGGATTGAGCACTTGACAGACCTGCATAAAGAATCTGAGGGCACCCCAGACGATGCCAGCAGCCACAGGGTGGGACGAGACACCCTTATCCACGGCCCGAAAGAATTGCTCTAGGGGCTTGATGACTTGACAGATGCGCTTGATGCATCTACGAAGGAGACTGTTCTCATGAGCCGAGTGGTAGTCATTCACCGCGCTCAGCACATCCTCAGGCTGCGCCGTGGCAAAGTCCTTGATCTCCGAGTCGTCCAGAAGCTTCAGGTGCTCTTGTAGCGCCTGGTCGAATATGGTGTTGGAGGGCGATGGAGACAGAATCGAAGAAGAGGTGGCAGGTGCGTGCGGTTGATGAGAGGACATCATAGTTCGCAAAACGGACATTCGTGAATAGGCAGAGGCTTCAACGAGTCGCGGGACAGCAAGGAAGCGATATAGGAGCGTGTTAACAGCCACGCATGCCCGAAAGCGCTCCAAGTTCTGTTGGGGCGGTGTCACCCTAGGGCCTGTATGAAATCTTTTGCTTCGAAAACGCGTCGCTGAGTATGCTGATATCCTCTGCAACGTCCGGCGGCGATACCAGGTCGGATGAAGAGAGCTGCGAATTGATGCTCGCCATCGTCGACGGTTGGCGGCGGTGTCGGCCGCGCACTGGCGAGCGTCACGGTCGAGTCTCGCGACGCGTGCACTGCCACGTGGCAGGCGCGCGCGTCCAGTGCGCGTCCGCGTGACTCGGATGACGTGATCAATCTGCGTTCGCCGTTCGCCGTTCAACTTGAACTTTGCTTTACCTTCCAGACATTCCCCAAGGTAAACAACTTATACAGGCGCATCTTCACTGGATACGCCCTGACATCTACGCAACAGGGGATTACTTGTCATACTTTTAACGCGACAATGAACGTGCCACCTCGACTCCCTCCCGAAATCTACGCGGAAATATTCAAAGAGGCAGCATACGTTCCGGAACTGATGGACGTCGATGTTGCAGACCCCTTCGTCGGAGCGTCTGCTTACCTCACCCCTTTCCGGGAGTCCGAGTCGCAGCTGTACAAAGCATACCGCGCCATGCTCCGCCAAGTGCGCTCTATAATGCTCGTCTGCAAAACCTTTCACGCCCTCGCCCTGCCCCTACAATATCGCGTCGTGGCCATCCGCAGTACGGACCGGGCGCACAGGCTCATGGAGATATTCTCGGAATCCGGGGATTTCTGGTTTCCGGCTGGGCGTGTCCATGCCTCGCGGGTGCATCACCTCATCTTAGGTCGCTCACTCGACTCGCCGAAACAATTTTTTGGCCTCACCAGGTGTTTCCCCAACCTCATCAGTCTCACTTGCCGGCACGCCTCCATCTTGTTCTATGAACGGCCGCTCCTGTGGCCCAACGGCCTTTCGTTCATGGATGCCATCGTGAAGACGAGTGGCCCGACGCTTCGGAAGCTGGACATTGCTGGGCTGGGGGCGGCAGACGCAATGGGCGTCATCAACGCAGTGCTCGCCGCCGTGCCGCATCTGCGCACACTTCTCTTTGATGGGTCACTACGCCTGAACGAATTATACCGAGCCCCGCATTTGACTTACCTGGGCGTCAGCCCAGCGGCGATCTCCGTCTCGTCTCCCGACACAATAGTTCCCGCACCGTTTCCCTCCCTCCGCCACGCTGTCATCCTCCCAGTGCGCTCCAAAGAATGGAATCACTTCTTGTCTTACCAAGGTCATCATATAACGACAATACACGCGTTCCTCGACGAATACGGCCTGCATATCGCCGAAATTTTTCTCCACGAAATCTCGCGCGCCTGCCCTAACCTCGCACACCTCATCATCTGCATTAACCGCCAGCCTGTGCCTGTGCTTGGCGAACTATCCCGCGTGCGGTGTCTCGGGCTGCACTTTGCGCAGCCTGACGTGGATGTGCGCACACGGCAGGCGCTCGTGAAGGTCCTGAGGGCACTGGATTACTCCACACCTAGAGTGGTGCGGTTCTTGAACGAGGAGGTTGCGGAGCACATGCGGGTATACCTGGAGATAGGCGAGAATATCGACAAACGGGTGCAGGGAATGATCACCCGTAGGAGGCTACAGCTGCAGGACCCAAGCGGCCGTACTATCTCGTCCGAAGTGGGCGCTGACGGTCTTGCTGTTCGACAAAACGGCGTCTAGTCCTCGTGCAGCCTTCCACCCCTTATCGCAGCCTTCCCATCCATCGTCCTCTCCCCTCTTCACCCCTTCAAGTCACTGCCCGTCTTCCTCCAACCCAAATGACCCCCTTCGACCTCTCCACCTCCTGGATGTCCCATTGCCTGTTCCAGTGCACTCTTGCCCCATCTGAAGTGCAGCCACGGTAGCATCTTCCGTGTATCTCGTCATCTGCGGGATTATCCAGCATCTGTCTTAGGACGCATTCATAGCATCACGGTCACGTGAGACATAGGTTTCTACGTCTACTTTAATTTTACTTGTAGCTGCCCTCGTACCAGTATAGCTGCGAACACAAACGGCAGAGTTGGCAAAACACAGTATATTCCATATTAGTAGCGACCACGACTCCGAGGACCCCACCGCGACCCACGATTGCCCCCACCGCCCCGCCGCGGCCCATGCCAGTCGTCGTCCCTGTCCCTATCCCTATCTCGGTCCCTATCTCTCCCTCTGTCACCATACCCACTCGGCCCCCCACCCTGTCGCCCGTCGCTTCCTCCACCGTACATGTCCTCCTGCGGCGGCAGCGGTCCGCCCTGGCGCACGCCCCCACCCCCACCCCCGCCTCCGCTGCCCAGCCCCGGCACTGCATCCGCATTGCCGAACCCGGGTATCTCGAAGTCGCCCGCATCCGTGCTCCCGCCCTGCGCAAACACCCCGTCGCCGTGCCCGTTCGCCCGCGCGCCGGGCGCGTCGTCCTGGCCCCACCAGCCCGCGCCGTCGCCGCCAAAACCAGGCACCATCGCGTCGTCGTCGTCGTCCTGCCCGCTCATGTCGACGATGACGGGCGGCTTCTCGCCGCCACCAGAGAAGACGGAGCTCGCGTCGCCGGGGCGCTCGCGGCACCAGAAGCGCGTCGTGAAGTCGTTTGACGCGCTGGCGAGCAGGTGCCCGAGCGGGTGGAAGGCGAGCGACCAGACGTTGGAGTCGTGTGCCTGGGAGAGCGTGGCGCGCGGAGTGATAGGCGGCGGGTCGGCATGTTGAGATGCGCGTGTATTGGGGTCAGGGACAGCGAGGTCCCAGTGAAGGAGTGCGCCTTCGGAGCCGCCGGAGACGAGGATGGGGTGGACAGGATGCCAGGCGAGCGCTGTGGGAGCAGTGAGACTAGATGATAGCGAAGAGGATCGCGCCGCTTACAACAGACTTCCTTCTTGTGGCCCTTCAGAACTGCGAACTCTTTCATAGCACGGATGTCAAATACACGGACTGTTTGATCTCGCGCAGCTGTAGCGACAAAGTTGCCGTTGGGTGACCAGGCGAGAGCTTGGATCGTGTTTTTGTGATAGTGTCTTGGAAATAGTTAGCAAGTTCTATCCTGAGACGACAGGGAGGATGTACGCACAGCGTAGTCAGAGCAGTGCCTGTACGCGGATCCCAGAACTTGATCTGGTTGTCCTTGCTTCCAGATACAAGCAAACCCTTCGTCGGATGCCATTCCACGCACTTCACGTCCCATCCATGGCCTGCGACAGGATTATTTGACCGTGCCATCCATTGACCGAGCATCACGTACCAGTCAAAACCCGCTCTTCGCGGCTTTCCTCAAACGACCATATTCGCACTGTCGAGTCGTCGCTCGCTGTAGCGAAGCGATTGTCGTCAGGGCTGAAGCTGAGCCCACGAATGGCCTCGCGGTGGCCCTGCCACGCCGTCAAGTTGTTCATATTCGGCTGGAAGTATTTGATCACGCCGTTCTGGTCTGCAGATGCGAGGTAAGAACCAGAGTGCGTGAACTGCATCGCCCGGATAGCGCTGTCGTGTGCCTGCAGGATGGTCTCGAAGTTGAAGGTCAACCCGTTCCAGAGCGTGAACTCGCCGCTTGTGGAGCCGGTGAGGACTCGTCGGGCTTCGGGCGTCCACTGTGTGTTGGTAGATGAGTGGGAGAATATGGGGCAGAGAAGAGGTGCGAGATACGGACCACGACGACGTTTACTGGACATCGAATTTTGTTCGTGGAGGTGTGGACGAACTTGGTGCAGAGGGAGGTGGCGGCGTTGTCTGGGTACGCTTTCGGTGGCAGCAGCTATAGATGGCATACAGTTAGCTCTGTGCATTGAATGCAAACGCGTTCTTGGTGCTCTGGAACTATCCAGCACTCGCGGCGTCCTACCAAAGACTGTACCAGAAAAATAGTGGCTTGCCTCACGCAGACAGAGGGTTTCAAGCAAGAAGATTTGTATTCTGCGAAGGACAACAGATAGAGGTCCTACGTACGTCGATGATGAACGGAGGACTGGGCCGCAAATACGGCACATATCGAGGGTTTGGCTGGAGCTTGCGCAGCTACTCCGGATATCAGACACCCAACACCCAACACACAACTATGATATACGCACGATGTTGTACCGTCCCATCCCGCCCGCATAGTCGACCGTCCGCCGCGGACGCGTCTTCTTCAGCGCCTTGCCGTCCAGCATCTGTCTCGCAGCCGCCATTTCGAGCTCCTGAGTCCGAGCATCATCTGTCACTGGGGGTTGTGGTGGCTGGAGATGTCTTTGAGGTTTCCATTCCGCGAAAGTTGATTCTTTGGCGGGGTGCTGGGGGAGCAGGAGAGGAAGGGAAGAGGTTGCCATAGCCGCCGACCGGCGCACCAAAGTCTAAAGTCAAGCAACGGGAGTTGGCAGTAGCTTGCAGCAATGCAAGAGCACCGTCGGTAGATGGCGTCGTCGAAACTGTTGAGCACGTCGAGGAGAACGAAGTCGAGAGCGGTCGGGCGCCTCCGAGTCTATACATACCGAAAGTTCCCAAAATAGCGGTTGACGTGTCGCGTCCGACTCCGCCATCCAAGCTCTCTTCCTCACCGTCGTTGTCGACATCCACCCTCAACTCACTGGTCTTTACCAGCGGATATTGCGCCAGCCATGCTGCGCTCCTTTGGTGCTTTGTGTCTGTCTTTGCTCGGACTTGCAGCGCTCACACAAGCGGGCTCGAGTTCTGGCAACTCCGTGCTCGTGGTGCTGCAACCATCCCTCAAGCGGGACGCATTCTCTATATTCTTTGACGGTCTTGAAAGTGAGCTCAATATGCTGCTATCTGAACGTGTGCTGTGCCGTGCTCATCTGCTGGACATGCATGTCCGAGCACTTCAGCGGCGCATGACACGTATGCTTGGATGAAATGCTGGTGCTAACTCGTCTACTCTCACAGAGAAAGGCTACAGCCTTACATTCCGTGCGCCCAAAGACGATGCGCCTGTCATCATCGAGCACGACGTGCCGCCATTCGACCACATCATCCTCTTCGCCCCCGACACAAAATGTGAGCCCTACCCTCACCCATGGTCTCACCTCTGACCTCGCACGCAGCATTCGCAAAGGACATCTCCCCACAAGCCCTCGTAAATGTGCTCAACCACAAAACCAACCTCCTCATCGCGCTCTCCCCAAAGCAGACCCCGCTCTCTCTCCTCGCCGCCGAGTTCTCGCTCATCCTCCCGCCCCCGGGCATGCCGCTCCTCTCGCACTTCCCCCCGCGCGATACCGCACCTACTGTCATCCCTATCACCGTGTCCGCAGACAACGCCGTGCTGACCCCGGGCACGCCGCCGGTGTGGTTTGCCGGCGTCCCGCAGGCCCTCGGCGCGAACCCGCTGCTCGTGCCGCTCCTGCGCGCGCCGCCGGAGAGCTTCGCCGCGGATACCGACAAGGACGCGGGCGCCGAGGCGGTCGTCGACGCGGCCGAGAAGGGCGGCGAGGGCCTATGGGCGGGCAGCGCGCTCGGCGTCGTCACGGGCTTCCAGACGCGCGACAGCGCGCGCGTCGTGTGGGCAGGCGGCGTCGAGCTGTTCGGCGATGAGTTTGCGAAGAAGGAGATTGAGAAGTGCGTGGTTTCTCTGCTGTGCGTGGATGCGGCTGATGCGCGGTGGTGCAGGGGTGTCAAGTCCGGCAACACGCAGTTCGCGCTCGACGCCGCGGCGTGGGCGTTCCAAGAGAACCTTGTGCTCCGCATCGATAAGACAGGCCATCACCTCGCCAACGAGACCACGCCGCGCGAGCACTACACCATTAACGACCTCATCGTGCGTCCCACATGTTCCTGCGTGCATCACACTTTCTCTTACACTGCATAGGTTTACGACATAGCCATCTCAAAGTACAACGCCGCGGAGGACGCCTGGGCGCCGTACTCGGGCTTGACGGACCTTCAGCTCGACTTTACGATGCTCGACCCCCACGTGCGCACCGCGCTGGTGCCCGTGGCAGGCGCCCCGGGCATCTACTCGACGACGTTCCGCGCCCCGGACCGGCACGGCGTGTTCAAGTTCGTCGTGGACTACAAGCGCAGGGGGTGAGTCCATTGCATCCGCGCGCGGGTCTGGATGCGGGCTGACGGAGCGCCGCGCCTAGGTGGACGTTCTTGCACAGCTCGACGACGGTGCCCGTCATCCCGCCACGGCACGACGGGTACCCGCGCTTCCTCAGCGCGGCCTGGCCGTATTACGCCGGTGCGATCAGCACGAGCGTGGGCTTCCTGCTGTTCTCTGCGCTGTGGCTCGCGGGCGATGACCGCGAGACCAAGAAAACAAAGAAGACGGAGTAGGAGTATTCTACGTAGCGTTCTTGTGCCATGTTGCAGCAGTGCTAAGTTATTGATGACTGCATACACACGTGGGGAAGACCAGCAAAACGACGTCTATGGTAGATGCATGCGCGACGCAACCGTCTCGAACGTATGTACATACGGCGTCCGTCATTGCTTCTTCACAAACACCTTGCGGAGGTTTTCCCAGACAGCGTTCGGTGCCTGCGCGGCGTCGATGCGTTGCCAGAGTCCTGCCTTCTGGTAGTACTGCACGACGGGCGACGTCTGCTTATGGAATGTCGAAAGGCGCTTCGTGAGCGTGTCGACGTTGTCATCCGAGCGCTGAATGAGCGGCTCGCCGGTCACATCGTCCGTCATAGGCTTCTTCGGGGGGCTGTAGACGGACGCGTCAGAAACGAAGTATGAGGAAGGAAATATTACGCACTGGAACTCGCGGTGATATGTGCGACCGGATGCGGGGTGAATGAGGCGACCGGTGATGCGAGAGATGAGCAGCTGGTCGGCGATCTCGAGCTGCACAACCGAGTCGAGCTTTTCGTGACGCGCGTCGAGCATGGCGTCGAGCTTCTCCGCTTGAGGCACGGTGCGGGGGAAGCCGTCAAGCACGAAGCTGGGAACACGGCATCAGCGCACAACTCACGGAACAGCAAGATATGCGATGCAAAGCAAACAAGCCGCGCACGACCGGCGCTCGATGAAAGGCCACGTACCCGTTCTTACACGCTTTGTTGTTCTCGAGCTGGTCCTTGATCATGTTGACCATGATATCATCGCTCACCAGCCCGCCCGCGTCCATGATCTTCTTCGCCTCGACGCCGAGCTTCGTCTGCTTCACGACCTGCTCGCGGAGCATGTCGCCCGTCGCCAGATGGCACACGCAGAACTCGTCGCGGATGTGCGGGGCCTGTGTGCCCTTCCCTATGGTGCGCATGCATTAGCGGCGCGCACGACGCGTGCAAAGGGGACGCACCTGCGCCTGGGGGCCCGATGAGGATGGTGCGGAGCTGCTGCGCTGGCGTCGCGGGCTTCGCGGCGGCCTTCGCCTTTGCCTCGAGGGCGGTGATTTTGTCGTTGAGCTGGGAAACGAGGCCCTTGAGGTATTCGAGCTCGTCGGACGGGGCCATGGCGGGCGGGGCGGGCGGTGGTCTGGAGGTGGTCGAGGCGAGAGTCCTGAGGCCAATATTGTCCAACATATTCGTTCGGACTTTGCACGGCGCTCGGCGTTCCGCATTCGGCCTTCGGCATTCGGCGTCCCGGCGTCCCGTCTCATCGTTTGCAGTGACGGCTTTGAACGCGGTCCACATCCCCAAGTAAGATTGGATTACGCTCGTCACTGAATCCACCTTCATGGCACCTTTCAGATTGTATCTGTGGTTGAGCGTCGACGTCAAGATATGGACCAACCCTCCGCCTCATCCGAAGTCATCGAAAGCCCCGACCTCTGGCTTCCCAGCGGGAACATAATTGTGCGCACGATGTCACAGACGACTCCCCCGACGATCAAGCTGTACAAGGTACACAAAGACATCCTCGCGCTGCACTGTGCATTCTTTGCGGCGCTCTTCGATGGCCCTCACGATGCCCTCGATGCGGGCTCCGAGTGTCACGATGGCGTGCCCGTAATGGATCTCACGGATGCTGAAGATGATGTTGTCTCATTTTTGAAGGCTCTTTACTACCCAAGGTGATCACACCTCTGGTTTATCATGGGACGCAAGCAAGTAACAAGCCCTCCTTATCGCGCAGCGAAACCCAACAGCACCCGCAGAACGTGACGCCATACAATCTCAGTGAGGAGCAATACAGCTTCATCCCAGCAACTTATCCTGCAATCTTGAAGTTGGCGACGAAGTACGAGGCAGTACGCATGCACGAACTTGTCTCGAAGGTGGTCCGCGCCGAGTGGCCGTCGTCATTGCATGTATGGAATGCGCATCGGAAGGAGTTGAATGCCGTTCTAGCCATGAATAAATATTATGGGGCACACCCTGTTCCAGAAGCGTATCCTAAGCCAGGTGGGTCCTTTATATACGGCCTGAGGGAACAAACTGAATCACCCCAGCCAATGCAATCCGTCTGGCAAGAGAATGCAACTTGCCCGACATACTCCCGTGCGCGTACTACGACCTCATGTGCGCCGTTAACGGGCGCAGAATGGAAGACATGTCTGCGCTTACGCACGAGGAGCTCCAGAAATTCATCCTCGGGCAGAGCCGCTTTCAGCACCGCTTCGTGCAGATCCTGTCTCAGCTCTTCAAGAACAACCAAGCGCACAACCTTCCATGTAGCAATCCAAACGGACGCCAAAAGTGCATACTTCACACCGACGAGTGGTGGCAAGAACAAATGTGTCCAGGCTTCCTCATAGAGGATCCCATTGCCTTCCTAGGTCACAGCATTGTCGACATACTAGAGCGGCCATATGACCGCGACCGGATTTGCACCGAATGCCGTCATAGACACAAGTACAGACTCGAAGCCGAGAGGATTGCGCTATGGCTGGCACTACCTTCAATTTTTGGTTTGGTATAAAGTCTCTTCGTTGCAGCGCGTCGTATTATGTCTGATAGTCTCTTTTATCCAGGAAACAGAAAATTGGGGTGGCTAAGTGTTCCCCGAGACGACGCCACGATTCCCTTTCTAGTCAAGCTGGCAATGCATGGGTAGACTCCTGGCAGTCGAGATCGGTGAGAACCATATACTAGTTTCAGCATGCAATGCCTGGCTGCCGCTCTACATACACCCCGGGCGAATCTAGTTTCTTCCCTCCGCTGTAGGTGGCGCCGGTCGTTTCCTTGTGCGTGAGTCAGTTCGTCGGTCATCGCTGCGGCATCAGTTCCAGAGAGAACGCATATGTATGTGAAGAATGCGCTCTTCTCTCCATAAAGGTCGTCTAGTTACATTTCATCCACAATATCGAGAAAAACACTCCTCAGCTCAGCATTCAGCCCTCCATGTGGATTTGTCGCGCGAGCGCAGACTCGTAACTCAAGCAATGTCTCAGCGGAGTTATGGGGAGGGAGAAACGTCCTGACAACCGCCAGGCAGATGGTCTCCGGTCTAGCGCAAGCGTAATCGCTGAGTCCGCTCCTCACTAGGGGGACATCCCTAATAGAAAGCAACTAGGCCCCACATAAAACTCCGAGACAAATAAGCAAGTCAACTGAGCGATTTGATTGGCTGAAGAGCCAGCCGACGCCAGCTGCTTACTAAATATTTTCACACCCACGTGCATACGACCGACATCATTTGTTTGCTGTCTAACCAGGTATTGTGAGAGTATAATTGGACTGTAAGGTGTGAATGTAGGTGTACATGAGCTATGTATATATCGATATCTGGCACGAGAAGACAAGCAACGAGAGAAAGCGCCAGCCGCGCGACATGCCGGTCGCCGGTTCGGGCACCAGCACGGGCGCCTGTCAGGGCCTGGGGAGGCCACTGGAGACCGGCGCACGGGCAGATAGTAGTACTGCTTAGGATCAGCGGAGAGTTGCAGGAGGGACTCGGAGGAGGAAGAATCGACTGTGCAGTGGAACCAAAGTGGGAGACAGGAAGTTTACAGGATGAATGGGGAATAGATATCTAGATTCCAGTGGTGCTCGGGCAGGACTGGCACAGTGGTACTTAGTCTGGCACGATAATCTCAGCACAGGGGCCCCAGAGTGCCGGGCGAGGCCGGGCGCCGCCCGGCACGGAGGGGCCCTCTCTTTTATTGAGAAAAGAAAGTGCCTATAGCTAACTTGAAGATCATTGAGTAGCTACAGAACCCGTGCGAATGCACGGGCATGAGCTAGTACTCCAAATCTTGGGGGCGCATTGTCCGCAAGAACACTCGGCAACCAACCGCCATGGCCAAACGATTGTGTATGAGCAGCTAGCGACGCCACGATTTCGACACGAACGGGTGTATTAGCCTATAGAAGATCGAAAAGCGATAATGTATGTAGGAAGTCCTTGGAGAAGCGCTCCAACGCGTACGGCAGACGATATATATATAGCATGCGGATGATCCGTCAATTCAAGCAATATGACGGGGTGCAATTTCTGCGCGTCTACAACACGAGACGTGCACCGAGTGCCACGCTGGCGACCATGGCGACGAGGGCCGCGAGAGGTGGAGCGGCGAAGATTGATGGTGGAGCGGCATTCGGGGTGCTAAGCGGCAGAAGTGAGTGAATATGATCTGATGAGGCATGCCGGTACGTACTTGGACGGCGATGCGGTCGCGACGGTGTATACGCTGCCCGCGAACGACGTGGCCTTGCCCGCGCCGCTCTCCGCGAGCGTGATAGCCTCACCGCCGACGGACGTCACCTCCGTGTACAAATGCCCGCCGAACGCTGTGCGCGAGGTTCAGCGGGATTTCCAGAGTTCAGGGTGAGTACGCACATGTGACGGTTGTGAAGAGCTTCGCGGCCTCAGAGGTCGCGGCGCCGAACTCAGAGCCGGCGACAGAGGTGGCGACTCCGATGCCAGAGCCTACGACTGAGGTCGCCACGCCGATGCCGGAGCCTACGACTGATGTCGCCACGCCGATGCCCGAGCCTACCACCGAGGTCGCTACGCCGATGCCGGAGCCCACGACGGATGTCGCGACGCCGACTGCAGGTGATGATCAGGACTGATGCAGATGTACAGCGGCTCGCATAAAACGCACGTAGAGAGGTCGCGTCAGACAGAATACTGTTGAGATCTACCGCGATTATGAGCTCGCTCGCAAAGTTGGATGCATGCTTCAGCGCGACGCACCTTGCCGCTTCTCCTCCTGCGGGGCCGCAACTACAAATACCGCGAGCAACAGCGCCGAGTAAGCCTTGAAGAGCATGTCGGGGATGGTCTACAAGGAAATGCAAGACTTGAAGGCGAAAAAGAGGGGAGAAGAAAGGCTGAAAGCATGGTGCACGGAGGCGGTCGGTTATAAGCCGCAATTTGGTGGCCCGGTAGACCCGGTGGACGCATATGCAGCGCTCCTGAGGCTGTGCTGTTGAGGAACCCAGAACGTGCGCGCGCAATCTCACCATCCACGGCGACGACAGCGGCGGCCATCTGGCGAAAACATCACAGCTATGTACGTGCTCTCCAACACCGCTCGTGCACGTAGGGAGTTTTCACGAGCTCTCGAACTCGAAGATGAGATAAATGACGTTGTGCACGCGCAGCACACCCGGCGGCCACACCTCGGTGCATCGCCTCCTCCTCTGCCTCTATGTGTGGCGCCCTCCTATCCTATGTCAAGTGCATGCGCAGTCGTGGGTGATCTGTACCGGGTCTGCTGGTGAGCGTAGCCTCTCCGGCTGCGCACTGCGGAGGGCGGCAGTGCCCATGGACGTAAGCAAATGCACCTCGATCATAGGAAGATGGAAGGAGGCGAACTTTTGGCGAACTGGATCCTATTTAACGCGCGCTGTTTGGTGACGGCCATCACTTCAGGAGCACTGAAACGCTCGCAAATATGCTATGTTTCGACTGCCAGCGCGATTGTCATGATCGCCGGTCACCTTCAAGTTCGTGCTCTCCTCGGACACGAGTCGACACGAAACTGCTTTCAAAATGGGCCGCATGCCTCTAGATCAACACGGACAGGTGAGTGCCGTGCCTCCTGTCAGTAGTATTGCCGTGACACTCACTGCGCCAATAAAATCCTATGCACCACCGGCGTCATCTACTGCGTTCGCTCATCAACACATTCACTACGTAGCCAAACAGTTCTTCATGGCGCCGGCATCGCAACGTGAAACGCGCTAATGACCTACCGGACAGTCTAATCTTACCGGAGGCCACCGGAGGCTGGTACAGTATGCAACTCAAAGATGGAAATGGTCGTAGCCCACGCTGGCGCCCGAATTCATGCGTGGAACTTGAACCCTCGACGTCAAATTGCACTCCTCCGGATGGATGCCGATGAAGATGCCCAGGTCTCTGAAGGCGGATCTCTCAGAAGTTGTCCTGCGGCCTGCCTTTGAGGCTGGATAAGGCTGGATGAAACGAAGCCGATCCTTAACGGGAGCGGGGAAGTGAAGAAGGCTTGTGCTTGTCCAGCTCGTGCGCTCAAGGCGAGTGCTCTCACGCATATCGGCGTCCAGGTGCTCATATCCAAAGGGAATTGCGCGCCAGGCAGGCAGGGCGTTAACCGACTGCGCGCCACGCAATTTCTTTGATGTCGAACCATTCATTGTGCGACGAGCGTTTATATATTCGGAGGTCTCAGTCGCATCTTATCGCCACATGTTTGCCTCTCGCTTTGCAATTTACCTCGCACAGTGTGGTCGCAAAGATGCTGTACCCCGCCGACTTCTTTCTCAACAACAGCGGTCTTTGGTGAACGCTCCGACTACAATCTCAAACTGCCACAGCCTGAGGCGCCATGCCTCCGCCGCCACCAACCTGCTCGACCCCACTTGCCCCTTCAAGCTGCTCGTAAATCACAAGTGCCATGACGCGGCGCACTCGGTCTCGTCACTGCTCCGTACACCCGCCCCGCTGTATCACATCCGCTCCTCAAACGGCATGCGCGGGCCCTGCAAAAGGCTCGTGGCCTGGCGGCACAGGATATACGCAAGGCCTTGAGTCCCTTGACGCTGGTCCCTGGAACAGCGACACGTGAGCATGTCGTGCGCCACGAGGCTGGCTGCTTACCTCCTGCTGGGAGGGGAGCTTAGCAGCGCGGTCAGCGGCGTTAGGTACGGAGGGATCGGCTGAGGCCCCGTGTCAGAGACAGACATATGACCACAAACGGGGCCCCATCACGCACTCTTCTTTTCGTCCTCCACGACGTTCACTATCAGCCTATACTCTCACTCAGCACACAGTTGACAAGACCGAAGTGACACGTACATAGTGTCGCCATCCTTCAAAACGGTTCCAATTCCCTGGCACTCGACTGCGTACCGGCTCTCGTCGCTCATGTCGCTCGCCACGACCTAGCACCGCGGTTTTCGGCCGCTATCCTTCAGCACCTCATCGGGGTCGCCCTGCGTTAGGGTAATCGTACAGCGATCGCGCTGGAATACGGGCGTGAGATCTGGAGGAAAGCGGTTCGTTGTGGCGCGTGGACTTGCGGAGACGGGGGCCGCGCGCGCTCGTCGAGTTGAGGGTGGTGGGGAAGTACGGCTCGGGCGGGAGGACGACGTTGACGCCCTCGCCGAGCGGGTCCGCGAGCTCGAGGTCGCCGCCGTCGGGGAGGTCCGCGGGGACGACGAGGGCGTTGCGCTCCGTGTTGACCTCGGCCTCCGGGTCGAACTGGTCGTCGCTCCAGTCGTCGGCCGAGTCGCCGCTGTCTGAGCCGCCGTCCTCGTCGTCCGAGACGCTGTACGCGCTGCGCGGCCGGCCGTGGAGCCACTCCGAGTCGGACTGGGTGAGGGCGCCGACGCATGCGCCTGATCGCTTCCGAAACTATTGCCTACGAAACTTGAGCCACAAGTGGATGCCGAACATAGGGACTCGCACTGCGAGAAACAAGAAAGCTGCCACATCCACCAGCACGCTTCGCGACGACATAGACGTATACACCGACGGTTCGTGCATTGACGGCGTGGGCGCCGTCGCAGTATCACGGGATCCGGCGGGTCGAGACGCCGTACAATCACCTAGCGAAGGAATATGGGCATACGGTCTACAATGCTAAGGTTGCAGGCATGATATTAGGTGACGAGCTGGTCGAATCAGCGAGGGCACGACAGGCATCAATCAGGCTTGACGACCCGGCCGCCATTAAAGCAACGCAGAACGCCAAAGCCATCCATGCTGGAGACGACACCACCAAAGTGAACATAGAGCAAGTATCCTGGCAACGAAGCAAGCGACGAGGAAGTAAAGGGAGCGAGAGAATGCTCGTGGGCAGGGAATGTGGAGTGTGAAGCTTATGCATGTAGTCATATAGCATGGTAGAGTACTAGTGTATATCGGTTCGATGGCGTAGTTGGTTATCGCATCTGTCTAACACACATTGGCTTAGTCAGCCAATTCTGGTGGGCACAGAAGGTCCTCAGTTCGAGCCTGGGTCGAATCATTTTTTGCTTGATGTAATTATCCTTGGTCTCCACATCTAAAGTAAGCTAGCTATCGACAGGATCGTGTCTATTTATTTTAATAGTGGTTTTCTAGCGGTTTCCTGCCATTTTCATCTTCGGAAGAAGATCCGAGTGCCCGTCGGCCGCCCACCGGCCGTTCCACCCGTTCTCCCTCCCCCCCCTCCCCCCCTGGAGCCGATAATCACTCCCTTCAAAGCGAACAATGGGCCATCCTGGTTGAAATTACAACGAGCACGAGTGCATGCGATCGCGCAGCCGGACAAGACACGGATCTTGGCCAGGATCGCGGGCTCCCCTCGTGATATGTCAGAGAAGTGGCGCACAAGTAGTACGGCGATGCATGTCAGGAGGCCGTACGTGCATTGTTCCTAGACGTTGGCTGCGATCAGTGGCAAAAATGGGCGGTGGCGAGGGCGCACGAGTGGACGCAATGACCCTCGGCATTCGTCTCACTATCCTGGCCGAGCCCGCCCGACCACGCATATCCAGAAGTGCTCACAGCAATCGCGCACAATGATACGAGACAACAAGCATCAATTCTAGGCGAGACGAAGCACGAAGATGGGGTATATTATACACGACCACGTGTAGAGGAAGCACAGACTATACCTACAGGCCAAGCGATGGCGAAAATACGCATAATTTTTACTATAGCTACAGGGACGGCGCAATGGGGCCCGCCGACAACGGGGGCGGCGCCGTACAACAGGGTAAGAGCGGGAACGCACGGGGGAAAGAAACGAGAGTCCAGAGATATATGTATGTTCATATCGCGTCGTCATAGATCGGTCCTACATGGCATGGAAGAAGTCGTCGAAGCTCACGCCGGCGGCCGGCGGCTCGTACGTGTCCTGCGCCGTGGGGATCGAGTACGTGTCGAGGGCATTCATGTACAACGCCATGTTCGCGTCGGCGGGCGCGCCCCAGAGGGCGGGCGCCGGCGCGGGAGCGGCGTGCAGCTGGTCGGGGAAGGGTATAGGGAGGTACGCTCCGCCCGCCGGGGCGGGCGCGGGGTAGGCCTCGGGCGCGAACTGCGCGGGGCCCGCGCCGGTGTCCTGCGACCAGTCCGCGAAGGACGAAGAGATGAGCTCGAGCGGCGAGGGGTATTGGGCATCTCCGAAGGGAGAGACGTGGAAGGGGAGCGCCGGCTCGGCAGGTGTATAGGTCTCCGGTGCGGCGGGCAGCGGCATCGCGGGGGAGTTCTGCAGGCGGGATCGGTCAGCTGAGCAGTGGGGACAGATGGCAAGAGAACACGTACTTGGTGGAAGCTCGTCTGCTCCAGCGAGGGGTCAAACGAGAAGTCAGCGGTGAATAGCGCGGGGTCGCGCAGGGGCACCATGTGCCCCATGCCCAGCTCGTGCGCGCGGGGGCTGTCGAAGAAGGGCGTGGCGGCCTCGGAAGGCGTGGACGGCGGCTGCTCGTCCTCGTCCGCCAGCGACGTCGCGGGCGTGTCGATCCACTCGGGTCCGGGGCTCGAGACACACGAGAGGTTGGAGAGGTACGCGGGCGGCGCGGCGAAGGGGCGTGGCTGCGGCTGCGACATGGGCTGGGGCATCGACGACGAACGACGGCGCCCCATGAGGATCGTCGGCGCGGACTCCGCCTTGACTCTGCCCGTGGTCGGGGGTGCGTCGACAGCGGCCGAGTCCCACGCGATTCGCGTATGCGCAGCGCGGGCGGGGGCCTGCGGCGGGAACACGCCGTCGCGCCCGAAGCCCGCGTCCGTCGCAGCGCGGCGGCGCTTGCGGTCGGGCTGGAAGCGGTAGTCGGGGTTGCGCAGGGCGTGCGCGACCTTCTCCTGCTCTGCGCGGGCCTTGTACACGGCGCGCTCGGCCTCGGACATGCTCTTCCAGACCTCGCCCGCGCGGCCAGAGAGCGTCTTCTGGCTGTCCGGGGTGCCCTTGACGGGTGCGCCGGCGGTGCCGCGCTTGTGGGTGGGGGCGTACTCGCAGCGGAAGATGATGAAGGCGTTGCGCGGGCGCGGGATGTAGTCCGGGTCGACGGAGCGCTTGCGCGCGGTGCGGCGCTCGGAGGAGGAGAGGCTGGAGGTGGATGCAGACTTGGTATGGCGGGGGCGGGACATGTGGTCGAAGATGTCGACGGACTCTACGGAGGGGGAGGGGGGCGGGTTGGTATCAAGAGCGAGACTGAGACTGTCGTCGGAGGAGGGGGTTGATATAGACGAGGATGGTATGAAACCAGCGGGCGGTTTCGCGAGGTCGAACGAGGGAAGTTGCATATGGACGAGGTCCACGTCGTCGTCATTGTCGTATGGCGAAGGCAGCCAGCCTGAGATGAGGCTCTCTGCAGTCGCCATGCTAAGTCGTTAGAGGGAATAAATAGCAGGCGGAATGGTGGGGAGAAAGACGGAACATTATCGTTCACGAGGACATAGGGAGGTTATATAGCAGGCCCTGGCCAAGTTGGCCGCTGCGGGAGATTCGAGAGAGGCGGACGGATTCGAATTTTGACTTGTTTCGCGCCCCGCTTCATTGTGTTCGCCTATCCGCAAAGATCAAGATCCCCGCGGTTTTGGCGCACGTGCACCCCTCCGATCGCCCCCTCCTCTCCTGCCCGGCCGCTGCTTTGCCCTTTGCTGCGCGGCCCAGTCGCTCGCCACCTCGCTCTTGGTGGCTGCAACCCTTGCACCGACTGACCGCCGCCTTGGACCGCCCACAGTGCAAATCCTGATGTTCCTTTCTGGGACAAAAGTTTCCCTGGGGGCGGCCGAAAGCAGCTGCCGACACAATAGCTCTGTCCCCAAAACGGCAGGACCGCAGACATCGGACGCTTACGTAATCTGAGGCAGGCAGGCTGAGGTAAGCAAAGTCTTTTCCTCCGCGGTGCCTGACGGCTTTCCATTCCTGGTGTGTCCTCCGCGCCGTGGCCGCTCGCTGCCGCCGCTCCTGTTTGCCCCGGGGCCCGCTGTCCACCGGCTGCTTGCGTCGGTGGCCCTTGCGTCCGCGACAGGAGTTACGCAGTCCCTCATTAGGCTTGCTAGCTCGTGCTTGCAGGGGCGGAGTGCCACGTATAGGGTCTGCGTCATCCTCAGGTTCCTGGGGACCTAGGCGGTCGGCTTTCCAGAATTTCTGACTCCGGGCAGCCTCTGCTAACCGTTGATGGAGGTTCCCCCGTCGCCCCAGTGGCAGCACTCGCACAGGCCTTCCCTGCATCTCGTAGCACGCGGCACGACGCACACGTACCCGAAGACGGGCCGGGAAGTCAGAACGCTCGCGTAAATACTCCCCGAGCAGGCGCCCAGGGTGGCAAAGTCGTACGTGCAGTGCGGAACCGCAGCATAGATATATCTGTCACGCAGGGAAACGAAAGACAAAATAAGCATTGTGACCCCGCCGAAGGTACTTTGGCCACCACAAGAGGGCACGCGCCCCTCGCCACAACGGTTCCTTTGTTCCTCCTCAACCAGGAGCCCCTCGCACATCACACTCCCGCCCAATTGCAATATCGGCTCCCACTCACAATTCCATCAACGCTTCCATGCGATTGGACCCCCAATCTTGCGCAGGACGGTGCCGGAACCCTGATCAGATTCTCGCCCCAGAAGCGACGTAGGGCGCTTGATACCCCCCGCCAGGGCTGCCCGGTGCCGGGGCCCACTGGCTGCTATCACGCGTTGCGTATAACAACCGGGAACTCGGATCCTCGGACTGCGAGGAGGGCGGCGGCGGCGGCACGGTGCGCTGGTACACCCCCACGCCGCTGGAGGACGCGGCGGGGAGGCCGGGTGGCGCGCGGCGCACGCGTGGGTCGACGTAGACCGAGCTGTGCGGGCGGAGGCACTGCAGCAGCACGCAGGGGATTGCGCGCGTGCTAAGCGCGAGGTCCTTGTAGAGCTCGTTGAATGGGTCGGACCCGGGTGCGCTTGATGCCATGCGCGCGACGACGTGCGTGCGCGTCTGACGGGGTCGTCAGGGATCACGTCGGGCAGGAAGATCACATATGCGTACCTCGGCGGACAAATGCAGAAACTCCGGCGCGAGCACGTCCATCTCGCGCCACGCATCGGCGCGGTAGAGCCCGCAGTAGATGCGCGCCTTTCCGCGCTGCAGCAGGACACGGAACTTCGGCGTGGTGAGGAGCGCGCTTAGGAGCGGGTCGTGAATCGGGAAGGCAAAGCCGTGCGAGCCGGGCTGGAGCGTGCGCATACTCGCGATGTCGCTGTCTTCGGACAGGACTAGCTCAGGGTGCATGCGCGGCTAGTGGTTGGCGTCAGTCGCGCTCGGGGTCACGATGAGGTGCTACTCACATTGTCGTCGTCGCGCCCGGGGGCTATGCCGGCGTTGATCCTCTCGAAATAAGAGATGCGGTTTGTGGTCATGTATTTAGCGATACCTACCATCACAATGTCCATGTGCATGATCTCTCTCTGCGCGTCATCCGTCTAATGCGAAGATTAGGCAGGTTGTTCTGCAGTAACTGATAGTCGCTCACCGCAGCAGTCTGGCCCACAAGAAGCTTGTTTAGTCTCTGGATCTCAGAATCGACGATCTTTGCACGGGCGACCCAGTTTTCAGTTTGCGGCGCGGGGCGGTCCAGAGCCTGCGCCTGGACTAAAGTGCGCGTCGCAGTCCCAACGCGACGCGCCAGACTCGAGCCGTGGGCCACAATGTCCGCATACAGGTCCAGCACGCTGTTGAGGGTCGGGTTACCGGGCTAAAACCAGCGATGTCAGCGATGGAGTGCGATCAGCAGCGGGGATACGCACCCATCGTGTGGGCCGCCTGTGGAAGATCACAAGCCACTCATCGTGAATCTTTGTGAGATCTTCGATTGCAGATGTGATGTTGAGACTTGATGTGGGATCGAACGGGGAAGACATGGCACAGACAAGTAGGAAGCACGCAGGAGAGAAGAAGAGGAAGACCGAGCGTTGGTGAGCTCATTATAACCGGCCAGAAAATGCCACAATACATAGCGCAAGACGCCATAGTCTTGCTTTAAGTCACGCATATCTTCCTGCCACAGTAGATACGACAAAGCGGGAGAATGGCAGAAAGAAAGACGTAGTTCAAGTTGTCGGCTGTGTCCGACGCGCCGTTGACCGCGTTTGAAAATCACATGACCTTCGAAACGCCGGCCCGGCCCGGCGCTCGGCGGCTCAGGTCAGGCTGGGCCCGGCTTCCCTCCATGCCCGCCCTGGGCCTTGAGACTCAGAGTAATTGCGAGAGGGGGATATGAAACTTGTCTTTCTCAGCAGCAAATGGTTCGGAAGCAACGGGAAGAACGGTACATGGAAGAGTCCGTAGTCTTGTCCGTCGTACAAAATAGTCCAATGAGTCAAAAGTAATTATGCCAGTGTCCGGAGGTCAACGGCCTCGATGTCCCTCCGGGTGCCCCTGCGAACGGAGCCGGGTTAGGTTTAGGAGACTAGGCGGAGGACCACATACGCACCCCTGTGTGCTATCTCCTACTGTCTACAACCCGCACTTGCTCGCGGCGACTTGCGTAGCCGTGGCCGAGATGATGCCGACCTGCACTGCGGTGCCGTTCGTGAGCGTGTTCAGCGCGGCGAGCGCGATGTTGAACCCGTCGCCCGCGTGGTCGACCGCGGTCACGAATATGCTCTCGCCCTTGTACGCGAGCTGCCAGCACGTGCCGCACGCGGTGGAGTTCCACCCTGCGACAGCCTGCGCGGCGCCGATGTTCGGGAACGATGGCAGCGAGCCGAACGTCGTGAAGCCCTTGGTGAGCAGCCCGTTTGCGCCATCGGAGCACGCGACGGTCGCGAGCGAGCCGCCCTTGGCGTCGTACGTCGTGTCGTAGCGGACGTCGGTCGCAAGCGCGGCCGGGAGGAGGGTAGTGAGGGCGAGGACGGCAGCGAAGAACTTCATGGTGAATAGAGATTGAAGATGGGTGCGGTAGGTGCGATGTGACTCTGCGAGTGCGAAGGTGACTGGCCGGTGGAGTATTTCCTTGACGAAGAGCGGGCTTTATAGAGCGGCGGCGAGGCGATCTGAGCCCGTGCGGTGAAGGCATGCAGGGAGATGAGCTCCGAGGCAGCTCCAACCAAGAAGCACCGTGCGCGTGACAGACGGATGAAGGGGAAGACTGCCGCCGGAGTATACACGGCGGCGCGCTTGCCCAGGCCGAAGAACTGTGCGAGGCCTCGGAAGACGCACCGGTCCAGTCAAATGACGCGCTTCCTGAAGATGGTCAATGTGATGGCCAGGCTCAATGCTCCGGCGGCGGCGGCAGGCGAGCGGTACAGCGTCTGAGAGCGTCGGGGACGGAGGCTGGTCATCTAGTAGCGCTGCCTCGTGCGCATGCGAGACGGGCATCATCTCCCGAGAGTGGACCCGTGGTGCTTCATCTCCGTTGCACAGTGCAGTGTTCTCCCGTGTTCTCCGACAGAGCGCAGGAAGCGAAGAGCGAGAAGGCAAACCAAGCCCGAACTCCAAGACGTTACGGTGCGGTCAAGAATCAAGAGGCGCTTAGCCGACAGGTCATGAGCACGCTGACCGCGTGGTGGCCAAGTTTAATTTAGTTAGCGTAGCGTGCAGAGGAAAAAAAGAGACTATGTCAGCATATTCTGAAGCAAGTACGTTCAGATGGCAAGTCGATGAAAGCAGGAGGAAAAGGCAGAAAGCCGCTTGAAGAAAGCTGCAGAAGATTTTTCGCCAGACCGGCGACCGGGCCGTCTCCGGTCCGTCGCTCGCCCGTCCGCCGCGCTACTTACCGTCACTGTCTTCAACCAGTCTTCAAAGCTGGGTTCCGTGACCAACTCTCTCATATCTTGCCAAACGAGACGATCTGAGCGTGAGCTCACTCACTGAAACTGAAGATTGACGACTTTGCATCCGACACACCACAGTCGAACTTGCGCCTCCCCGAGTCCCGGCTTCAAAGTTCGTCTAGTAGGGCTTTACACGCGTTCCGAGCCTTCCTGACAGTCCTTTTAGCTCTCCCCACTGCTGCACTGCTTATATTTGCATACCAGGATGAGCGACTCGAACCATGACGCGTCCCCGTCGCGTCGCAGATCAGCAGTCAAGATCCTCACCAACCTCGCGCAGGGATCCGCACCATTTATCTCAACATTTCTCTTGATCCATCTATCCGCACCGGTCATGGCAAACCTCGGCGGCTCCTCCCTGTCATCACAGGTCATGGTGCGTAGTCATTTCATAACATCAACCATGGCGGCTGATATCCCGAACGCGTCTGCAGCTACTCGGTCGCGAATACTACCAAACGTCTTTCGGCGAGCGCTACCTCCTCTACGCACCGCTCCTCATTCATACCGGCGCCGCGACCTTGAAGCGCCTCATCTCACCGCGCCCACCGCGCCGGAAAACAAGCCCACTCGCTGTGACCGGCTACACCGCTATGCTTCTCCTCCTTCCCATCCACCTGGCCACGCACCGCCTCTATCCCACCATACCCGCACCACCAATCAGCGCCCTCGGCCCTTCAGAGCTCGACTACGAATTCGTCAAGGCCGGGCTGCACGCGTGGCCCGTGCGCAGCGCGCTTCTCTACGGCACGCTCGTCCTCGGCGTCGCGCTGCACGCCGCCGACGGCCTGCACATCATATACACGACCTGGTTGCCCGGCGCGAAAGACGCGCTTTTCGGTCTCAGCCGGCGTACTCGACGCGCCGTGGCAGGCGCGCTGTCCGTGCCCGTGCTCACAGGCCTCGTCGTCCTCGCGCGGGAGCCGCTTTTGGCATTTGCTTCCATGGCGGAGCGGTATGGCGCGGTTTTCGCGCAGTCCTTTGTGTACAGATTTTGACTTGTATCAAAATAATATGATCGTGGCCCCAGATCCCCACTGTGTGCGATAATATCATATTGGGGGACCCCTGTCGTTGCCGCCCGAAGCCCTCGACGGTGCGTCGAGACTTTGCCTTGCGACGCCTTGGTCTTGTCTCTCCAGTTGTGCGACAGCAACCAACAGGAAACTCCTCTGCAGTAACCACCTCTACACCAGCTTTCTGATTCGCACCCGCGGCCGCATGCTATTGAGAGCACCCGCGTAGAAACCCTGATGGAATTCCCGCCCCAATCACCAACTAGAACTAGCTAGACAAAAGAAGGCACCGCGACGACCGCGACGCGCCTCAACCCCGCGCCGCTTAAGTTTGAACTCAATCGATCGTCCGCCGGCGGATCTGGTAGCAGCAGGTCCCTTAAAGTCGTCAGTACTGTACTCCGCCAGCCGACACGCTCCGACGGCGTCTGATGGACGCCTACCGCGGACAGCGTAAATGTTAGTAGGACCTCGGCCATGAAAGCGCATCACATCCCTGTGCCCGTACCTGCATGTGCGGGAACACGATCGGGCAAGGTACCAGGTCGCACCGTCGACGTCGGCGAGTTGGCAACTGTTGTTCTTGGTCGTCATGGTGCGCGGTGAAGCCGGCGGGACATGGCGCAACGATGTCCACCGCACTCCGCAACCCACACTGCGTACCGCGCCACACGTGCGCCGCGCTCCTCCATGTGCCGACCACGCCTCCAACAGTCGCCGGGTAACACAAAAGAAAGTGGGGCCCTGCCGTCTTCTGGCTCTGCGGTTCTTCTGAGCAGATTAGCTATAGACTCCGGCTCAATCTAGTGACAGCGGCCCAGGGCACTCACATGTATGCCGATCTAGAACCTTGCGACGAGGGGCGCAAAGTCATGGGCATTTTGGTCGTAGCAAGCCGTCCAGACAGGATTTATTGCCCTGTGGAACACCTATTCCGTCGCGCTTTGTCCTATGCCCATATTTGAGAGCAAAGTAACCGAAGCTGAGATGGATTTGGAAATGATGTACCAGCAGGCCGTCCGGAGTCCTCGTCGGACTTTCTGCTGCGTGAAGATTGGGGCGGGAAGTTGACATGAGGACTAGCGGGACGGCCGCAGACATTCCGAACAATACTGTCAGGTACGAGGGCTCTTAGACGGGAGCAGGCGAAGTAGGGCAAAGTGGGCGATGCGCGGAGTTTTCCGGCGTTGCCAGAAGTTGTAGGTCGAGGTGTGCGATGCAAGCGGATATTCACTCTGTCTCTCGCAGAGACTTGCCTTCGGGTTTGCATTTCACCCATACGCGGTTAGGGAGGCTTCTCAGCGGGTCAGCTGGCAGAGTGCGTCGATAAAACAGGCCAGCATTGAAACCGAGATCCTATATGAGGCATTATGGGCTTTGGGAGCACGATATTTGTTCACCGAGTTTCATTGGCAGATGATGAACAGCAAGCGCATAGCCATAATATTCGGTATTAAGAATGGGAGATCAGCTGGCCTGGGTGTACATCAGTGGGTCCACTATCGATGAAGAAAAAACAATAAGTTGGCGAATGGAAGAAAATAAGATTAACGGCACTTTTAGCAAACATGCTTTCTGTCTATGATACTCCACTGAGCATCGGAGCAAGCTACGAGGAGAGCAGAGGCAGCTGCAAAGTAACGGCTATCCAAAGCAGGCTAGGCTAGGCAAGTCTAGAAGTCGGCCGTCAGGCAGCACTAAGATGAATTGAAACAGCAAGCAGCTAGCTCCGCGTATATTGGATGCGACGACCCGGCCCGAGCTCCTAGAAAGAGTCCGAGGATGCCAGTGTGCAAGCATTCCGAGGCTCCGGGTACGAATAACTGTCCGCTATAGACGAAAAAGAGGCACGAGCATCGTTGTCAGCGCGAGAGATGAGGCAATATTGTTCACATCGATCCGAGATATCGGACCGAGCGTTGAGGCGTACATCCAGAGGATAATTCATGGAATAACGAGCGGTGGTTACTTGGCGGTTGCTAGGTTAGGTTTGACTGCCCGATGCGTAGATATTCGACAGAAGCGCTACATCACTACATCGGAGGCAGCACGCGAGGTGCAATTCGCACTCTCCGTTGCGGGTTTGCACGGAACACAGTCGTTCCGCCAGCAATGTCACCTCTAATGGTCAAAGTCAGCACAATATGACAGTATTTGGGATGAAGAGCGTACCCCATCAATAACGACAAGCAGGATCCAACGCCATCTCCGCCAAACGAGGTGCCTGAGTTACGGCGGTGACCTGACTTGACTTGACTTGACTTTGCTTCGGAGCTGGAATGACATCGCAAATTCCAAAGCCACAAAGACAGGGACGAGATCCAGAAAATCGGACACCGGCTAAGCGTTAGACAGCCCCGAGCGTGAGCGGATGGGTTATAGTTTGTGCGGGCGGACTCGAAAACAGGGTTCGAGAGGGGATTTCGTGAGAGGTTTCATGTAATATAGACACGGCCTCAGGGCAGCCCTCGCGTGCAGACTTCAGAGAGCAAACAAAGTCCGACCTCCCGAGTTCCTGAGCTACCAAGGGAAGATGTGGCCAAGTGGTGAATGCGCGCCTTCGTCGTATGTACAGCGCTGACTGATGCTGCGGGCGACTGGAGGAAGGAGAGGTTCGAGTGCAAGCTGGATGCAAGTGGGCGATGTGACGTTTTCGGCCGGGACCGGCCGATCGACTCCAAATCGTCATCCACGCCTGAGGCTGCAGTCTGCTCAACCTTTTCTTGGATCTTCCACCACTGGACTGCGTTCGACTGTACGCGCAGCCGATGCGTCTTCGTAGTGCCAAGTCTTAATTATAACTTCACGGTGAGTGGCATGCGGCACCGTTTGCGACAACCCTCACACTACCTGTAGACCGACCCATGGCCCCATCATCCTTCGAAGAGGTTTTCTACAAAGAACGACGGCAAGGCCTTGTTCCAGATCCTGCAGTGAGCTCACTACTGATCAAGCTTGAGATATGCTAATGTCATGACAGGCAGCACCGAGCCCCAACTCGCATGCACCCAAAATCAACGGATCTGAAGGAGGCGCGCCAGCTATCTTCTATCGCTCTGTGCTTGCAACTGACACTCTCTTCAGCTTTTATTGGGCTAGTCATCGCACTATCGCTCATTTTCCTCATCGCCTGCACCGCGATCTTCCTCCTTCTGCGCTACTCCGAGCCGACTGAGCGCGAGCGTTCGCGGCGGCGGCAGCTCTCCATCCGCCGGCGCGGTGTCCCGCACCCGCTGCCCATCGGCCTGCACGACCCTGCGGCGCCGCCAAGCGAGACGCTGACAGAGAAGCTGGGCAACATGTTCCGCGGGCGCCGCCATGGGACCGGATGGGTGCAGGCGAGCCATGACGACGAGTGGGACAGCGCGGACGAGGACGCGCATACGCTCAGCATGAAGGTCGGCGCGGCGCAGGAGAGCAAGCGCGCGACGTACGTGGAGCAGGAGGGCACCGTTGGGAAGGAGCATCGTGCGTCGCCGGGGGTGACCCCGTCGTTGCCGCACGACGATCCGTTCGACTCCCCGCCGCCTGCGCATGACGCTCCTACGCCCTTCCGGCCCGATTTATCCCACCTCCAAGGCGGCCATGCTGCTGAGCGCACCATAGCTTCGTACCACACCGCCGCAAGCCGAGGCATGTCAGGAGACTCCGTGCATACGTTTGCCGGAGGCACGAAGTTCCGCGAGGACATGTAGGCGCAACCTTGTATGATAGATCCATGACTTGACGATCCCCCTCACGACCTGTATCACCCCTGTGCGTGTTTCTGCTATGGACTATTTGCTGTGCCACTATCTACCTACGCGCGCTGCCTATCATCCTCGTTATCTACTTAACTTTGTCGCGATGATTGTAATCTTGTTCGAACGAGTAGTTGACGAATAAATGTACCGTGACATAAATACATGGAGCAATGGGCCATGCTACGCCTCGATGTCCAAGTCCATTGGCGCAGTCCCGTCAGCATTTGTCTCCGACTCTGCATCCTCCTTATCTGACTCCTTTTCCACCACCTTCTCCTGCCTCCTCGTCCTGGCAGTCCTACTGCGACCCCTCGCAGATTTTGTACGCGTTGTACGCCGCGGGGCCGGCGCATCAGTCTCCTCGTCGACCTCAACCTCATCCCTCAAGCTGCTCGGCCCCGGCGCCGACCTGCCCCTCCCCCGCGTCTTCCTCGGCCTCCCCGGGCCTCTGCGGCGGGGCCTCACCCTTTCCGGCGCGGCAGACGGCTCCTGTGCGCCGCCATCGTCCTGATCCTGGTCCGCCTCGCCCTCAAAGAACTCGTTCCGCGCCATCGTGCGGTCGTCGCGACGCTCGCCCGCGTCCGCGGTGCCGACCTCCTCGTCGCGCTCGTCCGCCGTCTTCGTCTCCTCCGCGAGCCACGCCTCGAGGCCCGGCGGGATCTCGCGCATCGCGACGCTCGGCGCGCCCGCGAGGTAGCGCAGCTTCTCCGCGATGCTGATCGTAATGCGCTGCAGCGACGCGGGCGAGTTCTGGTTCTCGACCTTGCCCGTGAGCGGCGGGTGCAGCTTCCAGCCCGAGTCCGCGAAGAACGAGTCGTAGATCGTCGCGGGCAGCTCGTCGGGCACCGCCGCGTCGACGAGCACCGCGGTCTCGTACGTCCAACATCGGCTCACGTTCTTGATTGTGTACCCGCCGCCGCCGACAATGAGCAGCGGGACGCCGAACGTGCGCACAAAGTTGACGCATTCGCCGTGTGCCGCGATGGAGAGGTTGAATGCGCCGAGGCGGTCCAGTCCAAGCGAGTCCGCGCCGCATTGGAGGACGATGGATGTTGGCTGGAAGTGCGTGACGGTGTTTCCGATGACCTCCTTGAAGACTGTGAGGTACATATTGTCGTCGATCCCGTCTTGTAGGGGCACGTTGAGGCAAAAGTATTTACCCAAGCCCGCGCCGTTGTCGTCGAGCTTACCCGTACCAGGGAAGAAGTCCCCCGTGTATTTGTGGAAGGACACAGTCATCACCCTGTTTGAGTGGTAGAATGCGAGCTCGACGCCGTCGCCATGATGTATATCAATATCAATATACAAGACGCGGGGATGATACCTGGTTGGTGACTTGTCAGTAAGCCAACGCCAAGAAAATAGGGGGAATGATGTACTGAAGGAGCTCGAGGATGGCTAAGACAGCGTCATTGACATAGCAGAAGCCGCTCGCCTCGCCGCGCTTCGCATGGTGCAGACCGCCGGACCAGTTGATGGCGGTGTCCGTCGTACCTGCAGCCAATTTGCGCGCGCCTGCCAGCGAGCCGCCGGCATACATCTTGCAGAAGTCGTACATGTCTGCAAACACCGGGCAATCCTCGACGCAATTGAACGTGTCGATAAGATGCTTCATCTCGTCCTGGTTACCTGGCGTCACTCTACACTGGATAAGCATATTCAAAGCGTGAGGAAGTGTGACGACCCACTTTGATAAGAATTCGATGTATTGTGGGTCGTGGTAGACCTCAAGCTCGGCGCGGGTTGCTGGTCGCGGATTATAGATGTTGTGTATTTGCTTGTCGAGGCCGTAACCCATGACAAGAGCATTAGTAAGAGAAAGACGATGAGGCTTCATTGGATGTCGTTCCTAGTGCACTTGGGTGAGAACCACTTTTCTAGTGCTCATGAGCACGCTTACCCCATAGTGGTGCTCCCCGACACCTTCTGGGAAGTAGTAAGACACTATTGGTCTTGAGTGCGGCTTGAATTGTTAAATTTAGTATCACATTATAGATGTCATCCTCTTAAACTTACATTGACGCGCTGTGTGATCGGTTGGGCAACGCCATTTGCACCACGATCGGCGAAATATGGTGAAGACGAGAAGGTATAGGTCTCGAATTTGCGGACCATCGGAACGAAGTCCGGCACGTCCTATGAGTTTAGAGAAGATAATCCAGTAAGTGTACAGTCCAGGGAGGGCTGAAGGCATTTCTAGGACCGTACCTTTCGACTTGGAACCTTGGTCACTTGTAGGTGTACGACGATACTGGCAACTGTTTGGGGTGGGTACTGTGAAAGTCGTTAGTCGTTTCAACGAGTTCTTACTCACATAAAGCCTTATATATCTTCCTTTGCTCCTGTATGCTTCGCTGGAAGAGATTGTCTGCCAGAAGTAGGTGAACGGAGTTGAAGCCAAGACGTGCTCTGGCTATCTGCCACAATTAGTCAGCTGTTCCCACGTCTTCATCGAGCTCGCTGTTGGTGACGACGAGCTACTTATCTCCTACAGCGTTTGTCGCCCACCATTCGCGCAGTCCAACATGCATCTGCGGCCGCTGTTCCTCCTTTCAATGATGGCGCCGTTTGCGTTGGCATCCTCCGGCGACCGAGCGCACGACTTTGAGCTCTGCACCGCGCGCTGCCAGAACGCCGAATGCAATGCCGACGCACCCCCCGAGTTCTCCCTCCCAATGCGCCTCACACGCTGGACATGCGCAGACAACTGCAAGTACACCTGCATGCACATGCTCACCGACTTCGCCCTCGAGACTGGCGTCCCCATCCAGCAGTACTACGGCAAGTGGCCGTTCTACCGCTTCCTCGGCATGCAGGAGCCCGCGTCCGTCCTGTTCTCCTTCACAAACCTCCTCGTGCATATATGGGGCTTAGGCGAAGTCAAGAGGGTTGTCCCTGCAGAGCACCCTATGCGCGGGTACTACGTGACCTGGTCGTTTGTGAGCTGCAACGCGTGGATCTGGTCTGCTGTCTTCCACACCAGAGGTCAGCGTCTTCGTGAGTCTCATACTCTTTTGGTGTTCTGAACTTTGGTTGCTCCGATAGACACACCCGTCACGGAACGCCTGGATTACTTTTCTGCGGCCGCAACGATCGTGTATTCCCTCTACTTCTCCGTCATCCGGCTCTTTCATCTGTACCCTGTACAGTCTCGCGCCTTTGCAGCGCCATCTGACGCGCATTCACGTCGTCGTACCTGGAGACATCTCGCCACGCTGGCCTACATTGCGCACGTCACCTATCTCACCGTCCTCCCTCGCTTCAATTATACCTACAACATCATCTTTAACCTCGCACTGGGTCTCCTTCACAACTTCCTCTGGTTGGGATTCGCCATGCCCTCTTCATTGTCACCATTTCGGCGCTTTGCTTCCATGCCGAAAGCCTACCGCCCATCATATGCGAAGGATGCAGCCATTGCAGTCGCGCTGACGACCCTGGCAACATCTCTCGAGCTCTTTGATTTCCCCCCCTGGTGGGGGATAATAGATGCCCATTCCATGTGGCACCTAGCGACAGCACCATTAGCTGTCATCTGGTACGACTTTTTGGTCACCGACGCACAAGACTTAGGATGGAAGGCAGTCCGGCTGTAGTCATTGAAATGTGCGCTCTTCCCTTACCTGTCATCTCAACCTGAGGAACTCACCGCCGTCGTACCCGTCTCTAGTATCATCATTCATAGCATTCATACATGTACCCAAGCATTGAAGAGCCACCGATCTCGTAATGGGAGTTTCTAGCTCAAAGAATATAGACTCTACCGCGGTCTCCATCCCTTCTATCCAATGAGGCTCTACACTCTCACTCCACCGGCTCACTTACACCCGTCTCTCCGTCGGTGCTGTATGAGAATAAAGGATACTGGCGCGGCGTCAGCGTGTTCTCATGCGGGTACCCCTGGCAACGGGAACTTCACCCACTGATGACAGAGTCGAGCGCGTCGAGCATGCTCGCGTCAATTTCTAGGTAGGGGTGTCGGGACATTCGCAACACGAAGAGGTAACGCTTGTGCGGGTGGAAGACTGCGACCGGCGTGTTTCCGTAATTGTCTTCTTGGACGAGCTGGACGGTATGGAAGTATGGGTCAAACAATATGCACGAGCGCTTGCCGAGGAAACTGCGCACCTCGAGGTGACGGCCCTTCACTCGCCAGTTGTACGACCGCCCATCCTTGCCCTTGAACTTTCCTTTCCTACATTGACAACCGTCAGCCATATCACGCAACCCGACAAGCCAAAGCCACCGACAGGAAGGCGTCCTCGCCGCTGGTCCTCCCGAGAAAATCTTCGACGGGAAGGAACTCTCCTCCATACATGCGCACCGCAACGGGACGCTCTGACTCGTTGCGCAACTCGCCAACAACGTCGAACGCGCGCGTGTTCGGGTCCTTGCGGCTGATGCGCGTGACGTCCTTCTCCCAGTGCGGCGTGACGATCTCGTAGTAGATCACGTCGGAGTTGTTTGCAATGACGAGGTTCCGCATATTCGTTGTTGTCAGTGTAAGCTGTTGTGTTGGCATTTTTGGTCTGTATGATGCCTGGAGGTAGATTGCGGGACGGGTTGCGAGGGGTGCTCCTTGTGCAGGTATATGTGTACGTGGGCTTTTATGGTTAAAAGCCAAGTCGCCAGTGGAGCCTATGTGATGCGGTGAGTATCCTTTGCTGGTCTTGGCAAGCTGGCTGAAATTGCTTCTCGTCTATCGCAGCGGCAGCATTGCCAAGCCGAAACCGCGAGAACGAATGGGTGGGCAGCCTATCAGTGGGGCCTTTATGGTGCGCTGTGCCCCAAGCGACTTCCACGAGTTTTCTTCAATCGTCGGCGGCATGGGGCTGCGGGGCGGCTTGGCGGTATGAGAAGTTGACCGGAAGAGGTCCGTGGGAGGTACTCAAAGGCTTGTACAGGCCGGGGCTCGTCTCGCGCGGTCGACGAAGAGTACAACATTCCCACCGCTCTCACATTTTCTACCGCCAGAGACCATACAGTACACCCGCGCTCCCAATCAGAGGCAATTGTGGAGCCTTGGCTCTGTTCTATTGATACCACCCAGCGAAGAAATATTCTTCAGCATTCTGGGACCCCCAGTTCGCCGACACGTCCTCCTGGATCACCTCAATATCAAGACCGAGATAACCAACAATGCAAAAAGCCACCTACCAAAGAGAAAATTGCAGGCAGCGCCTGCCAAAGCTCGGTCCTCTTGGCATTGAGTTGCGTTTTACAAACGTGACTGCATTGATTGCAAACCTTCCCAATCCTGACGTGAGCATCGAGGGTGACCATGGAATAACCCAGGAAGGCGATAGGATCATTCACGACCGCATTGGAGTTGAGGCGTTCTTCCCACCACTGCTCGAGAGCAGGCCAGCACGTTTGGCCTTGGCCGAGATTGCGGTTATTGCAGCTGAATGACAATTTCAATCGGGGCACGTCAAAGAGCAGAGGCAGGGCCTCGACGAAGCGTTGCTGGAACTCTCCCTGGCCGAGGTTCAACCTCTGCATCTCCTCTTGATTGAGCACGGCGTCCAGTTTGGATTCGTTCGAAGCGCAGTAGAGGTCGTAATACGCGCACGGGGAAATGTCGGGCATGTTGCATTCCCTAGCCAGGCGAATTGCGTTGACTGCATCGAAATCAACTCATGCTCTGGACGATCATACAGCAGGACGTACCTGGCATAGGATATTCTTCTGGGTCGGGCTCGTCTTCTCGACCAGCATACATATCCACCATGGCGTGGTATCTGCGACGGTGCGCATCCCACAGGCGCAACGACGACGGCCACTCGGCGTGAAAGACTTGCGAGACGAGATTGTGGATGCGCACGGCAACGTACTTCGTCGACAGTCTCAAAACCCCAACATAGGACGATGGGATGAAAGTATACTGAGTTCCCAGGCTGTATGGCGCCATTTCCGCAGGGTGCTTCTGGGTCTCGCTGTGCCCATGTAATGTTTGAGTTTTCTCTTGCAGGCTCGAAGGGCGTGAATACAGGCTCACCTTGGGTAGTACATAGCCTTCAAAAACGCCACGACGTCCTCCTCGGCATCCATTGTAAAGTCCATTATGGGCGCGCCGTCGCCGTAAGGCTTCTCGGACGCGAGATCGAACGCGCTGTCAGGCGGGTGCCTAGGCTGGCCCCATAGATCTGCGAAGGCTTCGCAGTGAGTCTCAGTAAAAACAGAAGTCGCGTCGTAGTCCTATTAGTGCTGCCGCGGTTCGGTTCTGAACCATGGTTCGAACCTGAACCAGGTTCGGTTCGGGGCTTGGTCCGGTTCAGGTTCAAGGTTGAGCTGAACCTGAACCAGCGGTCCGGTTCACGGTTCAGCGGGTGGTGAACCAAAGGGTATGGTTCGAACCTGGTCCGAACCAACCGAACCATGAAGTTTTTCCCAACCTCTGTGCTGGCAAAATTAATAGGAAATACAATGTGCTTTGTTGGAATTTGGTGATGACGCTAGTCTCATGACAAATACTATGGAATGATCTAGAACGATCTGGACTTGTTTGATCATGGAACATTGTAGAATAGTCTAGAATAGCTACTATACAGGATTGCTATACGCTTACTCAGGTCTTAACTCCTATCTCCTAGGATGACTGATGTACTTACTGATGCTGTGCAAGCTGACTGATTCTTACACATTATGTCTTACATATATGCTTTATGCTTACTACACAATTTCTGATTGGTTGATATGCAGAGCCCCAAGTAGTATAAAAGGGCTCCTTTCTTCGCTCAGATACCTCAGTCTTTTCACATCACAGACTGAGGTGAGCATTCCTATGCATACTTAGGAGTCTTCTCTTTACTAACTCACTTGTAGTATAGACTAACGTCTCTCTAAGGTACTGCAATATAGTCTTTTCACATCACAGACTGAGTATAGACTAACGTCTCTCTAAGTTGTGTTTCATCAGGTTATGGGCCCTGCCTGAACACCTGCTACAAGAAGTTACTTTGCTTTTTATCAAGGCGAGTCTACCATCATCTTCCCACTCGCGCCCTATCTTGGAGCTCTTCATTGAGCTGCCATTGTGCTCTCGCCCCTTTGGGGTTACGCGAGCGCTGATGACGGAGGCATGGCGATGCCAGAAGTCAGCGTGAGCCCTTCTGCCCTGTCCCTCTGTGCGCATACTGTACAATTACCTACCCTGGTGTAGACCACAACTGTGTCGAACCAGAAGAGTCCACTACGGGCTTAGGGGAACCTGGGGAAGCCTGGGGGAACCATAGGTCCACTGAACTGTTGGCTGTCTGTCCCTTAAGTGGGAAGCAGTTTTGGTGTCCCAATCCTGAGGGCGGTAGTCAATCCACCCAGGAGCACCTGTTACAACTGCAGTGCGCTACTATAAGTACTTAGATTTGTGGAGCCCAACCATCTAGGCTTTAATTAGGATCCGGAGGTGTACCTTGGTGCATTCTCGTTTCATCCTAACCACAAATTTGCGTACAAGTACTGTAATTGTACTGTATATGCGCACATGGACATGGGCAGGACAGGACCTTAGGGTTCTGGCTTAGAGATACAGCACATAGGGTTGACGTCGTCTTGAACTTCTTAAAGAATCTGGGTCTGACTGCTCCTCAAACCCAGATCATTCGCTCTTCACATGTCTGGAGAATTACTTCCCAAAGGATTTACCATCCTAGCTGGAAACAGCAACTATGCCCTTTGGCAAGATGATATGATGGCCTTTCTTAAAGTCAAGAAGCTCTGGAGGTACACCAGTGGCTCCAAGCCATCTCCCAAAGCTGCAGATCCAGACAATCCTACTGCAACTGAGGTGGAGGCGGAGGCAGTATGGGATGAAGAAGATGATGTGGCGCTTGGATACATTAAAGCATCCCTGGCACCAGCCTTGAAGAACAAAGTGGGCAACAATGACCACTCTTCTGATGCCTGGAAATTTCTCAAAACATCCTATTCCAAACCCGGCACTCGCACCATCTTCACCCAATTTGACCTCTACCTTTCCACCCGTCTCATCGATACCAAACCTCTTGGACCTCAGATCAATGACTTTGATCAGCAGTATGAGAATCTCAAGAAGAATGGCATAACTGTTACACCCATCCAACACGCGTACTTCCTCCTCAAGGCCCTCCCAGATTCCTACAAGGCATTTAGGGATCTTACCCTTGATTCCTTCAGTGACCTTAAAACTGCCACTCCTGCTGAGATCACTACTCGCATCCTTGGCAAAGAGGCTAGCATAAAGGCAGACTCCACCATCGCTGCCACTGTTAATTCTGCGGCTGCCAAAGCCAAAGGAAAGCAGAAGGTGGAGAAGGGCAAGTGCAAGTACTGTCACAAGAAGGGTCACTGGGAGGCCAATTGTCGCAAGAAACAGGCTGATGAAGCTGGCGACAAGAAGAAGGGAGGGGACAGTAGTGGCGGCGGCGGAGGTAGTAGTAAACCCTCTGTAAATGCTCTAATTGTTGAGGCCTCGTCCTCCAATGAAGTCGCTGTTGCCTGGTACCTCTCGCCTGATAAGAATCGCTGGATGCTTGACAGTGGTTGCTCTCACCATATTACACATACACGTACAGACTTTGCCCAGTACACGCCCCTAGAAAAACCTGGACATATTGCCGTTGGTGATAGTACTGCCCAGGCTATGCACTTCTATGGGACGGGCACTGTCAATGCGTGGACAGATGTGGATGGGAAGCGTGTTGCGGTCACGCTTAAGAATGTGCTTTTTGCACCTAAAGCCGCTCATCGATACATATCGGTGACTACACTGTTGAACCAGAAGTTTGATGTGCTTCTACGTGGTTCTACAGGAGTGTGTACAATAGAACGCGCTGGCATAACCTATGGTATTGGCCAAAAGCACGATCAGTTTTATTGGTTGGAGCTTACGCCTAAACCTGCGGTTCATGAGGCGACGGTTAAAGATGCGGTCTCGGTTGACATTGCTCATGGACGCTTTGCTCATATGTCACATGGCGCCCTGAAACGACTTACTTCTGAAGTTGTCAAAGGGATTGTCATAGACCATGCTACAGTGGCTACTAAACCCTGTCATGGATGTGAGCTTGGCAAGAGCACTCGCCAGACCTACCCTAGTTCAGATAAGCGTGCCACCAGGGTTCTTGGCAAAATCCATTCGGATCTAGTCGGACCTATGCGTGTGCAGTCTATCCAAGGATTCACATATATTGCGACATTCCTCGACGACTTCAGTAACAAAGGAGTTGCTATGTTCCTCAAGCGAAAGTCAGATTTTCTCCTGGCATTTGAGACATTCCTGGCCAGAGCTGAGAAGGAAACTAGTGTCAAGCTAGTGATCTTTCACTCTGATCGAGGAGGGGAATATATAAATACTATCTTGGATAAACGCTTTAAAGAACTGGGCATCACGCATCATAAAACCATGCCTTACACGCCACAACAGAACGGACGTGCGGAGCGCTGGAATCGTACCATCATGGAGAAAGCCCTGTCTATGCTTCATCATGCAGGCTTGTCTCTTGGGTTCTGGCAATGCGCGGTTGAGACTGCTGTTCATGTCTACAATCGCACTCCCACCCGTACGTTGAAATGGAAGACGCCAATGGAGGTATGGAGTGCTGGTCACATTCCTGACGTTGCGTACTTTCGCGTTTTTGGCTGCAAAGCCTACGTGCACATTCAGAAGGAACATCGTCATAAATTGGAACCTAATGCCAAAGAAATGACGTTTGTGGGTTACGAGGATGGTTCAAAAGGTTACCGTTTCTGGAATCCTGCCACCCGGTCCATTGTGTTGTCTGGCGAAGCAACATTTGATGAGACTTCCTTCATTTCAAGACCAACCCAGAAAGCGCCCCCAAGCGCTCCTGATCCTCCTACTCAACACCTAAGTCTCTCTGATTTAATCAATGATGAGGACTTCACTCCTGAACGGAGGCCTGTGCCCACTCCTCCAGTTAACGCAGCTGGAGATGACTCGGATCCAGATGAGGATCCAGCACCCAAAGTAGAGAAAGACGATTCTAAGGTTAAAACACCACCTGCTACACCACCACCATCACGACCACATACGCCTCCACCTCCTGCTCCACCTCGCACACCACCTCGTCGCGCAACCAATGCTAGAGTTGATAATGAAGCACTTAGGCATAGAGTCCCACCGTTAGAAGAATCTCCACCTATCGCTGAAGCAGTGACACCACCAGCGCGTCCACGACGTGCAAATGCTGGTCAAAGAGCTGCAAGGCTCGGCGATCAGTATGATGGCTTAACTGCACTTCAAGTTGAACAGCTGGATCTTCGACGGCGATTGCCTGATACACAAGGACTTGTGCGTCAGCTGGACTTTGAAGCTCCTAATCTCCACGCTCTGTTAGATCTCATGGTTGGTCACGATCCCAAAACCTACACAGAGGCTATGGCATCGCGAGATTTTTCCAAATGGTGGGAGGCGTGTCGGTATGAATTGGACCAGCTGAATAAGCTTGGTACTTGGGAACTGGTGGACAGACCAAAGAATAGAAAAGTCATTAAAAATCGTTGGGTGTTTAAGCTCAAGTCCAATGGCGTTTATCGTGCACGACTTGTAGCAAAGGGATTTACACAGGTTGAAGGGGTCGATTACACGGAAACTTACAGTCCAGTCGCCCGCTTTGAAACTATACGTTTCCTTCTTGCGTTGGCCGCGCTTGAAGATTGGGAAATTCATGGTATGGACGTCAAGTCGGCGTTCTTACATGGCGAACTGGATGAAGAGATCTTCATGGAGCAACCAGAAGGTTTCCTGATCCCAGGGTTAGAGGACAAGGTAGTTCGATTGCTGAAGGCTATCTACGGCTTGAAGCAGGCGTCCAGAGTATGGAACGTACAAATCGATGCTCTCTTGAAGGAAATTGGATTCACCAGGACCTATTCGGATACTGGTGTCTATATCTATCGGCGACAGGAGGGGAACACAGTTACCATTTTGGTGCTGTATGTCGACGATATGGCTATCATGGGCAATTCGCTCCCAGAGATCACTCGAATCAAAGCCTTGCTTAAGACTCGATATGAGATGTCAGACTTAGGGGAGTTGAAAGAATTCCTTGGCATACGTATCACAAGAGATAGGCGCAAAAGGACATTGACAATTGACCAGAAGACATATCTGGAAGAAGTCCTTGATAGATTTGGGATGAAGGACGCGAACCCTGCTCGAACCCCTCTACCTGCGGGCTGTGTTTTGATAGCGTCTACTGAAGAAGTGGACAATGCACGTCGGAGTTATTACCAGTCGCTTATTGGCAGTATGATGTACTTTGCCATTGGCACTCGTCCAGACGCGGCATATGCTATTGCACGCCTAGCACAGTACAGTGCGAATCCCACTGAAATGCATCTGAAGATGGCGAAGTATGTCTTGCGGTATATCAAAGGCACCCTTGACTACAAGCTTGTCTACAATGGCTTATCAGAGGAAGCTCAACTGCTTTCATACACGGACTCTGACCATGCTGAGAATAGAGACGATAGGACTTCCATTTCAGCCTTTGTTGTTAAACTGGCTGGAGGAGCTATTTCCTGGATGTCGCGGAAGCAAGCTACTACTTCCCAATCCACAGCTCAATCGGAATACATCTCTATGGCGGAGGCTGCAAAGCAGTTGCAGTGGTACTACAACTTGTACTCTGAGCTTGGACTACCGGATCCCACTCCTATCGACATGCGATGCGATAATCGCGCTGCTATTCTTACGGCAGAAAATCCCATGGTCGGTAGGAACATGAAGCATGTAGAGGTTAAATACCACTTCATCCGGGAGTGCGTGGCAAAGGGACTTGTTCGCCTTGTACCAACCCCATCGGCTGAGAACGTCTCTGATGCTTTGACCAAGTCATTGCCTTATGAGCTACTTACTCGGTTCAGTGGGAGCATGGGTTTGACTCGTCGCAAGGACTAGTGCTTGTCACTATTCGACTAGCCCATCAAGTGGGAGTGTTGGAATTTGGTGATGACGCTAGTCTCATGACAAATACTATGGAATGATCTAGAACGATCTGGACTTGTTTGATCATGGAACATTGTAGAATAGTCTAGAATAGCTACTATACAGGATTGCTATACGCTGATGGGCACCCACAGGTAGTAGGGTGGTAATGTGTCAGATACCAGATCCCTAGAGCGCTGGTGAGGGTACCGTGATGTGTGCGAGTGAGTGTCAGGGTCCCGAAGACAATCGGAGTGCGTCTCCGACGAGTGTGGGGAGGTGTGCGATCGGATGCGCCGGTCGGAATGCGTGATCGGTCGGAGAGTCGTCGATGAGGGGTCGGAGGCGCAGATGCGATGGTCGGAATGTGTGGACAAGTGGTGCGAGTGGTGCGATTGAGGCTGCGACCGCTGCGAGACGACAGAGTCAAGACTGCAATCTCCGAGGTCGCAAGACGGTCGGAGCGACGATGAGTCGTGCAGGCAACGACGCAGAGGCGTGTGGACGGTCGGAGGAGCGGGGGCGGTGGTCGGAAGATAGGAATGAGTGGTGCGAGCACGCCAATCGATGTTGCGATCGCTGCGGGACGAGCGGAACGCAACTGCGATCTCCGATGTCGCAAGACGGTCGGAGCGACGAAGTGCGAGGGCAACGGCTAATGGGACGACGATGGAACAAGATGAGAGCGAGGAGAACGATAAGCTGAGTGCGGGACGATGACGACGACGACAAAGGCAAAGGCAAAGGCGACAGAGCTAGCCTCGAGCTAACTATACGATAGAGACGAGGCTTTATGGGCGTCGAATGAGATCTGAACCGTGCGGGGGGAACCGAATCTGTATTGCAGTAGGATGCGACCGCTATTTATACGTTTCGACTGCTATAGTACGAGTCCGATCGAGAATAGAGTCGGAACAAAGGAAAACAAGTCGGAACAAAAGCAAACGATGGTGCGCAAGTCGCACATGGTACGGACAAAGGAGGAGAGTCAATAGAACATATCAGAAGGTCTGTGAGGCTGTATAGAACAATGTGGAGCAAGTGATCAGCGCTGTCAGGAGGGCAGTGCAAGCGCATGGAAAACGATCTGCGCTGTCAAGAAGTGTGGGAGAGACATCCTAAAATGTCGAACAAGACAATACGACCAGAATAGGAGGCAATGGAGGTGTGGCGAGTGGTAGAATGCACTCCGACGTGCGAGGGGGTCGCAGGTGAGTGTTGTGATCTTGCGACTTGTCGAACGGTCGGAAGAATGCTCCGGTAGTACGTGTGCGATGGTCGGAGCGGCGGAGGGATAATCGGAGCGCTGGTCCGATCGCAGAACGATTGGGATCGAAGAAATGTTGCGCAAACTCGAGAGCTGGGCTAGACAATGGTCGGAGGACAATGGCGCGACTGTGGGGGTACTCGGAAGTCGCAGAAACGTCGGAGAGGCGTGGCGCACGTGCTGAAACGACGATCTCGACCATCGAAATGTCTGATGGAATTCCAACGCGTTGTGACAACTGTGGGAGACGCTGCGCTCGAGGTCGCGTGGCGGCAGTCGGAACGATGAGCGAGTGGTCGGATGACTGCGTGTGATGCGTGCGACGGAGTTGCTGGTCCGAGCGTGGTGTCCAAGGTATGATTCTGATTGCGCGACAGCTCTGCGAGACTCCAACGGTCGGAACTCTGGCTCCGATCTTGCGAGCGGTCGGAAGAACTAATCGAGTGGTCGGAGCACTGCTGCGCGACGCTGCGATCTCCGGAATTGTGTATCTGTCGACTTGACGAAAGTGCGAAAATCCCGTAACGATCGCCTCACAGCGCGGGGCGAGGCGTATCACATCCTCCATACTGAAATCCTGACCGTCCACGGTCAGTGCGACGACCAGTACGAGGTGCGGGAGGTAGAGCGGTCGGAGCGATTTGGTGATGTCGCAAATGCTCCGAGAAATGTGTCCGGGGTGTCGCCAGAGTCGCGAGACATGTCCGATGATGAGGGCGACGTGGCGATCGAGTACTGCGACTATGACATCGGAAGGATGTTCTGCGAGCGCTGGCTGGTCGGGCGACTTGCGAAGTTGACTGCGTGGCTGGTCGATGATGTGCGCTGAGTCTGGGTGCGAGATCTCAATCGTTCCGATTGCGGGCTCCTCCATACTGTGATCGAAGCGACCAGGCGCTGCAGTCGGTGCCAAGGCTGCGACACATGACAATCTTCGATCGGAACAAGTGTCGACTGCTGCGGAGTTATCCTTGGGTCCGACGAGGTCGCTGCAAAGTGCTGATCGCGTGCGGAACAGTCCGAAGGTCTCCAAATTGAATGTCGGAAGTGAATGGCGATGCACTTGATTGTTGAGCGATCGGAGGGGCCTGAAGCGATCGAACAACCGCGTCGTTGCGATCTCCAAAACATTCGAATCGTCGGGAGTGACTGGCAAGTTGTAGTCCATGGTCGGAAGTGCTGCAAACAAGTTGCGAGTGTTCTGAAGGCTTTCTCGAGCGAGTCGCTGCTCTCGAACGTGCTCCGATACTATTGCGACAGTGTTGCAAGGGATGGTCGGAATGCGAATGCGATGAGGCACGATGGGTTCGGGCGATGTGAGGGCCAACATGCCACCAGGGTCATGCATGTGCTGCGGAGATCGACCAATGTTCTGGACGTGGTCGTCGAGGAATCGGAAAATGTTTCGCCAAGTGTGGTTGTCACTGAGAACGCTGTCGAGAACGATAGATGTCGAGAGATTGGGCTGCGAAAGTTCGGGAGAGTTTCGACGGTCGGAAATGGCATGAAGTGCAGGCGTGTCACAGAATGTGGGTCGGAACTCCATATCGAGGCTTGCGCTGCGTCCTATGTCGTCTAGGAAGCTTGCGATAATGCTTGGAGCGGCTGGGATGATGTCCGACGCGACGCTGAGGCTGTCTTGCGCATAGTTGCGGTCCTCCGATTCGAAAATCGTAGTGGCTGGTGCAGTGGAGTCGTCGATAGGCACTGGCTCGACGCCGGCGCAATCGCAATCCTGAATGCACTGTGCGAGGACTGGCTCCAAAAATTCCGCACAATTGATCGGAGGAACGGCACAATGGTCGGAGATGCATGTGCCACACGTCGGAGCACTCGCAAGGATAAACGACGCCATTGCTGGAGTGGTGGAGGCATAGAACGTGTTCCGATCCGAGTCGCAGTCTGGAGTCGCAGCAATTGTTGCACTGGACATAGCTGGTTCGCGTTCTGTAGCGATGTCGGCGACTTCAGGCTGCTCGAGCACCGCTGCGAGATTGTCATACTCCTGTGCGAGCGCCTGCTGTTCGAGAAGAAACGCTATCTCCGCTTCAATAGCAGCAATGCGATCGGAGGTCGGGAGCGATGTCGGAAGTACTGTCTCCGGAGTGAGGTCGACCATGAGCTGAGTCGCGACTTGGCCATGAGTCAGAGGTGTAGCAACGACGGCTGCGGAGTGAAGAGTGCCTGCTGCGATTGGTGCTGCGACTGGTGGGGTGCCTCCTTGCATAAATGTTCGGACGAACGATGCGACTGGGTCTGCGATCGGGACAGCAAGAGAAGCTGGTGGCGATGGCGGTATAGGTGTCCGATCGGTCGGGACTGCTATGGCAACGTTCCGATCCATTGATCGAGTGTGAGGCTGGAGAACGAACTGAGCGGCGCTGTTGACGTCGGAAACGTCGTATGAATCTCCTGGAATGACGTCCGGCTTCATGACCTGCAGGCGAACACTGATGCGATCCCAGAGTGTGTTAGGAATGCCACGAGGAAAATCGGACTTCTGCTGGAGCGCCGAGTAACGGTTCTGCCTGATGAGGAACCCCGAGATGGCTAGGAATTCTCGGTGGTACGCCGCAAACTCATCGAGCGTGATCGCAGGGATTGTTCGAGTGGTCGCAATGAGTGTCTCGAGGTCGGAAGACGAATATGTCCGATCTTGATCAGCTCCGGGGTAGAGCGATGTGACGGCCGTCTTGAAATCATTGAAGGTGCTTGCGTCATTGAACTCGGGAATGCTGTCAAAGAGGTCCGCGACTTCGATCGGAACATAGTACTGGGCCTGGTCCTTCTTTGCACGGTCGGAGGTAAGACCAGCGAGCGCTGCGACTGTTTCAAAGTCGGAGAAAAACCTTCGAACAGAGCGAGGGTCGGAAGCGAAAATGGGTGCCGTTTTCGCACCGCGAGGTGGCATACGAGTGGCCATGGCTGTGCGACGTGTCGGAGAGCAGGTGCGGGATGTCGTGATGAGATTGGATGAATGGGTGCAAGCTGCGACGATGGCTGGGGAGATGAGCGAGTGGCTGTGATCGGAATCGGAATACGATGGGTCGCAAAGGCGTAGATGGGAGTCGGAACTCGACAAGAATGTTCCGACGTGTGCTAGAGGGGTAGAAACACTGCCAAAATCTCCGGAGAAAGCCTGACTGGTCCCTCGCGGTGGGCTCCAAAAGTGATGGGCACCCACAGGTAGTAGGGTGGTAATGTGTCAGATACCAGATCCCTAGAGCGCTGGTGAGGGTACCGTGATGTGTGCGAGTGAGTGTCAGGGTCCCGAAGACAATCGGAGTGCGTCTCCGACGAGTGTGGGGAGGTGTGCGATCGGATGCGCCGGTCGGAATGCGTGATCGGTCGGAGAGTCGTCGATGAGGGGTCGGAGGCGCAGATGCGATGGTCGGAATGTGTGGACAAGTGGTGCGAGTGGTGCGATTGAGGCTGCGACCGCTGCGAGACGACAGAGTCAAGACTGCAATCTCCGAGGTCGCAAGACGGTCGGAGCGACGATGAGTCGTGCAGGCAACGACGCAGAGGCGTGTGGACGGTCGGAGGAGCGGGGGCGGTGGTCGGAAGATAGGAATGAGTGGTGCGAGCACGCCAATCGATGTTGCGATCGCTGCGGGACGAGCGGAACGCAACTGCGATCTCCGATGTCGCAAGACGGTCGGAGCGACGAAGTGCGAGGGCAACGGCTAATGGGACGACGATGGAACAAGATGAGAGCGAGGAGAACGATAAGCTGAGTGCGGGACGATGACGACGACGACAAAGGCAAAGGCAAAGGCGACAGAGCTAGCCTCGAGCTAACTATACGATAGAGACGAGGCTTTATGGGCGTCGAATGAGATCTGAACCGTGCGGGGGGAACCGAATCTGTATTGCAGTAGGATGCGACCGCTATTTATACGTTTCGACTGCTATAGTACGAGTCCGATCGAGAATAGAGTCGGAACAAAGGAAAACAAGTCGGAACAAAAGCAAACGATGGTGCGCAAGTCGCACATGGTACGGACAAAGGAGGAGAGTCAATAGAACATATCAGAAGGTCTGTGAGGCTGTATAGAACAATGTGGAGCAAGTGATCAGCGCTGTCAGGAGGGCAGTGCAAGCGCATGGAAAACGATCTGCGCTGTCAAGAAGTGTGGGAGAGACATCCTAAAATGTCGAACAAGACAATACGACCAGAATAGGAGGCAATGGAGGTGTGGCGAGTGGTAGAATGCACTCCGACGTGCGAGGGGGTCGCAGGTGAGTGTTGTGATCTTGCGACTTGTCGAACGGTCGGAAGAATGCTCCGGTAGTACGTGTGCGATGGTCGGAGCGGCGGAGGGATAATCGGAGCGCTGGTCCGATCGCAGAACGATTGGGATCGAAGAAATGTTGCGCAAACTCGAGAGCTGGGCTAGACAATGGTCGGAGGACAATGGCGCGACTGTGGGGGTACTCGGAAGTCGCAGAAACGTCGGAGAGGCGTGGCGCACGTGCTGAAACGACGATCTCGACCATCGAAATGTCTGATGGAATTCCAACGCGTTGTGACAACTGTGGGAGACGCTGCGCTCGAGGTCGCGTGGCGGCAGTCGGAACGATGAGCGAGTGGTCGGATGACTGCGTGTGATGCGTGCGACGGAGTTGCTGGTCCGAGCGTGGTGTCCAAGGTATGATTCTGATTGCGCGACAGCTCTGCGAGACTCCAACGGTCGGAACTCTGGCTCCGATCTTGCGAGCGGTCGGAAGAACTAATCGAGTGGTCGGAGCACTGCTGCGCGACGCTGCGATCTCCGGAATTGTGTATCTGTCGACTTGACGAAAGTGCGAAAATCCCGTAACGATCGCCTCACAGCGCGGGGCGAGGCGTATCACATCCTCCATACTGAAATCCTGACCGTCCACGGTCAGTGCGACGACCAGTACGAGGTGCGGGAGGTAGAGCGGTCGGAGCGATTTGGTGATGTCGCAAATGCTCCGAGAAATGTGTCCGGGGTGTCGCCAGAGTCGCGAGACATGTCCGATGATGAGGGCGACGTGGCGATCGAGTACTGCGACTATGACATCGGAAGGATGTTCTGCGAGCGCTGGCTGGTCGGGCGACTTGCGAAGTTGACTGCGTGGCTGGTCGATGATGTGCGCTGAGTCTGGGTGCGAGATCTCAATCGTTCCGATTGCGGGCTCCTCCATACTGTGATCGAAGCGACCAGGCGCTGCAGTCGGTGCCAAGGCTGCGACACATGACAATCTTCGATCGGAACAAGTGTCGACTGCTGCGGAGTTATCCTTGGGTCCGACGAGGTCGCTGCAAAGTGCTGATCGCGTGCGGAACAGTCCGAAGGTCTCCAAATTGAATGTCGGAAGTGAATGGCGATGCACTTGATTGTTGAGCGATCGGAGGGGCCTGAAGCGATCGAACAACCGCGTCGTTGCGATCTCCAAAACATTCGAATCGTCGGGAGTGACTGGCAAGTTGTAGTCCATGGTCGGAAGTGCTGCAAACAAGTTGCGAGTGTTCTGAAGGCTTTCTCGAGCGAGTCGCTGCTCTCGAACGTGCTCCGATACTATTGCGACAGTGTTGCAAGGGATGGTCGGAATGCGAATGCGATGAGGCACGATGGGTTCGGGCGATGTGAGGGCCAACATGCCACCAGGGTCATGCATGTGCTGCGGAGATCGACCAATGTTCTGGACGTGGTCGTCGAGGAATCGGAAAATGTTTCGCCAAGTGTGGTTGTCACTGAGAACGCTGTCGAGAACGATAGATGTCGAGAGATTGGGCTGCGAAAGTTCGGGAGAGTTTCGACGGTCGGAAATGGCATGAAGTGCAGGCGTGTCACAGAATGTGGGTCGGAACTCCATATCGAGGCTTGCGCTGCGTCCTATGTCGTCTAGGAAGCTTGCGATAATGCTTGGAGCGGCTGGGATGATGTCCGACGCGACGCTGAGGCTGTCTTGCGCATAGTTGCGGTCCTCCGATTCGAAAATCGTAGTGGCTGGTGCAGTGGAGTCGTCGATAGGCACTGGCTCGACGCCGGCGCAATCGCAATCCTGAATGCACTGTGCGAGGACTGGCTCCAAAAATTCCGCACAATTGATCGGAGGAACGGCACAATGGTCGGAGATGCATGTGCCACACGTCGGAGCACTCGCAAGGATAAACGACGCCATTGCTGGAGTGGTGGAGGCATAGAACGTGTTCCGATCCGAGTCGCAGTCTGGAGTCGCAGCAATTGTTGCACTGGACATAGCTGGTTCGCGTTCTGTAGCGATGTCGGCGACTTCAGGCTGCTCGAGCACCGCTGCGAGATTGTCATACTCCTGTGCGAGCGCCTGCTGTTCGAGAAGAAACGCTATCTCCGCTTCAATAGCAGCAATGCGATCGGAGGTCGGGAGCGATGTCGGAAGTACTGTCTCCGGAGTGAGGTCGACCATGAGCTGAGTCGCGACTTGGCCATGAGTCAGAGGTGTAGCAACGACGGCTGCGGAGTGAAGAGTGCCTGCTGCGATTGGTGCTGCGACTGGTGGGGTGCCTCCTTGCATAAATGTTCGGACGAACGATGCGACTGGGTCTGCGATCGGGACAGCAAGAGAAGCTGGTGGCGATGGCGGTATAGGTGTCCGATCGGTCGGGACTGCTATGGCAACGTTCCGATCCATTGATCGAGTGTGAGGCTGGAGAACGAACTGAGCGGCGCTGTTGACGTCGGAAACGTCGTATGAATCTCCTGGAATGACGTCCGGCTTCATGACCTGCAGGCGAACACTGATGCGATCCCAGAGTGTGTTAGGAATGCCACGAGGAAAATCGGACTTCTGCTGGAGCGCCGAGTAACGGTTCTGCCTGATGAGGAACCCCGAGATGGCTAGGAATTCTCGGTGGTACGCCGCAAACTCATCGAGCGTGATCGCAGGGATTGTTCGAGTGGTCGCAATGAGTGTCTCGAGGTCGGAAGACGAATATGTCCGATCTTGATCAGCTCCGGGGTAGAGCGATGTGACGGCCGTCTTGAAATCATTGAAGGTGCTTGCGTCATTGAACTCGGGAATGCTGTCAAAGAGGTCCGCGACTTCGATCGGAACATAGTACTGGGCCTGGTCCTTCTTTGCACGGTCGGAGGTAAGACCAGCGAGCGCTGCGACTGTTTCAAAGTCGGAGAAAAACCTTCGAACAGAGCGAGGGTCGGAAGCGAAAATGGGTGCCGTTTTCGCACCGCGAGGTGGCATACGAGTGGCCATGGCTGTGCGACGTGTCGGAGAGCAGGTGCGGGATGTCGTGATGAGATTGGATGAATGGGTGCAAGCTGCGACGATGGCTGGGGAGATGAGCGAGTGGCTGTGATCGGAATCGGAATACGATGGGTCGCAAAGGCGTAGATGGGAGTCGGAACTCGACAAGAATGTTCCGACGTGTGCTAGAGGGGTAGAAACACTGCCAAAATCTCCGGAGAAAGCCTGACTGGTCCCTCGCGGTGGGCTCCAAAAGTGATGGGCACCCACAGGTAGTAGGGTGGTAATGTGTCAGATACCAGATCCCTAGAGCGCTGGTGAGGGTACCGTGATGTGTGCGAGTGAGTGTCAGGGTCCCGAAGACAATCGGAGTGCGTCTCCGACGAGTGTGGGGAGGTGTGCGATCGGATGCGCCGGTCGGAATGCGTGATCGGTCGGAGAGTCGTCGATGAGGGGTCGGAGGCGCAGATGCGATGGTCGGAATGTGTGGACAAGTGGTGCGAGTGGTGCGATTGAGGCTGCGACCGCTGCGAGACGACAGAGTCAAGACTGCAATCTCCGAGGTCGCAAGACGGTCGGAGCGACGATGAGTCGTGCAGGCAACGACGCAGAGGCGTGTGGACGGTCGGAGGAGCGGGGGCGGTGGTCGGAAGATAGGAATGAGTGGTGCGAGCACGCCAATCGATGTTGCGATCGCTGCGGGACGAGCGGAACGCAACTGCGATCTCCGATGTCGCAAGACGGTCGGAGCGACGAAGTGCGAGGGCAACGGCTAATGGGACGACGATGGAACAAGATGAGAGCGAGGAGAACGATAAGCTGAGTGCGGGACGATGACGACGACGACAAAGGCAAAGGCAAAGGCGACAGAGCTAGCCTCGAGCTAACTATACGATAGAGACGAGGCTTTATGGGCGTCGAATGAGATCTGAACCGTGCGGGGGGAACCGAATCTGTATTGCAGTAGGATGCGACCGCTATTTATACGTTTCGACTGCTATAGTACGAGTCCGATCGAGAATAGAGTCGGAACAAAGGAAAACAAGTCGGAACAAAAGCAAACGATGGTGCGCAAGTCGCACATGGTACGGACAAAGGAGGAGAGTCAATAGAACATATCAGAAGGTCTGTGAGGCTGTATAGAACAATGTGGAGCAAGTGATCAGCGCTGTCAGGAGGGCAGTGCAAGCGCATGGAAAACGATCTGCGCTGTCAAGAAGTGTGGGAGAGACATCCTAAAATGTCGAACAAGACAATACGACCAGAATAGGAGGCAATGGAGGTGTGGCGAGTGGTAGAATGCACTCCGACGTGCGAGGGGGTCGCAGGTGAGTGTTGTGATCTTGCGACTTGTCGAACGGTCGGAAGAATGCTCCGGTAGTACGTGTGCGATGGTCGGAGCGGCGGAGGGATAATCGGAGCGCTGGTCCGATCGCAGAACGATTGGGATCGAAGAAATGTTGCGCAAACTCGAGAGCTGGGCTAGACAATGGTCGGAGGACAATGGCGCGACTGTGGGGGTACTCGGAAGTCGCAGAAACGTCGGAGAGGCGTGGCGCACGTGCTGAAACGACGATCTCGACCATCGAAATGTCTGATGGAATTCCAACGCGTTGTGACAACTGTGGGAGACGCTGCGCTCGAGGTCGCGTGGCGGCAGTCGGAACGATGAGCGAGTGGTCGGATGACTGCGTGTGATGCGTGCGACGGAGTTGCTGGTCCGAGCGTGGTGTCCAAGGTATGATTCTGATTGCGCGACAGCTCTGCGAGACTCCAACGGTCGGAACTCTGGCTCCGATCTTGCGAGCGGTCGGAAGAACTAATCGAGTGGTCGGAGCACTGCTGCGCGACGCTGCGATCTCCGGAATTGTGTATCTGTCGACTTGACGAAAGTGCGAAAATCCCGTAACGATCGCCTCACAGCGCGGGGCGAGGCGTATCAACGCTTACTCAGGTCTTAACTCCTATCTCCTAGGATGACTGATGTACTTACTGATGCTGTGCAAGCTGACTGATTCTTACACATTATGTCTTACATATATGCTTTATGCTTACTACACAATTTCTGATTGGTTGATATGCAGAGCCCCAAGTAGTATAAAAGGGCTCCTTTCTTCGCTCAGATACCTCAGTCTTTTCACATCACAGACTGAGGTGAGCATTCCTATGCATACTTAGGAGTCTTCTCTTTACTAACTCACTTGTAGTATAGACTAACGTCTCTCTAAGGTACTGCAATATAGTCTTTTCACATCACAGACTGAGTATAGACTAACGTCTCTCTAAGTTGTGTTTCATCATGCTTACTAGAATAAATGGTGAATGAGTACATGAATTGCTATGAGGGGACAAATCCAAAAAATAATCTCAATCAAATGGATCATCTGCCCTTACAATCGTGCGCAGGAGGCTCCGAGTCACCGTTGATGTCAGCTGCACGGCACCTGCTGGTTGCGTATTGAGGAAGGTTGAACATGTGATGTGCTGCATTCTACATATAGCACTAGCAGAAGAAATTACTATGGGTGGCGTTGATGGGCACCCACAGGTAGTAGGGTGGTAAGCTGTCTATAACCATAATCCTAGAGCGCTGGAGGGCGCCGGGTCGCAGGAGGCGGGAACAGCCGGAACAATGAGGAGAAAAATGGTCGCAGGGACAATGGCCAACTGGGGCGGTACCCGAGTTGCGTGGGAATGTTGCGAGTCACAACGTCAGCAATAAGTTGGGAGGGCGTGGGCTGTGCGTTCTGATGGAAATCTGATGAGGGCGGAGCTGGGCGGCGAAGGTTCGGCGAACCAAGGCGAGAGAGCCAGCGGAGGGAGGTGACACGGTGGGAAGTGTCGGGTAGGTGGCAGGGAGGGGCGCGGTGCTGGTGAACCGTGAGAAGTAGCCCACATAGAGTGTACTGGTACAAGTGATGACTAAGCAATCTACCCTTGGGAGTCGACACCCGAGACTTCACAGCTCAAGAATCCACAAGTAGCGCTCCTCGGGCACATAGTGAATCACCATAATGGGACGCCATGGCTTGAACACGCGAACGAACTTTCCGAGACCAAGAAAAGACCTAGCGAAGAGTCGCCAAGTCAAACGGGCTTAGGCGAACACGGTGGGCGAAATATGGCATGGGAGCGTAATATCAATTGACGAGACGGAAATCTTATTATGGAATACAAGCAATCTTGCTTTCCTTCCCTCACCTTGCATGCTCCATTGAGGTATTCCAGTCGCCTGCTTGAGGGAACGGCTCTTCGTTCATCCTCTCTCTCTCTCTCCACCTTTTTGGGAAAATCAGGTCCGCATGACCTATGACGAGAGGGTGCGACACACTCGAAGGATAACAAATAGGGAAATGGTTGATTGGGTAACAATTGTGTAGGGAACAGTGCCTTGCGGAATCCACAAGGTGCATGTCCCTGAAGCTAACCAAAAGGACCAGTCACGAGGCTGAAGAGGTCTCAAAAAAAAGAGCGACTCCCATTGAGCTTGAGAAATCCTTGAGCATTGAGCTAGAGTGAAGAGAGAATGTGCTAAGTTGCTTGTGCCTTCGTAAAGTGTTGTGAGTGCGCATGTACACTTGTTGTATGTGCGCTTGCTGAAGTAATCCCATGGCCACCTGAGTTGCCTGACTTGCTCAATATCCTGATTCCTGAGGAGGCAGGCACCTGTGTGGTTCTTAGCTACACTTGGCAATGACATATAGCCTTCTTATGTTTCTGACTGAAAAATAAGCAAATTTGAATTGGTTCTTGGTTCGAACCAAGTTTGAACCAGAACCGAACCAGCTGAACCGGTTCGGTGTGGTCCAGTTCGGGGTTCAGAAATTCTGTGAACTGAACCAATGGTCCGGTTCGGGGTTCTAAAAATTTTGGCCTGAACCGGACCGAACCGAACCGTGGCAGCACTAAGTCGAGCAGGATGGCTAGCACGAGCAGGACGGCGGGGACGAGCGGGAGCGCGGGGGCACGGGCGAGCGGGCGGGGCGGCCCAGTAGTCGCAGTAGCGCACAAGTATATCGTTACCGTTGAACGACAGTGGTTTAGAATGATTACCAGAGGATCCCAGTGGATCCTGAGAGCAAACAAAGGAAATGCGGATGACAATCACTGGGAACGCACGGCATCGGAATTGCGTACGCTACGAACCATTGTCAACGGACGCTGTCATATTTACCATCGGTTCAAATTCGCTATATGGCAGGTTTTCCGTTCCCATCTGACAGGCATACAGGAAAGGACACGATCGCGACGGGACCGCCGGACTTTTGACTGGGGGTCAACCCTCGACGCTCCGGACGGACCCCCAGACCTTCGCTTCGAACATATACACTACATTGGGTGATGCTTGCGCGAGTCTTTCATGGCGTTACCAGTCGCGGGCTCGTCGCTGGGCCACGTCTCAGCCTCGCTTTCATGTCGACCGCGACTCCAGCACGAACCCAGAGGCCGACCCAAGTCACCACCAGCGCCACGACCCAAGCACAAATCCATCGTATACGCCCCGGACAGCGCAGATGAAGGGACGCCGGCTCTCCGTTCGTCCTCGTCACATGCAAGGTGTCAAGAAGTTGTTGGGGACCGGTCACCTACGTATGTTCCCACCACGCCCTCGATGTCCATGCTGACAATCTTATCGTGTCGCAGTCTTCGGTGGGGCGATGCTGAATCCTGAGTCGGTGGATAGCAAGCCGACGGAGATGGTTGGGTCGGTGTTGTTCTATGAGGCGGAGAGTCTGGAGGAGGTGCCGAAGACGGTCGAGAGCGACACATACTACACAAGCGGCGTGGTGAGTACTCCAACATTCGCCATGCTGCGTTGAGCTCATCCTCATGGAACTATCCAGTGGGATCCAAAGCGCATCGTCATCGCGCCGTTTGTCCCCGCAATGCCATGGCCGGCGAATTAATTTCGCTTTTATATATCCCCCCGCGATCACGATCGGAGCCAGCATCCGTTCTGCATGTATAATACTTCACCCTGGTGCGTGGTGTCGGCAACGATGTTATTTCCTTCACCTTCCGCTTCGTCAGTTCTTGCTGTACTACTAGAGCCGCATCAGCCGTCCTTCCTTTGTATGATATTGCGACGATGAAGATTCGGTATGTCTACCGTTCGCAACCGGGAACCTTTCAGAGCAAAACGGGCCATCAAGATGATGCCTGACACGAAATGCACGCCCGGTGCTATCTCACCTGATACCGACCGAGCAGATTCTGCCCTCAGTGGCGGAACGACTGTCTTCCGCGCAAACTCGGCAACGAACACTTCCTTTTGCCCGGTTCGTGCGCTCTCGCATTAGACCCTCAATATACTACCGTACTCATACACCTCTTACAACAGCTCCCCGATCTTGGCCAGCACACTCCGCGACGGCTTATGCCCGACCCTCCACCGCCCGTCCTCCACCGAGACCTGCGTGCGCCGCCACGTCGCGCTGCGCTTCAACCCGCCGTCCGACCCCACCGTCTCCTGGCTCGCCTTCCGCAGGATCCCCCTCCGCACACCCCCGTCCCCCTCCTCCCCACGCGCCGGCCCCTGTCCGCGCACGCCCTCCTGCCCGATCGTCGTCGCGCGGCGGGCGTCCGACCCGGGCCCGGGCGTGGGCACGCGCGCGCGGAGGGCGTCGCGGCGGCGCGCCTCCGCGCCGCCGTCCTCGTCGTCGAGCTCGAGCTCGAGCTGGCGCAGCTGCGCCTCGACGGCGTCGCGCGCCTCCTGGTCGCCGATGCTGTCGAGCTCGAGCAGCGCGAGGCCCTCCTTCCAGCGCTCGGACGGCTCGGACGCGCGCGCGAACTCGAAGCCGAGGTACATCCCGCACGACTGGCACGAGATCAGGCGCACTTTGTATGCGCCGGAGCCCATGAGCTGCGTGGTGGGCGGCGCGAGCGTCGTGGTCGCGCGCGAGCTGTGGCGAAATGGGCGGTGAGTGCATGATCATTGCGCAGGTGATGCGTGGCGGTGACGGGCTTACATGCTGCGGTATAGGGCGGCTTTGCCGTTGAACCCCCAATAATCCTGTGAAGAGGAGGTGGATATGAATAGGACCGCGAGCGCGATGGAGATAATACGTACGCTGGACACCATATTGGTCGACGAGGTGACGTACGTGTTGCACTTCTTGCAGGCCAGCGGGCGACCAGCGCCCGGCGTCAACGAAGCACGATTGTCCATGCCGAGAGGGCGACTCGCACACGGGATCAGGAAAGTCGCTGTCTAGCAGCGCGACGGCTGCATGTGCAAGGGTGGGTGCTTTTCCTCGTCCTTGTCCTTGCCCTCTTAAAGCCCACGCAGTACAGCCAGCACATGGGAGCGCGACGCGCAGCGCACCGTGATAGTTGACGACTTGCGTGTGCTGTTGCCCCGCTCATCGCCCCTGCAACCGCGGGCGTGTCCGCTGGCGTGACGTGTTGCGTGGGAGCAGTACAGCCCTGCGCAGGAGGGCTGGCGTGCGCGCGTGGGAGGACGTCGGCCTGGACGTCGCCGCGCCTGAGAGTCCCAGCGTGCCGTGGGGCTTATCGAAGGCTGGTGGCGGCGGCCCAGAGCGTCTCCTTCGACAGCGTTTCGCTCGGCAGGTGCGTGCGTCTCCAGTGGATGTGTTGGCGGGTCCGACGCAGCGTGTCACTGATGGCGGTGTTCTCGGACGGGCGTTTGACGGCAGGATGTGCCTATGGCCGTGTCACGCGCATCAGATTCAGTTCTATCCATCGTAGGGCATCCCTCACAAACTGTATATCTGTCCTCACCCTCACCTGCTTCGTTGATCCTCCAGGGATGTCGAGCGCACAAACCCGAGCGTCGTTCGGGCGTCGCGGACAAGGCTGGGAGGCTCGTTGGCCCCCAGCTATGCAGCTTCAGGTGCCGATTTGTATACGTCGCCAGATGCAACAGGTTGTAGGCGAGTTTTCTCCGACGGTCAGAGATGAAAGCCTCATACGTAGGATCGTAACGTTGACATACGAACTTACCCACGAGGATGCGGCAGGCCTACACATCTTCGAGACGATATCCGCATTCAGCACAATGGTCGAAACCCGCCGATACTCACGCGGACACGCCCCCGCAACCTCTCGGCACCAAACCGGCACACTGCGGGGCGCATGGGAGACTAGGAGACCGATATCCGATTACTGGGTAGTTTTAGGCAAGAGACAGGGATAACGCGGTAGGTAGGAGGGTGGGGAGGGCGAGCGGGGTAGAGAGCCGGCCTACACACAGAGTTCGCAACAGAGCACGATCTGTATGTAGACAGGCACGGCCGACGAGACGATGCGATGCGATGCGTACGTACGACGAGACAAGCAAGGAGCGTGGACGGGCGGGGCACCGACGTGCGAGCCACCGAGCAAAACAACCGGAACCGGACCAACGAGCAGACGCGTGCTATAGGTTAGCGACAATGAGGGGGGTAAAGAAGTAGTTAGGTACAGGTACAGAAAGTGCGGCGGAGCGCGGGGTTAAAGACAGGAGGGTGGCGACGGCGGCCGGGGGCGCACGACAGGGAAGATGGTATATATCGGAGCACACCATAAAGAAGAAATAAGACCTATCGCGCGCCGCGGCCGGCCTTGAAAGGCAGCATACGACTCTAGAAGCGCGGCGGTGGTGCCGCAGGCACAATACAGGGTAGAAAGGTGTGGTATGGGGGCATGGGAAGGGGGGGACGGGGAGCGAGCGGTCACGAGCGAGGCGGGGGGATATACGCCTCACATCATCATGGCAAAGCCGTTCGCGTTGCCGCCGCCGCCGATCGGGATGGGCGCGGACCCACCCATGGGCATGCCGGGAGCCAAGACGCCCTGCATCTCATAGCTCCCGGTGGAGCCTGGCCGGCCGTGCGGCGGGGACCCATACCCGCTCCCGTTCATGCTGCCGCTCCGGCCGCGGCCGAGCGACGAGCTGACCGAAGACGCGTCCTCGCTGTCGATGGGGCTGCCGTAGTGCATGCTGCCCTGCGAGCGCTGCATGGCGGCGAAGTACGCCGGGTTGCCGAAGGCCTGGTTCGGGACGGAGCCGTGCGACGTGCCGGGAGGCGTGAAGAGGCCGTGGGGACCGGCGGCCATCTGCTGCTGCATCTGCTGCTGGGCGGCCATGATCTGGTTGCCCCATGCGGCCTTTTCGCTTTCGTGCGACATCGCGTGGCCGTACTGCATCTGCTGGAACTGCTGCGAGGGGATGTGGTGCGAGTCGTACATCGACGGCATCGCGGGGTTCTCGAACGACACCGAGGACATGTTCTGCGCGATGACCGGGCGGCCGTGCGCGGCGGGACGGGGAAGAATATGCGTGAGCTGAGCGCCGGGGGCGTTGTGAGCGAACGGGTTGGAGGCGCTCTTGACGAACGGCGCAGCCATCGGGTGCGTCATCTCCTCAGGCTCTTCCGGGATCACGCCGACAGGGCCGGCCGGGCCCGTGGGGTAGTCGTCGTCGTTGTCGCCGTACCCGTCGCCGTCCTCCTCCTCTTCCATGCCGGGGATGGCCGTCAGGATCTCCACCTCGCCGTTCAGCACCATGCTGAACGCCTCGCTGCGGACGGGCTCCTCCACGCGGGGGAGGTTGGCGCGGTCGCGCCATTCGTTGAGCTCGCGGCGGAGAGCGTCGGTCTCGAGCTTCAGCAGGCGCATCTCGCGGGAGGCCATGGCGCGGTGGCGGCGGGACGAGTGGATGTGCGCGATAGAGGAGTTGACGATCGCAGACTTGGAGGGGCGGCGGATCTGCGAGAGATTCGGGAGGAGAGCAGCGAGATCCTGCGCAGCGAGATCACAGCGTTAGTTTTCGTCGGTGCCAGATACGAGGCACGCACCAAAAAGCGCCCGTTGAGTGTCTCGCGCCTCTGGCGCTCGACAGCGTTATGGGTCGCCCTCCTCTCAGCAGTGTTGGCACGGCGCGAGGGCTTGCGCTTGGCCTGGGCATTTGCAGCGTTGCTGGCGGCAGAGCCAACGGGACCGGAGGCCTGGTCGGAAGGTGGCAGTGCGAGCGTCTGCACGGGGTTGGTCGGGGATACGGGGGTCTGAGGAGCGTTGGGGCTGTCGGCGGACGAGGAGTTGCCCGGGGACGAGGGGATGGGGAGTGTGAGAGCCATTGGTCGTGGAAGATGCTATGAAGGGGGTGCAGGAAGGATGTGGGATGCAGCGATAGCGTGGGGGGAGAGCGATGAAGGCGTCGAAGGGCGGTTCGAAGGGGGGTTTTCGGTGGAGGAGGGTGGTCAGGCCGGGTACGCGATTGCTCAGCGGAATCCGGGGACTGTCGTAGGGCGTATGGGGATCGAGGATGGGGGGGAGGTGACGGCGTATGGGGATCGAGGATGGGGGGGAGGTGACAAGTCGCGAGCGGGGCTCAGAGCGAACTTGGAGGTGGGCGGAGGAGGTGCTGGTCGGCGTGGGTGGGTCGCGCGGAAGTGGTCTACAGTCGCGAGCGGGGCTCAAGCGAACTGTTCGTCTTTAGGTGCGGGGGTAGAGAAACCGGCAAGGGTCGCGAGGATCTGGCGGGCGTATGAAAGCTGAGAAAAAGCGCAAAAAAGCGAGGCAAAGGGCGGGGACTCACTCCAGGCGTTGTCCTTGTTACGGCGAGGAAGTTCGGAGGGAAGGAAGAGGAAAAGAGACGGGGGACGGGACCGCTCTTGCTTAGAGGACCATAAGATGATGGGGGCACAACGCGGCGGGAAACCAAGCCGAATTCATCGCTTGTCCACAACTCATATATTATCGCCGGACTTTCAACTTGTCAGCATCGGCCGGCCACGTGCCGTCATCGGCCCGTTGACGCCCTCCATTCTCGTCCCTTTTTCTTTTCTTTTGCTTGTTTCCTTTCTTGTTTTCTTTTGCCACACTTTGCATCGCAGACCCACCCAGCAGCCCTTTTGACGTTCGCAACGATTTTCGCTCTCCAGCGCACGCCTCGTTGGGCACACCTTCCTTGCACCATTGCTCAACGGTGGTGTCCCTGTATCTATCCCCCGTTGCCACTCCGTATCCGATCGCAGCCAAAAGAAATCTTGCGTCCAATACAGTCCTACCGAGGCAGTGTCTCGTTCGCCCGCCGGACGCCGAGGCTTGCCCGAGTTGCAAGGACCCGCGCGCGCCTACAGCGTACTGTTGCGATTGGCGAAGACTGATCTACAGAAAGCTGCGCCCGCGGAGTCAGCTTACCGCGTACGCGGCGAGTAATATCAAGCTCACGCAGTGATGCGATGGTGATGGCGAAGAGGCCTTCCTTTGCCTAAGCAAGGAAGACCTGTGCCGTCGGCGTATGATTGCGACCCGCATACCGTCGGACGACTCCTACCAGCAAATCTAGGAGGGCGTCGACACCTACTTACCACGATAGCCTCCTGAGAGTCGGACATCGGACGAGCCCCCACAGCCCGCCTCGAAGCCTCTCCCCTATTCACCACTAATTGACGCAGCTCGGCCGTGTCCGTGTCGACGCCCATCAGTAGTCCCTGTCCGGCTGCGGTGCACTAGCTGTCAATCAATCCGCAGGTCAGCAAAGGTCAGCAGCAGAGCACAACAGCGGCTTGACGTCAGGACAGTCGACACATAAATCCACAGAGACCCGCCCGAGCGCGATAACGCCCCTCCCCAGCTGCCCCCGCACGTCGTTCCCTCGCGCATATGCGACAGGGGATGCCGAAGAACCAGATGTTGCTCGATCAAAACGAAGCGCGCGACCGAGACGATACCTCTCTTGGGGGCGGAGCTAGCCGCGGCGGGCCCACGGTCGAAGTCTTCGCGAAGGAGATACGAGCCAATCGGAGGGGCCACGGCGGTGATGCATCACGGATCGGGTAGCCCTGCGGCGAGGAGGGCGGTGCGCTGCTCGATCGGGGAGGGGCGGGCCGTGGCGGTGTGCGCAACGATCAAGCGCTGCGGCTGCAGAGGGCGCATGCATCAATGCCGCGATGGTCTCCGCAGGGTCCTGCAATGCCTCGAGGGGCCCGGGCGACGCGACGGCCCGGGAGGACGGACATCCCGCCCGTCGACTTCCATTGCAATCCCGTACACCCACGCGCGCCGAGAAGTTACAGATAGCGCAGAATTAGAGATTCCCTAACAGAATATCAATAACGCGTAAGTGGGTACATTGTCAGCCGCAGGCCCCGAGGCGAGCACTGAGAAGCCTACATAATTGACGGGGTGTGTGTGTATCCACGGATACGCATCCGGCCGTGGCCTGGGATGCCGTTACGCCCCCGCGCGCGCGCATGGCGCAGCCCCGGCGGGCAAGGCCAGCACCTTGCGGCGAACCAATTATTCCGCATGCACGGCGGGCTCAACGACGATCTTGAATGTGCTATGCAGCGATTGTGGCGTCGGCCACCCGTCACGGGTGTTGCAGCCCCAGCGCGCCTGGCGCTCGCAGGAAATCATGCGCTATCAGCGCGTGGGTAAGTATGGGCGCGTTTATACCAAAGGAAGGCGTACCACGCAGCGAACGGGATGGCCGTAAGATACCGAGCCGCGCGCTGGGCGTCTTGCGAGAGTACGCGTATGCGTCCCAAGCCAAGCAAGTACGAGCAATGTACGTACCCGCGGCTTGCGAGTGGGTGACCCGCCACCGGCCATCTTCCGCCCCGAGACCCGCTGTCTCGGTCACAAAGACGGTTTGAAGGTTGCCTGGAAGGCGGTTGAGGTCGTCTGCCAGTTGCCACGCCCCGGCGGCACTGCTCGACACGATAGCATATTGAGCTGAGCACGGGGCCAGATCTGGGTACGTCACTTAAGCGCGGCTTCGTGCAGTTCGCGTACCTGGGGCGGCCCGAGCGGCTTCAGCTGCCGTGCTATTCGAACATTCTGATTCGCGTTAGGGTGCCGTGGTGCAGGGTTGGGCGCACGATCAGACAAAGGTGCGTTGCGATCCTGAACAGACCGAAGAAAGCTGAAGGGCGGGCTGGTGTGGGCCGGCCGGCGAGACGATGTCACGTGACAGACATTGGAGCGACGAGAGATACTAGTAGTCGAAATTAAATTCGAGACGTAGTGGAGTCCATGGAGCTGGGGCACAAAGATTGAGTGCAGATCGAGACCGTATTGGAGCCACGGTGCGGAGGACAACCGAGATCAAGTGGACGCATACACGCTTGGAGTCGTTTGTTTACTGGGAAGAAAGTCATATAAGCGGGTGTGTGGCGAGCAAATGGAAAGGGAGAAGCTTGTACAAGAAAGCATAGCTGAAGGGCGCACCTTGTAAAGAGAACCAACCGCCCTATGCCACGCTCTAAGCTGCCGCAGAAGCCTCTTGTGGCTCGCCACACCTGTGCATTTTCTCAAAGACAGCGGAGGTGGAACGAAGCGTTGCAAGGAACCGAGCCAAGGCATGCGTCCAAAGGTGATACGCGCGGGTCACAGACAGCGAAAGCGAGGTGGGTCGTTGCTCGAAGGGTGCCAATCTGCGAGGAGGAAGAAAGAATGTCCCGAACGCACACAGGAGGACCACGGCGGCTAGCCTTTGAATTCAATCTTGCGCATCCTTGACCGAAATTGTCGGATTCTGCGACCTCTTTGACTGTCACAGGTTGCAGGACGGGGGTGGGACAAGTGTGAGCACAAAGAATAAAGACCTCGGACGTTGTCGAACAACACGCGTTGTTGACGCCTATTGACGTGTCCTTTCCCACTCTGCTCGAAGTCTGACTCTCTGCGCATGTTCCGAGGCGGCAGACATCAATTATATGGAATCGTTATCAGATATTACGCTCGCTAGCATGGTCAATATACTCGAATACAAAATAGAGAAAAACTAAGTCAGATCCGAGCATTGCTCGGGGCCCTCGCCACGACCAAGGTACTCTCTCCATCGCGGCCTCCCGCCCTCACGCCCTCACGCAACAAAAAAGATCAAGTCCTCTCTATCCCGCCCGCCCACGTCACTGCCACCGCGCGTACCTAGTCTCCCAAGCCGAGACACTAATCATCAAAGCCGCATCGCGACCACCCACTCAGGACCAATCAGCCGATCACACTCGACTCTAAACTCAGTAGAGCCAGGTACTCAGTACTCAACAATCGCGTATTGAGTCGTGCTCCATCGCCCGCGAGAATCGGGGATCTCACGTCCCGACGACCATCCGGATGGTGGCGTCGGGCACGATCCGCGCACGGATCACTGTGCAGTTAATATATACGCTGTGGATGCCCGAGGGCGGCCAGGATTTGGCGACTCATTGGAGAGCTGTGTTTTGTTTTGGAGGGTGTCGTTGATCTGGGCGACCGGGGAGCGGGAGCAGATGCTGCCTGGCTTGCCGATGCGCAGCAGCGCAGTATCTGGAGGCGTTGTTCGCTCGACACCCGAGCGTGACACACCCTGCTGGATTCTGACAAAAGCTAATAATAGTCTATGACAAGAATACGCTCACCGACGTACGCCCGCTAGGAGCCCACGCCTTGGCCAGCGCAGAGGTCTTGGGAAACTGCATCCGTACTGGTCGCCCGTGCCGTTACCTCGTCTCGCGTTCGCAAGCATCTCGCGTGGCCTCGCTCCAAAGGGGGAACGATCAGCATGGCTGCCGCTAGAGATTATATTAGTGGCGCGGAGAAGGCGCATCCCCTTCGACCATGGGGTTCTGCGCGCATCTGGAGGCCACGAGGAGGAGAGGGGCGAGAGCGAGAGCGCTGGGGTAAGCCTGTGAGCAAGAATGACGTGCTCGAGGGGCCATGAACGAGGCCGCAGTCCGCGCGGAACGAAGTAGAGTAGCCCTGAGGCAGCCACATGGTGCACGAGCTACGAAGTGCGCGCGGAGCATTGCCCGGAGCCCGCCATCGGCCAGCGCCAGAGCCATATACCAGCCGAGAGATAAGGCGCGAGATCAGGGCGTCTGCGAGCGTAGGCTCATAAGTCCGAGCCTGTCCGAGCCATCAGAACAGAGGCAGAAGCTCACCGACGCATACGGTGCAGGGCTGCGGCAGCGCGAATTCGGGAAGAGGGCTTTTGCCTTGAGGAGAACATTCTAATGACGCAAGCGGTGCCGGCCTCCTGCGGGTTCATTGTGCGTCGTAGAACGAAAATAGTAGGGATACTCTCAGAGGCATGAGGTGCTCGGGCATGTCGGGATGCTAGTTATAACCCGTCGGGCTCGACCAACTCGAGGATTAGACGGTATGTGGACACCTATGGTACTGTGAACCATAGGTTCGCTAAACATTCACGGCCTTGGTCGGTGGCCTGGTCGTTCAAACAGGAGTGATGGTGGTGGAAGGCAGGCGGCCGGGCGCACCCGGCGCTTGTCGACCCGAATGTCAGCAAAGTGCCTCATCTCGTTCGTTCAAACTTCAAACTTCAGACTTCAGCGGCCTGCGCACCCTCTTCATCAGAAGCTCAGACTCTCTCTAGCCATACACCATCGATAGCAGGGTCAACTCACCATCTCGCCTCGGCTGGCTGAGGCTCTGCAAACATACCTCCGAGCCTCCGGGTTGCGTCCCTGGTGCCGCAGCAAGTCGTCTGGCCTCGTCTCACCGGCCGGCCGTCCAACACGCCCGGACTCGTTGCAGACGTCCTACGAGCCACTTAGTCTCCGTTGCCGACCTTGCGCGGAAGACAGTCGTTCCGCCACTCGAGCCACTCAGCCAGAGCACTGCATGTGATAGACAGGGACGCTGATGACAAGGAAGTGCGCACGGCAGGGTTCGGCTGGGGCGGTGCTGACGACAACCAAGGAAGTGCGTTCGGGTCGAGGTGCGTAGCTGTTCTGGCTTTCAGATTTCTGTTGGGCGAACGCTGACGATTTTTTTCGTCAAACAAATGACCGTCAATCAGTCTGCGCTGACAGGTTTCGGTACCGAGCCCTGTGCTCTCCAAGTTCGACGTTGTAATTGTCGCCTGCAGGACGTGGGTCGTGTCCCGGTCCGTCAGCGATGGATTGTCAGCGTGCGGCAGGCTGCCGACGGGTACTGTGTGATGGGTCATAACGGAGCCTTATGCCGATGACAGTACTACAGGTGCGTGATCATGCATCAGTCCCAGACTTGAAGCTGACGATTTATCAGCCATTTCTCGACCACCCCCGGTCTCGCCATCCCTCATACGAGTCTTCGCATAACCGGCGACGCGAACCGCAGCGTGGACGGTCGGACTCTCAGGTTCGTCAGTCTCATTTCTTTGCTTGCTTATTTTCTCTTTCCAACGCACGCCCTTCTTGTCGGCCCTTCGTGGCTGTATGCGCTCCCTTCTTACTCAGCATTCAAGCAAGAACCTCGTTCCATCATACGGCAGCTGCACGCGTGCTTGCCGTGAGCTTTTCCTCGCAATCTCCAAAGAGCTGTTCACCTCGCGGCTCGCCGGCGCGAAGATCATTTCTTGCTGAGCGTAAACCATCCGCATTGGCGAATATCGAGCTCTGCATCCCGTCCACCGTCCGGCCTCGTCCTCCTGGTGGAAGAAAATGCGAAACCAACTGCGCGCGCTCATCGACGGGCGCAGGGAGGGCCTGAACAAAGGACACGAGGAGCAAGAACAGCGAGCGCGGTGAAGGGCTAATAGGAGCGGTACGCATGCCTCTTATACTCAGTGCCGTCTCTGACTCCAGCCCACGCTTGACAGAGCCCCGCACCTTCCATTCCAGAGGACACAGCTGCCTCCACGACGCGAAACCGCCCGCCCACGCCCGTCAATTCGCTAAGGCGTTGATCCTGCTACAACCTGCGGGTGATGCCCCTTAGGTGAGAAGGCTCTGCATCTCTCGCGGCCATCGCAAAACTCTGGCCGTCTCTGCTCGCCAATCAAGCGAAATTACTCCTAGTGTAGCCGTCTGGTCTACGTAGAGCGCAACACGAATCCGTGGATGCAGCCGCTCGACTGAGCACATCAAGAACGTGGTCTGCCATCGACTGCGTCCATCATCACTTCCGCGATGGGATCATCACGAAGCTTTCAACACTCTGCAAGCTCAAACCTCTCGGACGTCGCGTCCACTCCTCGACGGCCCACCTCTGTCGCTAGATCTGATCTCGTCTTGTCGGCGAATGCGGCATCAGCACTGGCGCGTCACCCTTCTGCGGCCTTGTCAAGTACGTATCCAAAGGTCGAAGCAATGCCTAACGGGTCTCTCGCGCAGTCTCTGTACACCGGGACCTGTCGGCACTCGCGGAGCTCACGCGAAGCCTCCTTAATAATCGAACAGTGTCACACGGGCAGTGCGCTGGTAGGTGGTGGTGGGCTTTGACGCGACTGTATGTGAAATCGTGCGCGCTGCAGATTGGCACGTATCCGGTGAGGAGGCTGATGACATACTTTGCATGTACATATGCATGTGCCCAGATGCATATCCATATTCTATGTGCCCGCGAGACTCTCTGCCTCAAACGCTACTGAAGGACCTTAAGCCCTTTCTCTGCGCAACATACTCTTGCAAGACGATGGTATGTAGTACCGCAATACATGCGTTATCGCTGCATGTAACAACCCAAACGTACGCCTGTCAAATTCATCGACGGACGATGCTGCGAAGCTATACAAAGAGGACCAGGACGTTGGAAGTTTAGTCCGGGCGACTTGCTGTCCGAAGGCCAAGCTCGAGATAATAACCCGGAGCTCAGGTTCCACGAAACGATGGAAACAATCTTCGTGCGTTACGCAGCTGCTCCAGAAAATCCTTCCTAAATTTACTTTACAAACAAAGGGCTCGCTGCGCCAGCCGCATCTGCGAGGTGCATGTCCGCGCAACGCGACCACGCTTGGCCTTGCCTTCGCATGTGAGACAAGCCGGCATGCCTGGTGCACTGTATCTCATAGAGGTCTGGAACGAACGGCGCAGGTCGCCTATGTTATGCCCCACGAAGTGGTATCTGTCCCATACGGTCGTATATTGCAGCGCCAACTATCTTAATTTAGTACGTCTACGGGTATGCATTATTGAAAATTCCCCCGACTCCGAGCCAGCTGCCCCCGACTCCCGCCGCCACTTGATTGATGTTGATTCAGGGCAATGCGTTACATTCGTACGCACCTGGTAACACACACGTTCCAAAACAAAAGCACCCGCCCGTCGTCCACCGAACCACTATCCCCGGCATTGCGCCCCGCATCTTGTTAACAAACGCTTCGTCAAAATGACATTCCGCCACATCGAGGCTCTTCAGCGCATGTCCAACGCGCGCGCGCTCTTTCAAGCACAGCGGCAACATGTTCGTCAGCACACTCCCGGACTCCAAGGGAGTCAGAGTCAAGGGATATTTGCGCGTGATGACGAGTGAGGAGAGCGCGGGCAGGAAGCCGGCACCGCCGGCGCGCAGCGCGGGGCAGAGCGAGTGCGCTGCGGCGTTGTCGACCTGGATGCGCTGCAGTTTGCGCGCATGGCCCAATCCATGCGACCACGTGAGTTCCTCCATGGTGCCGTACACGGCGAGCCCCTCGAGGCGCCCCGATGCCAGGGTCATGAGCGCCTGCAAGACGAGCCCGTTTTGGAGCATGCAACAGCCGGACGTGTCCAAGAAGTGCAGCTGCAGAGCGCGCACGCCTTTGTTCTCCCCTTCGCAGACGCGCCAAACGACCAAATTGACCGCTTGCTCAGATTCTCGCACGATACGGACCTGGGTAATTGGCGCGATTGCGGGTGCATTGAGGTGTTGAGCGACCGCAGGGAAGAACGTCCTGGTGTGCGATTCCTTCAAGCCGGTGTAGTCCAGGTGACCCTCGACGGAGACATCCGCAGGGAGTGCGAGGTGCGCAAGGAAGACGCTCGCATCCGCGAGGCTTGTGTGCAGCTCGAGGGAGCGCAGCGTTGTCAACGCAACGCGGTTGCGGTGCAACGCATTAACCGCCGAGCCTTCTAGCTCCAAGCGCAATATCAGCTCCTCCAGCGCGGTCATGCGTTCCAGGGCGTCGAGCATCTCCGCAAACTCCCCGCTACCAATCGTTTTATTGATGTACGGAATCTCCAGCACGACAAGCTTGCTCCCGAGTAGCGGCGACACCCACGGAAGCACGCCACCGCGCAGCCGTAGGTACCGCAGCGACGATGGACCCGCCGCTCCGCCAACCAGGCTATCGGGGAATTGAGGCGATGAGTGCGGTGAGTCCCAAGTTCTCGAGTGCAACGCGATATCGAGGCTGTGGAGGAGCGGTGCAGGGGTGCAGACGGCGTGTAGGCTGTCGTCGGTGACAAAGGCTTGCAGGGCGCGCGTACGTGCGAGGTTTGTCCCGAGGAATGCGAGCTCTACAGGGCGAATCCGGCGCCTGCGCCGCCTGAGGGGCCACATGATGGTAAGGGGAACCTCTTGGGCACGCAAGAGGAAGGCAACGGCCCAGCGGCGGCCCATCGCAAACGGAACAGTGATGCTGGATGCCCAGAGCGTTGGCTGGTGGAGAGCGACGCGCCGCCAGCGCTGGCAGACGTGCGTAATCATTAGCCAGCCAAGTCGATAGTTTGCCATTGAAATAAATATGACTGGATCGATTGAGCACAGGATGGTGAAGATGGCAGCAAGGATCTCGGGATGGAGGCGCGCGATAGGGATCAATTCGTTGTGTTTCTGGAGCTGGGATGTGTCTGTCGCCCTAAGTCACTCTTTGCCTATGAATGGTGAACTAATTTGAACACACCAAAGACGGTGTTGGCGGCCACCAAATCGTCGGACGTCGAAGGAATGTTGGAGCCGAAGGCATTGTGTTGCGTTGCGCCTTGCTGACGTATGGTGGGATGAGCTTTCTCAGTCTGGGGCCAAGTTGCGTTGTGACACCAGCCAATCGAGCTGTAGTAGCCATTAGCGCACAGATGTGTGCAGCAGAACACAATGTGTCCTGACCTTTCGGCTGCGTGGACTTCAGAGGTCATCGCAAGTCTTCGAAGAAGCACAGATTTCGGGGCGGTCAAGCACGATCAGAGACAAAAAGCAACAGCACAACGACGTGTGTCGTGTAGCACAAGCGCTCAGAACATGCAGAAGTTGAAACGCGGGCGATGGCTGTGCAGGCGACCGGCGCACCTGATCTTGTCACCAAATCTCCTCCGAGTCGGAGTCTTCGAATCTAACCCTATCCTATTATCCCAATGTGCAAGTACTGAATGTTTCATCTCACGTACGACTATGGGGTAAGATGGCACCACGAGCACCCGCACGATCAACCTCGGTCCTTCCGGACTCTCCAGCAGGCATGCGCGTCGACCAATCTCACGAGCCCCGTGCTGCGCTTGCAACCTTGCCGGTTCTCCAAACTATGCCATGCAAAGCACGCGAGCGCTCCGCAGATGGCTTCCTTGTAGGCCGAACACCATCTTGATGGGCGGGAGAAGGCCTGTACACAATTTATAGCGCCGACATGAGGACGTGATATTCTAGCGAGAAATGGAAGGTACGACGTACTGATTGGGCCTGATATCGAAGGTAGACAACCATTATGACGACCGTGGGCGATATGAGCCATGCCGACAGCGAGGATGATATGTTTGCTCGTGTGGCAATCTGCAGCGCACGAGCGTGGGGACGAATCATGATGCCCCACACCGTCGTGTTGGATCCCATCGCGGGGTGCCCACCCGGACTTAGTGCGAGCACGACCATGTCCGACTCTCCAGGTGGCTGAGGCTGATGACGAGCTCAATTACATTGGGGGTTCTCTTCGGCGACGCCATTGGAGATGATATGCGAGGCTGGGGAAGATTGGGACCAGTGGCAAGGAAGGCGCAGTCGAGCTGAACGGGGGTTCAATAAGGATACGCCGATGAGGGCTCAAAGACACGGACTTACTTTAAGACCGGGAAGGTTGAGAATAGATCTTGAAAACACTGAGCCATGGGCCCGCTTTCGTGCTTGGAAGAGGACATTGACGGGCATGGCTGGTGCTAGTGAGCACACGTCGTGAAACCGAGCTGTAACACGCACCAACGGTAATGTTCATTCCTGCCCTCGGTGCAGGGTCGACCGCGGGCAGGGGATGGATGCGGCGCGTGAGGAGGGGTCGGACGGCGGGTTGAAGCGCAGCGCGACGTGGCGGCGCACGCAGGTCTCGGTGGATGATGGGCGGTGGAGGGTCGGGTATAAGCCGTCGCGGAGTGTGCTGGCCAAGATCGGGGAACTGTTGTAAGAGGTGTAAGAGTACTTTAGTATATTCGAGGGTCTAATGCGAGAGCGCACGAATGGGGCAGAAGGAAGTGTTTCGTTGCCGATGTTGCGCGGAAGACAGTCGTTTCGCCACAAAGAACCAGCACAGTCTGCGCGGTCAAAATCTGATGAGATAGAACCTGGCTTGCGTTTAAGGCCAGGCATCCTAGTGATGGCCGCATTGCTCTGAAGGATTCCCGGTCGCGAACGTTGGTGGACATAACGAATCTTCAATTTCGCGATATCATACAAAGGGCGTCTGTATGCACGGCTTTAGTAGTACAGCAAAAACTGATGAAGCGGAGGGTCAGAAGGCAATAGTATCGATAGCGGCACCACGCACCAGGGTGAAGGTTACATGCAGAACGGATGCTGGCTCCGATCGTGATCGCGAGCAAAGCGGGAGGATGAAAGCGAAATTAATTCGCCGGCCATGGCATTGCGGGGACAAACGGCGCGATGACGATGCGCTTTGGATCCCACTGGATAGTTCCACGAGGATGAGCTCAACGCAGCATGGCGAATGTTGGTTGGAGTACTCACCACGCCGCTTGTGTAGTAAATGTCGCTTTCCACTATCTTCTGCACTTCCTCCAGACTCTCCGCCTCATAGACCAACACCGACCCGACCATCTCCTTTGGCTCCTTATCCACGGACTCAGGAGTCAGCATCGCCCCACCGAAGACTGCGACGTCACAAAATTGTCAGCGTGGACATCCAGGACGTGGTGGATACGTACATACGTAGGTCACCGGTACCCAGCAACTTCTTGACGCCTTTCATGTGACGAGGACGAACGGAGAGCCGACGCTCGAAGGTTCCTTCCTCTGCCTTGTCCGGGGCGTATACGATGAATTTGTGCTTGGGTGACTTGGGCCGTGCCGGTGACTTGGTTCGTGCTGGTGACTTGGGTCGTGCTGGTGACTTGGGTCGTCCTGGGGTCGCGGTCGACATGTAAGCGAGGCTGAGACGTGGCCCAGCGACGAGCCCGCGACTGGTAACGCCATGAAAGACTCGCGCAAGCATCACCCGGTGTAGTGTATGTGTCCGTAGCGAAGGTCTGGGAGGACTCCTGGGGAGGACTATGTAGGCGGACGGTTGACCGTCACTGGAGGGCAAAGTCGCCCGGTAGACGCCCGGGCCGGAAGTTGCTCTCACCCTCCACCTTCTCCCCGTCCACTTCTTCAACGTCCGCCCAATGTCCCCTTATCCAGCGAGCTGCTATCTCATGGGCATGGGGGAGAACAGTCGACCGCGAGGCTGCCCGCCGTCTTGCGCGTGAGCATCGACTGGGGTGCGCCGAAATAGCAGCGCCGGCCAGGAAGACTTACATGACACATCGTGGAAAGCAGTGCTCTTGATGAAGCATTGGAGGGATGCAACGGCGTGAAGGTGTGCGACATGCTTGTCTCGTAATGCGGGCGGTGCTGTACTAATGCGCCACCTGCAGTACTATTTTCACGTCCGTCCATCGAGCCCGTAGCAAATTGGGTTTCTTCATTGTATGAGCTCGCAATCTCCTTTGCCTATCTCGGTCTTCCATGGTCCCCAAGGCTCGCTATGATTGTAGGAGCACGTCAACAAGCCTTTCTCTTCGACAATAGCAGGGCGTCGCTTTTACTCAGATTGCGTTCATCTGGGTAGCTCGCACCCTTTGTCTGCTCCCTTCGAGCGCGCCGCTGTTACCCATCGACTTGTCTTGTCACTGGAGGTCTCTGTCACAGTCCCCACATGTCAGGCATTTCATATCTTCACATGCGCCCGCCTTGATCTCATCGACGATTCTGACAGGACGAGATGGCAACATCAAATCGACCATACGAGGATCCTAGTACATGCGCTGAGGAAGATCGTTTGCAGGAAAGGATGAGATTCGGTCTAATGGTTATGCATGGTACGTCGCCTGTCAGATTTGCTTCGAATAGTATTGAGTAGGTGCATAGCGCGACCAAGGACGTCTCGACAGACCGTCCACGCGGATCTATTCATCCCGGCGCCCAGCCGGCGCAGCGCTTGTCAATATGGTTCCTGTACTACTCGAAAGCGAAGCTCGTCGTCATGGAGAGCATCACGGACACAGAAAGACAGCATCCTAGCATTCACCTTCGCATCGAGCGCTACAGCAATTCCTCGACCCCCGGTCTGATCGAGTCTTCGGACACCCGGCGACGCAACTTACACCGTGAATGGTCGTACTCAGGCTCGCTTGTTTCCTTTTCGTACTTTTTGACATGTATCTAACGCACGTCACCTTGCAAACAGGCCGACTCCTCTTGACTGTATGCGCTCCCGTATGGCCCTGCCACGTCGATACGCATAAGTACACGAAGTCCATCAGTACCCAAGCAAGAACCTCGTTTCATCATACGGCTGCACGCATCCTTGCCATGAGCTTTTGCTCGCTACCGCCAAACAGCAACCCACCTCGTCGCCGCGATGGTCAGTTATTCTCGGATTTGATGCAGGGCGACCGCTTAAACCAGCCACATTGGCGAATGTTTAGCTCTGCAGACCGTCGACGGGTCAGCCTCGTTCTCTTGACTGGAGGAAAAGCGATAACCCACCCATCGCGCGCTCCTCGACGTGCGCAGGGAGGGCGTGAACAGATGCCACGAGGACAGCGAGGGTAGCGAGCGCGGTGAAGGATGGGAGCTGCATTCTGTATATTCTGGCTCTAAGAAGCGGGTCCGCATACCTCTTATACTCAGTACGATCTTTCTTCACCTCTTATGGTCGCCCACGCTTGACAGAGCCCTGCACCTTCCATCCCAGAGGACACACCGATCTGCCTCCACTTTGCGAACGCGCATGCCCACGCCCGTCAAGTCACTCGAGCGTTGATCCTGCTTCAACGCCTGCGGATGATGCCCCGGTGAGCGTATTCTGCGTTTCTTGCAGCCATCGCAAAGCTCTGACGCCCATATGAATCTTGGCGTAGCCGTCCAGTGTGCGGTGCGCAACACGAATACCAGGATGCCGCCGCTCGACCGAGCACATCAAAACTGTGGTCCGTCATCGATTGCGTCCATCATCCCTCCCACGATGGGATCATCACGAGTTTCGCGATCCACTCTAACGCTTCTCTGCAAGCTCAAACCGCTCGCGTTCCGTTGACTCGTTGACGGCTCACTCTGGTCACGTCTTGTCGCCGAATCCGGCATTCCAAACACATACATTAAGTCCTCTTTAACACTTATAAGCCAGCACCCAAGCAATCACCGTGTTACATCGTACGGCTGCATGCCTGCCGTGAGCTTCTTCATGCAATCTCGAAACAGCGACCCACCTCGAGGCTCGTCGGCGCGCGAAGATCATTTCTGCGCGTGGCTGCAGGGCGCCCGCTTAAACCATTCGCATTGGCGAATATTCAGCTCTGCATACCGTCCACCGGTCAGCCTCGTTATCCTGGTACTGGTAGATGAAAATGCGAAAACCAACCGATCGCGCGCTCATCGACGGGCACAGGAAGTGCCTGAACAAATGACACCAGGACAGTGAGGGTAGCGAGCGCGATGAAGGAGAGAAACTGCATTCTGTATATGCTGGCTAATATGAGAGGGTACGCATGCCTCTTATACTTGGCCTAGTCGTTCTTCACCTCTTACGGTCGCCCACGCTTGACAGAGCCCTGCACCTTCTATCCTAGAGGACACCGATCTGCCTCCACGGTGCGAACGCGCCTGCCCACGCCCGTCAAGTCGCTGGAGCATTGATCCTGATACAACTTTCGCGGATGATGCCCCTTCGGTGAGCATACTTAGTCTGCATCTCTCGCGGCCATCGCAAAGCTCTGACGCCTCTCCAGCCATATGACTCTTGGTAGTCGTCCGGGCTGCGTAGAGCGCAACACGAATACCCGGATGCCGCCGCTCGACTGAGATCCAGACTGTGGTCTGCCATCGACTGCGTTCATCATCCCTCCCACGATGGGATCACTACGAAGCCGCCATCGCCTCTCTGCAAGCTCAAACCGCTGCCGGCCGTGTTGATTCGTTGACGACTCATCACGTCTTATCGGCGAATCCGCATCAGCAGGTCTCCTTTCTGCGGGCTTGCGAAACACGTGTCCAAGTGCGCGGCGTCTCTCGTGCAGTTTCCCAACGCCCCAAGCTCACCCCAACGCGATTTGTGCTTCGAAAGGGTCCACTCTTTCGCCACATCGTCGCGGGATGTCATCCCAGTCTCTGACGCTTTGTCGCCAGCGTCTCCCAACCTTGCCTGTATGTCGTCTATTCGACGCATCAAGATAAAAAAAGAACCGCGAGCTGCACGAAAATCTTTCGACAGCGACGAACCATAATTCGCTCTCGCACCTTTCTCATCCAATCAGCCGACGCCCTAGTTCGCACGGCACCGAAACCGCCTCTTCTTTGCCGCGCACGTCCAGCTGTTCTTTTACATCGCCGGTGTGGACCCGTGTACCCGCACGCTCACCGTACGCCCCCTCTCGCTGAGTCGGTAGCATAGCTGACGCGTTCAAATTTTACAGGAAGATCTGGCCGGGCACCGGCCGGACTTATGCTGTCTGACGCGATGCTCGACACGGCGCACCGCACGCTCGAGCCGTGGCACACTACGATTTAAGAGGGCATCGCGCTCGATGCGCATTTGATCGATATATGCGGACGACGACTTCAAGTTCCCCACGTCGATAAACGACGGCGCATTCAATCAACCCCGAAGATGTGGAGGACGGCAAGATAGCCATGGGCCTTGCGGCCTCGGATTAACCCCACGGACATGCGTACAACGTCCACCGGCCGCTGCGGTGTCGGACATATGCACGCAGGAACGGGGGCTCCGTTTCCCGACGTAGCTCGCTTAAGAGCAATGGGTCAAGCACGGGCATGCGCCTGGATCCGCCCGCTCAAAGTCCCACTGGAGCAGCAGGCGTAGCAGGAGACGCGGACGCGCACACACGTCGTCAGACCGTGCATGTCCGCACTGTTGACGGTGCAAAGCTTGCACGGTGGACGTATTCAGAGTATACGGACGACACTTTGGTGGACGCAGCAGCCGTATTCACTCCCTGGGAGAGCGACACCGACGTTGAGTGCGCCGATGAATAGGAGTGCCAAGTCGACGCTTGGATTTGGATCAGGGCGGCTAAACGAACTTCGCGTCGTAGGCTCTACAGTACTCTACCAGTCTTATCTTGTATAGTAGCCATGGCTTGCAGATGGAGAGAGTCCCACTATTGGCGACACCGGTCACCAAAATAATGTAATATCCCTCTTCCTCGCAGCCGGTCGTATCCGTCGTGCTACAAGACCTTCAACACTACCTGCGATACGGGATGCCCACTTCGTGCACGGTCTGCGCACCATCCTGAGAGCTCCTTCACGCCATGGCTGTCCTTTCTGATGCGTAACAGAACAAGCGACGCTAGGTGCGGCAGCACTGCCGTGGCGCGCGGTTCGGCGTCACTTCCCTCTTCAACCATGGGCAGTGCTTGATACACGAGCTTCCTCAAGAAAGTCTGCCCCGTATTCCCCCAGGCGCACACGCGCCGCAGCCGGGGAGAGTGAACGACGAGCGGATCCCACCCTTCTGATCTGAGATTCGCAGACACAGAGACCTGGGCGAGTCCCGTGCCCCAGAAGAGCTTGCATGCGGCCGCGGCGATGGTGGATTCATGGCCTGCTGAAACACGCCTCCGGGTGATGTCGACAAGCACCTCGGGCTCCGGTTCCCCCGCGCGGCTGCTGCTTCCCCTGAAGTGGAGATCGCCAGGGTATTCCGGCCATGCTTCCACGAGCACCCTGTACGGCTTCCCAGGTGGGGACCGGATCCGCGCAGCGACAGGCTCAAAATGATCTCCCCTCGTCCCTTCCCGAGAGCCCATCCACTGCCTCAGCGCCTCGAAAAATCCCTTTAGCTCTTTGTCCGGCGCGATGTCACAGGCCACATTCAGCCGGAGAAGTGCGCGCGCTGGCACGGCGAGCGTTGCCAGCAGGTACGTGCACTCCCAAGGTGAGCCCCGGAGAGTAAGTTGCTTGAGGCGACGGAAGACGACCCTTCGTGCTCCCAGGCTTGACCGTGCCCACTTGGAATGCTCCTCATACGAGCAGGCTGCAATGTGTAGCCTCGCGAGATCTCGCAGGCCCTCCAGCATGTCGAGGACGGTAGCGAGGGGCGTCACTTCGTCATCGTCCAGTACCATATCAAGCGACTCGAGGCCGTGCAGAGAAGGACGAGCCCAATCCAGTGTCCTGTAGAACTGATGAGATGCGAGATGGCGGAGGCGGGGAGCGTGCACAGTAGAGACATTGCCAAACAGCATATATGAGTTGTTGTATTCGGTGTTGCATATTTTGAAATGCAGGCTCTCCAACAGCGGCATTTCCGACGGAAGATCGTCGAGGAGAGCGCTGAACGCCCTTTCATGCCCATCCAGACGCAGGGCTCGCACGCGTGGGCTGTTATCGATAATGAGGCGCAGAGCACTTTCCTGCGGTATCATGAAGCTTGTTTCTTCATCGGCATCTTGCATGACTCGGATGAAGGTGAGCGGCGCATCCTGTGCGCGACGGACCATCTCGTGCGCGCCGTGTTCGCCGAAGGAGAGGTCAATTACAGCCCAGAGGAAGGCAGAGTTGAGGGCCAGCGCGCGCCAAGCCCGGCAAACATGCGTCACCGCGATCAGCGGGCGTGCGCAGTACTGTTTTTGGAAGAGGTTATCCGTATATCGGCTCGCGTACCGGCTCGCATTGAACTCGTTTTTGTCGTCCAAGTTCTTGCCCGCTGTAGGGATGCCTGCTCCGTCATCGGTATCTCCTTTGTATACATTATTTACGCACCACCAATTTTGTCTCTTGTGTCTGCTGTCAGACTTTCGCCCTCGTCCGGTGCGGATTTTACTTCGTCGGCGCTGATTCCGGCCATGAGATCCTCTCCCTCGTACTCCTTGGCATAGTACTGCCACTCCTCTTCGACCTCGCGAGTGTCTGCAGGCGCACACAGCGCAAATATGCGGGTGAGGAGCTCAACCGGAAGGCGAGAGATGGGAGCACGGGTGTTGCGGAGGGTGCGAAGCTGAAGGACAATACGAACGATCGCATGCTCTTCCTCGTCGAATGTGCTCAGTGAGACCCCTGGGATGGACAAGGAATTTATGGCTGGAATACGAGCAGAGAGGGCAGAGTCCCAGAAGGACGTGGCGAGGCTGGGTATATTGGTAAATGCATGTCAAGTTACAAGTACTGAACAGAAGGAATTCGACATACGACGGATTGTTGGCAGGAGTGGGCTCGCCCTTGCGAGCCGCGTTGGAAGACATGCCTTTCAGGGTGGTCAGAAACTTGTTCAGTATTTGCAGTTTCTCTAAAGGATGACCACGCGTACCGGATCTTTGGACAAAGGAAAAAAAGGTCAGGCCCGGGCAGGAAGCACGTCGAGGCAAGCAGAGAGGAAGCGTGAGAATTCAGTCTTCACCGAACCACGTCTTGAGCTGTCTTGAGTGCACCAGCTCTGCACCTTCCCGCATGCAGAATGTTCTCTTTCTTTCCCTTTCGAGCCACACGGATGAAGAATATGGACGGTATCAGCAGGTCTTCTCGCTGCAGTGTACCTGAGTACTTCGAGAACGGCCAAGGACCTACGGTGAAAAGACGGGGCGCGAAGTAAGGAGATCCGATATAGGTGCGTCCCTTTTTTCCATTCTAGTCAGTCGTCTCTCATGCACGCGCCCAGCACCACCGCATCTGCTCTGAAGATGTCTCACAAATATCAGCCGGATCTTATGCACTGCCGACCAAGCATCATGGCCAACGCGCCAGACGCTTAACCCACCCATCGCGCGCTTATCGACGTGCGCAGGGAGGGCGTGAAAAGATGCCACGAGGACAGCGAGGGTAGCGAGCGTGGTGAAGAAGGAGAGTTGCATTCTGTATATGCTGGCTAATAGGAGCGGGTACGCATGCCTCTTATACTCAGTACAGTTGTTCTTCACCTATTACGATTCCCTTGAATCGTTTCTTATGTAAGCACCAGTCGCGGTTTTTGGACCCCCATGCAACTTTCATCTTCCCCCCCATATATAGCTATTTGTTCACACGGTCCAATTTCCCTAGCAAACACAATTCCCCCTCTTCGCACTTCAAAAGACTCCCGTTTCAGACAGTATTTCGCATTTTTTAAGCTAACTAGAATAGATATGCACATAATTTCAGTGGCTCTGAAGTCAGAAGAAAATGCTCCATAATTGCCATTTCCGGTAAATAATTCCCACGCTTGATCCCATGACGTCAGTCTCGGATGCACAGCACAAGTGCACTCGGAAACTACGTCATTCCTCTCTACTCCGGCTACTGTACTACCCGGACTCGATTACCAATCTTTTCAAAACTGTTTATAACAGGAATTGAACTGCAAACCTCCAAGTTTTGAAGACTATACAGTGCAGATACCACTAGACTACAGAGCCATTGACAATATATACATCAATACATATGTTATAGACTATTCCTCTAGGCTTTTCAAAGCATCTAAGTCTGTCACCTCCCCATTCGTGCATTCAGAAATCATGTCATGTCTGAGCTCTAGCCAAAGTACTACGCGGAGTGAAGTACATATAAGTGTTTCTATCAGAAATTGAACTGCAGACCATGCCCCTGATCAATACCTGGTGGCCTGTGCAAGCATGCGAGCGAGGCCGGCCAGGTATTAATTGGGGCATGGTTGAGTCCATGTTTCACGGAGCAATGCACAATGTTGCTGAGCAAGTTCATGCACAGCGATGATGGGCACCCACATGTAGTATAGTTGTAATAGCTTGATGATAGACTTAACAATCCCTCGGGATGAACGCGACCCGTGTGCTCGTATTGGCAACGATGGATGCGTACAAAAGTGAGTGGATGTAGTCGTGCCTCCTCGAGAGCGAGGAGGCGCGGCCTAATGCCTACAGCCTAACAGATACAAACAATCTGTTAGGCTCCTGTGCCAGCCTAGTTGGCCACAGGGAACCGACGCGCTGGCTCCACGCGTCGGTAGCCTCGTGTCGCGCTTCTCAAGCGCTGCACGAGCGCGTTGCGCGCCCACACGCGTTCGCCCCTCTTACATCCTCCCCCTGGAGCCGCGCCAGGGGCTCCTGAACGAACCGCCCCCTCTTCTATTCGCTCCCGGGCCTACAGTTCACCGTCCGACGAGTCGGGAAGCGGGACTGCATCTGCGAGCGCCATCATTGCAACATCGTTGTCGATGTCGGTGGGCCCCGCAGCCTCGCCAGCCGAGGAGGCGACGTCGGTCACCTCGGCGTCACTCCCGCGTTGCGCGGCGGTGGCGTCGGCGGCGCTGGGCTCCCCAGCTGTGGCAAGGGCATCGGTGGGAAGGGGTGCAGCGGTCGTCGCAGACCCTCCTGTCGTTGAGATCAGGGGGGCTCGATGATCGAGCGAGCGGTTGGGGTATTCGTTGATGTACACCCCGTCCGCGAGTGGGCGTGTCGCGCTGTAGCGCTTCACGAGGCTGGCTACCGTGGGTTCGGTAGGCCAGTCTGCCGTCGAGAGAGGGTCTCGGCCCAACAGCTCGTTACGGCGCCCTACGGCGTAATTCTCCAAGTAGGAGAGGGATACGGTCCGGGGGCGGTAGCCGCAGTGCGCGAAGTGATGCGCGACTTGGCTGTGCGTCATGTGACGCGTGTCTCCAGTGAAGGGGACAGGGTGGGTATTGGCGGCGCGGGAGTACCGTTGGTCTCGGATGAGAGCCTCGAACATCCCGCGCACGGAGAACAGTTCCTCCGCAATGCGGACGAACTCCTCATGCTGGGGATGCTCGACTCCGTTGCTCCCGGCAGGGCCGGCCCGGCGAACCGCGAGGTGTTGGTCCAGCGCGGCGCTCTCGGGGTAGCCTGCAGGGATCCCCGGGGTGTTGCGAAATTGCACACCGAGGGGTCGCTTGGATGGGTGGTCGAACACGTACCGCACTCATACCCCGACGTCTTGGCGATACGTCGGTTCCTGTGTGGAGGACTGGGCAGTGTTAGCTGCCGGTTCCTCCACAGAGGTGTCCATCGGCGAGGGAGGGCGCTCGGGCTCCTTTCCCTTTCCTTTGGACTTCTTCGCCTTCTTGGCCGGAGCCACTGGCTCGACGGCGGCGTCTACGGGTGAAGGGGGGCGTTCTACTGCCTTCCCTTTGCCCTTGGACGCTTTGGACGCCTTCTGCGGCGTGGAACTGGGTGCCGCAGTGGCAATGACAGCCGGCGGTGGCACCACGGCTGCAGTCGCGGCGGGTTGCGTGCTCGGCGCGACCGTCGAGCTGCTGGGTATGGGTTGCGAGCCCATACTCACCCCTCCCCCTGTGCCAGCGTCCGGCTTGAGCAGTTTGACGCGTGGCCAGAGCGCGGAGAGCGTGCGCTCTGCGGGTGTGCGCGTGGCCGAGGGTTTGGACGTGGCGGGACCGACGAGGGACTTGGCTCGCAGCCAAGCGATGAGGTCACCTTCGGCGGCGAGCATCAAGTCCTTTACCTCCGGGCCAGTTCGTGGCGCGAAGGTTGCCCATCCGGTGATGGGCGGTCCTCGGCGGTTAGGGTGCCCGGGAATGGGCTGCCGGCCTGCGGACGTGGGCGGCGGAGGGTGTACGTGCGGGAACGGTGACGGTGCTCCAGCCTGCACGGTGGAGGTGGAGGCAGCCGGCGCTGCCGCGCGCTTCCGCTTTTTGGTGGGCGGCGGTCCGCTCGCGCTCGCGGCGCGGGCAGACTCCTCGACGGCTGCTGCCCAGTCTTCGAGGTACTCCTCTTCCTCGTCAGAGAGTGGAGGGCCCTGCGGTCCCTGAGGCGCGGGCTTTTGCTTGGCCTTCATCTCGTCATGGACGATGGTCAAGTTGTGCAGCTTGCGCTGCACCGTCTCTAGCTCCGCCTCGAGCGTAGAGACGCGTTCGCTCGCCGTATTCCGTTCGAGACGGAGGCGCTCCTCGGTCTGGCGCGCTCGGTCGCGCGAGCCGAGGGCGTCATCGAGCTTGTCTTGCAGCTCGTGACGTGCCTCTGCCTCCGTGCGGCGGACTCGGTCAACCGATTCCGCTGCGAAGGCGAGGCCGCGGTCGATACCGTCTTCGACGAGGTTGTTGCGGGTGCGTTCGTACGCGTTTTCCGCGTGCTCCCAGCTGGAAGACCCGTCATTGAGGTGGAGCGCATAGGAGGTACAGACCAGGCAGTTGTGGGAATGCCTGAACTGGAACCTCTCCCCATCGAAGGTCCAATGGGGTCCCCCGACGTTGGGGATGCGGACTCGCACTGGCACGTCGGGGGTCGGGTCGCTTGGCACTCCTGGGAGAGCCGGACCCGTAGCTGCGAACAGCGGCGGCGCATCAAGTTCGGTGTTCATTGCGTCGGCGGGCAAGCCCGTGCGCGGCGCAGTGTTCACCGACTCCAGTCCCGTAGGGGCTGGAGGCCCTGCTGCTTGCGCAGCAGGGTTGGAGGGAGCAGTGGACGAGGCGGGGACGATTGGGGCGGTGTTGCGGGACGACTGGGATGACATGGTGGTGGTAGCAGAAAGTGCTGAAGTCGCCGTTGGCGCACTTCAGATCCTTTTAGGGATCCACGCGCCTAGATGAAGATCTCACTTGGTGAGATCTCCTCAGGGCGCCTGTCGCTATCTGACAACCGGGCGTCAGATTTGCCGCAGATTCCATCGGGATCCAGCGGCGGTTCCGAGGAGACACCGCCTTACGCGCGGCGATCTTCCTTGGCAACTGCCTCCACTCCGCTACTCCTTGTAGCGCGAGATACTGGTCGAGGGCCTCCACCTCGTCCAGATTTTCGATGGGCTCCCAGGTGTAGTCACCTAAAGCCCATCGAACCTGGAAGAGGATAGTCTTCCCCTTCCAGTCGTGTCCCACGATCGCGTCGACGACCCACTCCTCCTCGTCGGCGCGCCCAAAGTCGTAAAAGGCTTTGGGCTCCCGTCCCGGGAACAGTGCGTCGTCGTTGGCTTCGTGCTTCCTCAGCAGTGAGGAGTGGAACGTCGGGTGTATCCGGCGTTTCCGTAACTCCTCAGGGAGATCCAACTTGTAGTTGGATGTCTCGGGTCGTGCCTCAATCACCGAGAAGGGCCCGATGTACTTCGGCAATAGCTTGAACGCCCTCCCCTTGGGGAGGTTTAGGTTAAGCGTGCTGAGGTACACCAGGTCACCGACCTGGTACTCGTCGCCCTCGCTTCGGCGACGGTTCGCGTGGAGCGTCTGCTTCACGCGGGACTCTATGATGGAGTCATGCGCACGCTCGAGACTCTCCCGTGCGTGCCTGGCGTATTCTCGTACGCCAGGGTACGGGGTACTTGCCACGGGGAACTTTATGATCCGTGGCATATACCCGTACGTCAACTCAAACGGGGCGTATCCGGTGGATGCGCTCACGCTGGAGTTGATGGCAAACTCAGCGAGCGGCAGATGGCGCACCCAGTCCGATTGGTCCGGGCGTACCATGCTCCGCAAAATCTGAGACACTGTGCGTATCGCGCGCTCAGATGCACCGTCGGTCTGCGGGTGAAACGATGTCGACATCGTTAATTTCGTGCCCGTGATCCGGTGCAGTTCACGCCAAAATATTGACGTGAACTTCGCGTCCCTATCGGATACGATGGAATCTGGGATTCCATGAAGCCGTACCACCTCGCGCATGTACAGTGTTGCGAGCTCGGTGGTCTTGGTGCGCGTGGTAATCGGCACCAAGTGGATTAACGACGTGAACCGGTCTATGACCAGCCACACGTAGTCATATCCGTCAGACGGAGGGAACGGGCCGAAGAAGTCCATTCCAATGGATGACCACGGCCGCTCGGGCGTTGGCAGACTTTTCAAAAGTCCGGCCGGCGCTTTGTTCAGCGTTTTGGTGGTCTGGCAGGTTCCGCATGACAAGCAGAACTTGTCTACATGCTTGCCTAGCCCTGGCCACCAGAACCATCGGCGCACATACTCGGCGGTTCGCTGACCCCCGAGATGCCCGATGATATTGTGGGCCGCGCTCACAATCATCTCGCGCAACTTGCGCTTCCCGACCATCGCGTCAGGCACGCAGACACGGTACTCGCCACCTGTCGTCTTCACCCAGATTAGTTCATCGCGCGTTTCAAACGCTGCGTGTCTATCTGGGTGTTCGCGAATGTCGGCGAAAAATGTGTCATGTGCGTACGTGGAGCGAGCTAGTCCGGCCCAATCCACGTCTGCGCTGATCATCTCATGTAATGAGGGCCCTCCTTGTAGGGCGCTGTCCACGGCCTGATCTCCATCGGAGTTCTGTCCAGTGGCCAGCCCCGCTGATTGTTGCGCATGCTGTGCCAACTCAGCGGCCTCGATATCTCGAGTTGCAACCAGCTCTTTGACAGAGATTGCTGCTAGTTCGAGGACGCGTTCCGGAGACAGGTCGTCATGATCTGGATCCAGTACTTCGTCCATTCGAACGTACTCAGTGCCTGGCGGATCGGGGCCGGTGCCGCTGAATATCCTCGAGAATCCATCGGCTACTATATTGTACGCGCCTGAGACGTATACAATTTCCTTGTCGAATGTGGCAAGGAACTCCCACCACCGCGCTTGCCGTGGTGAGAGGTTGGCGCGAGTCTCGAAGAATTCGAGGGCCTTGTGGTCGGTGACGACTGTTACGATTCCTACGAATCGTTGCTTATGTCATCCATATACAGCGTTTTTTCGACCCCATGCAACGATCATCTGTGTCGCCTTTTTTGGAAATTCGCTCCCACGCTATGTCAACTCACGACTTTACCCCTCCTCATTTGCTCCACACAATATACACAAATGATTGCCTAAATACACGGATTACTAGGCCATGCAACATATACAGAAGTTGCAGAACAGTGATGTTGCGACAACTGAGATGCACCAGACAACACAGGCAGAAATACGATGATGTCACTCCGGGGTTTTAAATTACAATTAGAGCCCGAAATGATGTCATCACTCTTGATTTCACAACAACCACCTCAGGTGCAGCTGCACACCCAACTTATGTAAATTTTAATGCCCTCCAGTGAACAGTATTGCCCACCATGACTTAAATTTGGTATCAGGGCCACTCCCAGTCGCGTTTTGGTGTCTAGTACATAGTGTCTCAAGACTATTATTTATGTATATATTTGATTATGTAACCAGAAACCCCCTCAGAGCGGAATCGTACTGCCGCGCTACGCGTCGGCCCACTCCCAGCAAGTCATGGTTGCCCACGCTTGACAGATCCCTGCACCTTCCATCCCAGAGGACACCGATCTGCCTCCACGGTTCGAACGCACATGCCCGCGCCCGCCAAGCCGCTCGAGCGTTGATCCTGCTACACCTGCTGCGGATGATGCCCGGTGAGCATAGTACTTAGTCTGCATCTCTCGTGGCCATCGCAAAGCTCTGACGCCTCTCCAGCCATATGCCTCTTGGTAACCGTCCAGGCTGCGTAGAGCGCAACACGAATGCCCGGATGCCCCCGCTCGATTGGGCACATGGTCTGCCAGCCTCATCTACTCCGTCCATGATCACTCCGACGATGGGATCACCACGAAGCCCGTGATGCACTCCAACGCCTCTCTCTGCAAACTCAAACCGCTCGCACGTACGTTGCATCGACTCGCTATCACGTCTTGTTGACGAATCTGGCATAAGCAGGCCGCCTTTCTGGTGGCTTACCAGGTCCCTATCCAGATGGGCGCGCGTAATGTATCGCCCTTGTTTTCACCGGAGCGTTCGTCGCCCTGGTACACCCGTATGTGTCGATGCCCCCCATAGCCGGTAAGTTGATGGCCTCTGCTTTCCAGGTCGACAAGGCTGATTTGTGCTACCTCACGCCACAGAGGTCAGTTCCGGTCCGACATTACCACTCTCGTATCTCCACTAATTGATCGTGATGGGCTCTCTTTCAGTCGAAGGAAGTTGAGCGAGATGCGATGGTATTGTCGGTGGCGTTGAGATGCAGTCGGGTTCACGACGTGTTCACGTGTATAACAACTTTGTCCAATAAACGCCGCGGCGCTCAAGTCTCTCTCTACATGTCCTAATTCGAAAACTATTCACCAACATCATATTCTAGCTAATCCACCTCCCACCGCACATTCACCAGCATACCCGGCACCTCCTCACGCAGGGCCTGCAAGAATGCCTCGTCCACGATGCACTCCAACAGATCGAGCTCCTTCAGCGGGTATCCAGCGCGCGCGCGCTCTGCGAGACCGCGCAGGAGCACGGCCGCCACATGCACTATCTCGTCATCCGGCGGCCCCGCCTTGATGTCCACGCCTGAAATAACAAGCGTAGAGAGCGCGGGAAGAAAGCCCGCGGGGCCATCAAGTGCAGCGCAGAATGGCGCGGCCGCAGTGCCGTCGACCGTGACGCTCCGCAGCGCCTGCCCGCTCGCGCGCCGCAGAACGTCCGGCCACGCAGGGTCCCACCCGCCGCACCCCACGGCCAGCTCTTCGAGGCGCTCCAGAGGGAGGGACTTCAGCGCACTGGGAACGACGTCCCACTCGGAATACTCTTCCTCCGTATCATGCGCGAATTGCACCGCCAAAGACGGCGCGGGTGCTCCTCCTGTACCGCCAATACGCCACACAGTCACAACAACACCGGCGTCGTCCGCGTCGCTGGTGGTTGGCATTATGTGCAGGCGGGAGAGGGGCGCGGCGCGGGCATCGATGCATGCAATCACTGCTGAAAAGAGTCCTGCGAGCTCCGCCTTCGTGAGGTCGAAGCGCTCTTCATAGTGGAGGGCGACTTCTGCGGGCAGCGCGAGGTGTGCAAAGGCGAGGTACGCGTCTTCAATCCTTGTGTCCGTCCCGGACGGACACACACAGCGCAGGGCCCGCTGACAGCAATTGCGCGTGCAGTGGGCGTCCAGGACGCCCACACCGCGCGCCAGCCTGCGCAGCATGCTCGGCAGCATCTTTCCTTGACAGAGACACACAGCGCAGGGCCCGCAGACAGCAATTGCGCGTGCAGTGGGCGTCCAGGACGCGCACGCCGTGCGCCACCCTCCGCAGCGTGTTGCCTGTGCTCGGCAGTGTCCGTCCCGGACGGACACACACAGCGCAGGCGCGTGCAGTGGGCGTCCAGGACGCCCACACCGCGCGCCAGCCTGCGCAGCATGCTCTGCAGCATCTTTCCTTGACAGAGACACACAGCGCAGGGCCCGCAGACAGCAATTGGGCGTGCAGTGGGCGTCCAGGACGCCCACACCGCGCGCCAGCCTGCGCAGCATGCTCGGCAGCATCTTTCCTTGACAGAGACACACAGCGCAGGGCCCGCAGACAGCAATTGCGCGTGCAGTGGGCGTCCAGGATGCCCACACCGCGCGCCAGCCTGCGCAGCATGCTCTGCAGCATCTTTCCTTGACAGAGACACACAGCGCAGGGCCCGCAGACAGCAATTGCGCGTGCAGTGGGCGTCCAGGACGCCCACACCGCGCGCCAGCCTGCGCAGCATGCTCGGCAGCATCTTTCCTTGACAGAGACACACAGCGCAGGGCCCGCAGACAGCAATTGCGCGTGCAGTGGGCGTCCAGGACGCGCACGCCGTGCGCCACCCTCCATAGCGTGTTGCCTGTGCTCGGCAGTGTCCGTCCCGGACGGACACACACAGCGCAGGGCCCGCAGACAGCAATTGCGCGTGCAGTGGGCGTCCAGGACGCCCACACCGCGCGCCAGCCTGCGCAGCATGCTCTGCAGCATCTTTCCTTGACAGAGACACACAGCGCAGGGCACGCAGACAGCAATTGCGCGTGCAGTGGGCGTCCAGGACGCCCACACCGCGCGCCAGCCTGCGCAGCATGCTCTGCAGCATCTTTCCTTGACAGAGACAGCGCAGGGCCCGCAGACAGCAATTGCGCGTGCAGTGGGCGTCCAGGACGCCCACACCGCGCGCCAGCCTGCGCAGCATGCTCTGCAGCATCTTTCCTTGACAGAGACACACAGCGCAGGGCCCGCAGACAGCAATTGCGCGTGCAGTGGGCGTCCAGGACGCCCACACCGCGCGCCAGCCTGCGCAGCATGCTCTGCAGCATCTTTCCTTGACAGAGACACACAGCGCAGGGCCCGCAGACAGCAATTGCGCGTGCAGTGGGCGTCCAGGACGCCCACACCGCGCGCCAGCCTGCGCAGCATGCTCTGCAGCATCTTTCCTTGACAGAGACAGCGCAGGGCCCGCAGACAGCAATTGCGCGTGCAGTGGGCGTCCAGGACGCCCACACCGCGCGCCAGCCTGCGCAGCATGCTCGGCAGCATCTTTCCTTGACACACACAGCGCAGGGCCCGCAGACAGCAATTGCGCGTGCAGTGGGCGTCCAGGACGCGCACGCCGTGCGCCAGCCTCCGTAGCGTGTTGCCTGTGCTCTGCAGTGTCCGTCCCGGACGGACACGCACAGCGCAGGGCCCGCAGACAGCAATTGCGCGTGCAGTGGGCGTCCAGGACGCCCACACCGCGCGCCAGCCTGCGCAGCATGCTCGGCAGCATCTTTCCTTGACAGAGACAGCGCAGGGCCCGCAGACAGCAATTGCGCGTGCAGTGGGCGTCCAGGACGCGCACGCCGTGCGCCACCCTCCGCAGCGTGTTGCCTGTGCTCGGCAGTGTCCGTTCCGGACGGACACACCCAGCGCAGGGCCCGCAGACAGCAATTGCGCGTGCAGTGGGCGTCCAGGACGCCCACACCGCGCGCCAGCCTGCGCAGCATGCTCTGCAGCATCTTTCCTTGACAGAGACACACAGCGCAGGGCCCGCAGACAGCAATTGCGCGTGCAGTGGGCGTCCAGGACGCCCACACCGCGCGCCAGCCTGCGCAGCATGCTCGGCAGCATCTTTCCTTGACAGAGACACACAGCGCAGGGCCCGCAGACAGCAATTGCGCGTGCAGTGGGCGTCCAGGACGCCCACACCGCGCGCCAGCCTGCGCAGCATGCTCGGCAGCATCTTTCCTTGACACACACAGCGCAGGGCCCGCTGACAGCAATTGCGCGTGCAGTGGGCGTCCAGGCCGCCCACACCGCGCGCCAGCCTGCGCAGCATGCTCTGCAGCATCTTTCCTTGACAGAGACACACAGCGCAGGGCCCGCAGACAGCAATTGCGCGTGCAGTGGGCGTCCAGGACGCCCACGCCGTGCGCCAGCCTCCGTAGCGTGTTGCCTGTGCTCTGCAGTGTCCGTCCCGGACGGACACACACAGCGCAGGGCCCGCAGACAGCAATTGCGCGTGCAGTGGGCGTCCAGGACGCGCACGCCGTGCGCCACCCTCCGCAGCGTTGTTGCCTGTGCTCGGCAGTGTCCGTCCCGGACGGACACACACAGCGCAGGGCCCGCTGACAGCAATTGCGCGTGCAGTGGGCGTCCAGGACGCTCACACTGCGATAGGTACGCCGCGGTCCCCGACAGGAGCAGCTGAGATGCTAACGCTGCCGCTGTAGGGTATCAAGCTGCGCAGGTGCGCGTCGTCTTCACCCTCCCGTGAAAGCTCGCGCGGCAGCGTTTCCAATGGACTACGTTGGCCCCGCCCACCTCGCGTACACCGCCAACTCAACCGGGTCTGAGTTAAAGACTCGGCACAATATGCTTGAGTCCTTGTGATCAGAGCTGTAGGATATCGAGGGCAGGCCTGTGAGGTCTGAAGATGAGTATCACAGGAGAGCTAGAAAATTCAGATACCTAGCAAAGATCTCCTAGGATATCCCACAGGTATTCAATGCGCCAGGTCTTCGAGGTGCCGGCCGTGGCTCTCGCTTATAAATATACACCGCTTGATTATTTCCCTTGATTTCTCCGGGCTTAAAATTTTTGCTCGCCGCTTATGTGGTGCTCAGCAAACTAGCATTGAAAGGTACTGCATGTATTACTGTAGTATGTATTTACAATAGTAAGAGTAGAGTCTCCCAATGACAACATCAATAAACACTACACAAGGAGCGTGAGTAGGCAGGCAGTCCCAGCAGTACCCCAGCTCTCCCGATATGTTGCTGGCTAAACAGTCCTAGCCTACACCGCCGTTCCGGCCAGAGCTTCGGAGAGTCTTCTGACGTATTCTCCCACAGATGCCAAGGCAACTCTTGCCGCATCTCCGACGAACTCTTGGAGAATCTCGGCCCCTCTTCTTACTGAAGCTTCACCAAGAGCAAGCTTTGAGAAGAGTTAGCGGGAATCTTCCACGGCTGTCTGCAGGCAGGGCATTATATGTAGCATTTATTAGGCATTATTGGGGAGCCATGATCAGACATGTTAAACAGAAAACAATGCTGATTACTGCAAGGACTAGATACACACAGTAGCACATCTTCGCAGGTATAAATACTACATCTAGGTGCATGAACTACGTGTGCGGCCACAAAGGGGCTCGGACAGGGTTGCGCCAACGGCCAACCTCGTTCGCTCACCGTCTCCATACCCTGGCGCTCTCACTGCCTCCGCGCATTGCCGTCCCATCTCCACCTCACGCACTGCCGGTCGTTGGTCCCCGGCTTCGGTGTGTCCCGCACCTGGAAAAAAAAGTAGAGCGTGTTAGTTAGAGTTGGCGGCCATGGCCGCTGGAACGAGTACCCAAGAAGGCAGCCAGATCCCAAAAGCCTAGCCTGAAGCGAACAGCACACAGGAAAGAAAACACTCAAGGAAGCAGCCCAGGGAGAGACCTGACCAGGACCAGACGGAGGACGAGCAGGTAGGACCAGGGTAGGACGACGACGTTGAAGGCATAGAAGGCGAAACATGGCAAATCAACTCGCAGTCGACGCGCGTCCTGTTGACTTTCCCACGCACCGAAAATGGTCGCGCACAGACCATCTCACAAACGCCTTGCCTTGTGACCGCCTTCTGTTGGGCTTGGGTTTACCGTTACGGCCGCGTTGCACTGTTCAATTGCGCAGCAGATAGCTCATGTTTCTCAGTTTTATCTTTATCATATGTACATAATGCTCAACAAAATTGCGTGCGCTCCGACTGCACCATCACGAAAGGCGCACCCGTGAAAGAGGAATATTGGGCACGAACCTTGTGCGGCTCAATTTGCATGTCGCAGGCCCTACGAAATAAGCCGAGACAGCGGCAAAGATGACGGCGACTCACGCAAACAGGGGGAACGGAGGGCGCACAGTACTAGTGCGGAAGGTGAAGGGGGTGACAGGGTGGCGGTGGTTGCGGAGGGCCCCACGGCAGAAGATTGAGAGAATTGTAATCTTGTCTAGATAGTGGCCGGAATCTTCGCGCAAGAGCTGCAAAAGCTTCAGGCCAGCTGTCGCTGTGAATGACGTGTGGAGCTTGGCCCAATTGTTAGAAGATCTTGAGCGAGAATCTTGTCCAACTGTAGGACTCGAGGATCTCGGAAAGATGCGGTCGGGTTGGCGGTGTAAGAATGACGATGAGGAATGTCGACAGACGGCGGAGTCCGGACGATTTGGAGGATGGGAAGCGCGACATAGCAGACAGCGCAGTTGTGCTAGGCAGCGAGCGGGACAGGGCAGCGAGCGGGACAGGGCAGCGAGCGGGACAGGGCAGCGAGCGGGACAGGGCAGCGAGCGGGACAGGGCAGCGAGCGGGACAGGGCAGCAAGCGGACAGGACAGTGAGCAGACAGGGCGGCGAGCGAACAGGGCGGCAGACAGGGCGGACGAAGCGGCGAGTGGGACGGACTCGAGCGCGACTGCGGGAGCGTGAGGCTGGCGTTTTCTCTGAGTGGTGTCATCCACGGCCTTTCGGATCCAGTGTTCATGTCAGGTTGGTATTTGCAGAGACGTATCATCGTGGCCGGCATGCGGGAAGTGATGAAGTCGGGAGGAAAGAGGGTTGGCGACGCTCGAAGGTTGAACATTGAACATGGTCACGCGGGCATGAGTGTGTTTAGGGCAGGCTTGCTCGACACTTCCATCAAACAACAGTGTGATGGCACGAGTGGGGGGAAATTTTCTCCAGAGCTTTCACAGATATCCAAATTTTTCGAGAGCCCAGGCAAAATATCTGTACTGTCTCTTCGAGATATCTCATAGATATCTCAGAGGTATCCTACAGATAACTACGCGCTGTGATCTCCGGGGCCTCAAATTAAGATCCCACGGACATTTCAGGAAGATGTCGCTCAGGTGCTCCGCGCCGGAGCTCTCTGTGATATCTGGTTGAGTTGGCGGTGTACGTGGAGTGGTTTCCACCGTTCGGGCCAGCGTCAGAGCCAAACCATCTCATGTACTTACCGGGTGTCGCGAAAGTTCCGAACGGGCCTCCGCAGGCAGGCAAGCGCGATTGCCGTCAAGGACATCCACCGGAGCGTGCACCTCATGCTGCGATTCGGGCCGCAAGCTCCTCGCCACTGACTTCAGAGAACGTCCTCGACAAGTGTAGAAAGTTTTATGTATCTTCCTTTGTAGACAGACACATCTATATTACAGTCTATTGACACCCCATTGCACTGATCTGTCTGGCAAGGAAGGACCACCTGTGACGCCCTTGCAAACACTTGCAAATGCCAGTGAAGGCCACGCGTCGGGCAAGAGGGGGGCACAGATGCAGCGACTGTATTCGGTGGGAGCTACGTGCGGCGCCCGCTGCGGAGGCCGTCTCATCCACTCCCCGAGGACGAGGACTCGTCAACGCCGGCAAACCCACCGCCCCAGACGTCGTCATGCCAGCCATTCCACCCCGAGCCGCCTCAGGCGTCCCCTTCCCCGCCATTGCCCACCCCCGAGACGCCCCAGCCATTCCGCCTCCAGACAGCAGCGATCGCGTTGCGGACCATCTGGTCGGTGACGCGTGGAGGCCCCGCAGGGGCCCTCAGTGGCCCACCAAATACTCCCCTCTCGCTCATGCCCCGCTTCTTCCGCAGCAATGCCGCCCGGACAGGATCCCACACAATCCCGCCGTCCTTCCAGACACATCCGGAGGCTGGCGCGCCCCTGCTCCACGCTGTGAGCGATCTGCGACGGGCGAGTGCTCATAGGACCCACCATCTTATGGCCGTCTCCTCTCGCTGCTTCAGCTTGCGAGCCTCTCGCTTCCAACTGGGCTCGGTCCTGTTCAAGCGCATCGGATGCTGGTGTGCAGGGTGCTTGGTGGTGGAGGCTGCAGCGGTGGTGGACGCGGTACGAGAGGCGGACTGGCGCAAGCTCGCAGACTCCTTCCCACGCCGGCTCGTTCTCGCCCAGGCGGCCCGAGACAACCGACTAATTATAAGACAACCGCAAGGGCCCGTCGCGGACGGACGGCCGCGGACGCCGCGCGGCACTCCTACGCAATCACGTGACCTGTAAGAGGTGGCCTGGGAGTGTCCGTCCTGGCCGGACGCGCACACTCCCAACCCTTGATAGCGACCTTGACAAATTCTGAAATCCTCGAAGCCCTGTTTACGCGCCATATCAGGTAGTTTGTTATCATGCCGGTGGAGCGCAGCCAAAATTATGTGGGCAGACGGTCGCGCGACGCGACGTCGGACGCGGCTCTCCTGCAAAATCACGTGACTTGCATGGGGCGGTCTGCGAGCGTCCGTCCCGGACGGACGCGCCCATCCCCTCAGAGCGACCTCAACAACCCGTCCCATGTCGCATTCCCAAACCCCCACCTTAGCAACAACCACCGCTTTCGAGGTGTTCCAATAGCGAATTATGGTGGCGGAATGCCTTAATTTGCCCTGCCTGGTAGGTGTCTCACTATTGTGATGTTTCAGGCCCGTTTACATTCCTCTCTGCGCTATGTTTATATCTCGCCGCGCGCTGCGCGGTCCGTCCTCGACGTTCATCCTGCATGACATGATGGTGCGATAACACTTGTTTGAAACAGGACTTAAACAACTTGTACCTAAGCCACCTTCACCTTAACAACCGTACAGCTCCACCTCTTTATCTTTAGCCCTGGAGCTCCCTCCTCCCACGCCGCGAGTATCCCTTTTGTCATCCTGCAACACGAAAGCATGACCAAAAATGCAGCCCGATCCCGACTCGTCCTCCACATCTTGACATCCTGGGGGAATGTCGCAGTCGGGGAGTTCATGAAGTTCACCTCGTCAATATTCAACGTGTGCAGGCTGGGCAGGTACGACCCATCCACAGGCGCCTTACTCATCGCCTGACAGAAGGCCAGCGCGTTGTGTCCGTCGACCGTCACCTCGTACAGGTGGTGGGCCGATGCCAGCCATTCCCTCCACACATCTTCATCGGCCGACGTGTCGCCTACTGAGTAAAGCAGCCGCTCTATCTTGAGCCCGGACATCGCAGGGACAGCAGCCTGGGCAAGATGACGACTGTGACGGGAGAAAGAGGCCCGGAGGTAACGCGGGCAGAAGGTCATCAGTCTCGACGCAGGACGCTATTAGATTACTGTACAATAGATTAGATTAGTCGGAGTTTGAAGATGTCTGTAAGTATATAAGTCGTGTACTGACAGCATCGTGCATCATCAATACAACGTGTTTCTTTTTCTTTCTCTTTTTCTCGTCTCTTCGCCTTCCTCAATTCTCTTCAAGTCTCCCTCAGGCAAAGTAGTTGCTAGTCGACTACGAGAATCGACGACGCGACGACGCGACGAGTCACGAGCGCGTGAGGCTTCTCGAGCGCCAACAGCGCGCCCACAGAACCACACACGCGCGACGCACTTGGGCCGTCGGCGCCTCGCCCTTCTCTCTCTCGAGCCAGTCACCAGGAGGAAGCCTCCTAACGACTGAGCTCCCGCTCGGGCCTTGCGCCTACGGGCGTGATCACATCTCCTCGCCCTCCACTCCTTCCGTGCTACGGAGGAGGTCTGTCAACACGGGGAAGCCCCGTACCGACAGGACAACACACCTTTGGTTCCTCCCTGGGCTCGTCTCTCGCCCGTCCTACGCCCGAATCTCGAGACTCACCTATCAGAGGCGTCTCAAAGGTGGACATATCCGGAACGTAGGACACGAAGACCGGTCCTGAGGAACTTTCTTCGCAAGTCGGGAACAGTATGCCGCCGCCTAGCCCAAGTCATTTACAGACTCCCTCCAGAGCGGCTACATTGGATTATTCTTTCACTCCCAGGCGCGCTGGAGAAGTGAAAGCCCAGTCGCGACATTTGCCAGCAGCCCCTCAGTCAGAGGAAGACATTACTTTGGACAATGCGTCTCGTGCGGAAATTGCGGACAGCATTTACGCGAAATTTCGCACTTCTCCCGACGACTACGAACCATCTCTAGAAGCACGAGTGGAGGCTTTGATCAGTGCTCCGCTGTCACAACGATATATTCTACGAGATGGACCTCTATTACCCGTAGGATCGGAGCAATATTCGTTGAAATCTCATGCGTTGTGGCCTGCTATTGGAGTAGCCGCAGAGCTTCAGGATTTAATTTCACAACTCTATGCGCTCCTGGATCCCCCAAGGTCGAGCTTTGTCATTGACTATAACAATCATCTAATTGTTGCGCTGCGAGGATCCCGTACATTGAACGAGCTCGACTTAGCCTGGGAAATCCTCGTACACCGGCTTTCCTTAGCTGTCAAACACTTGGAGAAAGCTAGAGAGGAAATAGTAGGGTCGGTCAGAATCGCTTCGCCAGCCACAACCACGCAATCCGAGACAGTGCGACTCCACGGACTAAGTACTCTTAACGTTCTCAAAGAGTATTTACAGCGGCCTGCTCTGAGAGAGCGTATGGATCAATTCATCATGGATTTACTACGGACAAACGCACAAGCTCTACCTCACGAAGTCTGGCCTCTCCCAGACAATTTCCTCGATGAAGTCATAGCGGCCGAATCGCAGCCGCCTCCAAGAACTCTAGCGCCCTCTCCTCGACAGAATACTCTTATAACCCCACCTCGTATACGAGATGAGCCCGAGGAAGCCTCGGGACAGGGAAATAAGGGTAAAGGAAGAGAGGACGAGACTATCATCGGAGAGCAACATACTCGGTACGAAAGCTTTGCGACAGGAGCCTCAAGTCGGCCTCGTTCTTCTCTACCTGCACAGTTAACTCTTCAAAATGTGGAGCATCCGCCTTTTCGAAAAGCTGGAGATTTCTTTGAACGGTTCAATAAACCATCGGCTACGTACGTGTCACAGGTGTTACCGTATACGCCAGTACGTACGGCCACTCAGGTTTCTATGGCCAGAGGCGACGTCACCCAAGGATTGGGGCTTCCCGGGGATATACCGGGAGCAGACCCGCTCCCTTCAGAACCGGAAAATGTCGCCGAGCAGATTCAAGTGCAGAGAACACCCGAGGCAGATACTTCCTCCAAAGAAGTAGCGACGTACCTCGCTCCATCGATGTACAACGCGGAAACAGGAAGCGTCTCGGCTATGCCATACAAACGCAATCTCTACGCTCAACCTCCGCTTCAGCCGGCCTTCTCCTTAGATGCCATGGGCGTAAAGACGCAGCCTATCACCCAAGGCTTACCGGACCGTCAAACGCCTCCACACCTTCGAAGCGCGAATTTAAATAATTTCGCGACTCAACCTACACGCGTTGAGCGCACGGTGAACTTCGAGGAACGTGTACCTTGGGACAAGCGTATGGCTAGAGACAATGGTGACGAATTCCCTACCGGACCTTCCAGTTCTTTACCTCTCCTCAAAGGAGAATGGCCCCGGAGCTCACCGCCGAAACCCGATCAGCAGAATCTTACTCCACCATGGGGCAGTAATTTCCCATTCGCGCCTCGCCGGAACACCCTCGTAACCGGTTTTCCCTCTAAACCTGATCCTCTTCCTGAAGATCCATCAGCCGGGTACTCGAACCACGGAGACTCGGCTGAACCAGCTGGCGGAGGAGTTCCTGGAGGAGGACCCCCGGGATGGCCTCCTTCACTAGGAGGAGCAGGAGGATCGGGAGGTGGACCCCCTGGAGGTCCCCCAGGATTTCCGGGCGGAGGGCCGCCCGGCGGATATCCTGGAATGCCTGGAGGTGGCGGAGGACCACCTGGAGGAGGGTTGCCTGGAAATTTTCCAGGATATCCCGGAGGAATGCCTCCGGGTGGACCCTATGGACCGCCTGGAGGTGGAGGACCACCTGGAGGGCCACCCGGTGGAGGCGGAGGGCCGCCTCCGGGGTGGGGTTACCCTTGGCAGTGGCACGGTTATCCCAACAATCCTCAAGGTACCCTGAACCTCGGGCCGAGGTTAAAGGAAGAGCTAAGGCCCGATCATTTGCCCAGTTGGGATGGGAACAAACATACCGCTATTGCATACTTCGCCGATGTTCAGGAATTAGCGGTAATGAATGAGTCGCTTCCCGCGGCCATGGGACGTTGGCTATGGACGCAGCTCAAGGACAACTCGCGAGTGAAGCGGTGGTGGATCCAGGTGTCGAGGCGCATGAAAACCTACATGATGGCCAACCACTTGAATTGGCTGAACGGTCTCAAATCCGTATTCCTGGGACGTCAATGGCAGTTGGAACGGAACATGGAATTCACGGAGATGTTCTTCCGTCAAAAGGGACATGAACGTGAAATGCCCGAGGATTACCTACAGAGGCGCATTATGTATGCTCGCGCTCTCCTGAACACGGATAACGGAGGACCCGAAGAAGCCCAGATCGTCCTTCGCAACGTACCCTCTAGCTGGATGACGACTCTGAATGTGCCGTTACCATTAAGCACGGACGATCTCACTCGAAGGGCTCAGGATAACGCCTTAGCTCTAATTGCTGCTTCGCGTAATTCCAGCGATTTGGTATCTAAAGAAGAGATACCACAGTTAGTCCGGCAAGCGATACGTGAAGAGAATGCCCGGCCCTTCCGGCCTAGAGCATTCCGCGGCCGTAATGATAGAGGCCAAGCGTCCGTCCATCTAGCTTCCGGGAACGGGGATGAAGCTAAAGAAGCTGAATTCCCTATCGTTAATGAAGATGACGAGGAGAATCTAAGTGCCCCGGACCAAGTCGACCCCGCCGTATCAGCACAAGTATTCGCTACGTTGGTTAAACGGCAGAGGGCTCCTCCGAAAGGAGGTTATCCTTTTCCTAAAGCTGATGGCACGAAGTCCCTTGTCAAACCACCTCCTTCACCTTGCAAGCTTTGTGGGAGTAAACATCATTGGGACCGAGAATGCCCTCACTGGCCGACTTACGTCAAAAAGAAGGAAGTAAATCTTTTGAGCGCGGGATTAGAGTCGGATAGGTCTCCGGAGGATGAACTCATGTATAATACTTTGTTTGAAGCGTACCTAATGGAAGCTATTTCTTCAGCTTATATCGTATCGCGCCAGAGCGAATGGTCGGAAGCCGACCATGAGACGATAGAAATGAGATCCATTGAGAAGCAGGTAGATAGTGGGCAGGAAATCCCGTCCGTACGAGAAGTGCTGACAGCACGTACTCGAGGAAACCTCGAGAAAATCGTACGGACCCCCTCTCCTACAGTAGAGGAAGTGGAAGACGAGTATTACACTCAATTAAGGCTCCACGGTCGACCAAGTCCTAGCGACGGCAGTCTCATAGAACGAATTGAGGCATTGCAAGCCGAAACGCCTGAGATGGAGATCATCAAATTAAAGAGGAAGCGCACTTCTATCCCCGGAATGTCAGCCGTAGGCGTGTCAGTAGTGTCCATGAGAGGACGAATCATGATTCCCTCTGGACCTTTGCGCGATTTACGACTAGATTCATGCGCAGATATCTCTCTCCTCTCCAAATCGACTTATGATCAGCTAGTTAATCCGCCGGCCCTGAGGCAGGGGTTGAAGTTGAAGCTCGTGCAATTGACAGCTAAGGAGGCTTCCTTACATGGATATGTGATGTTACCCATTTTCGTGCACACGGTCGACGGAAGAGAACTCCAACTAGAAGTCGAGGCGTACGTGGTATCGAACATGTCGGTGCCCATTCTACTGGGAGAGGACTTCCACCAAGCTTATGAGTTGGCTGTTGAACGAAACTTGGAATCAGGAACTCGAGTATACTTCGAAGGACGGAAATACGAGGTTCTAGCTGAAAGAGTTCAAGAGTCAAATGGGAAGGAAGCTCGGATAGCGAAAAGGGTACTGGGGGCTCCACTGGCACGCTTTATTCTCGCTAAAGCTCATCGTCGGAACAAGGCGAAGCGCAGAGTCTTGAGAAAGGATGCGGAAGGTCCACGAAGCGTGCGGGTATCTAGTGACGTCAAAATTCCCCCACATTCAGTGAAGCGTGTACAAGTCTCCGCTAGCTTCACGGACGAGCGCACTTGGATGGTAGAGAAATCTATGGTAGCTTCGTCCAGAGCTCCCGTCTTCGTAGTTCCCAATACTCTTCTGAACCAATCGTCTCCGTACATCCCGGTAGCGAATACGTCAGCGCACCCTAAGATGCTGCGGAAAGGAGAAGTCGTAGGACATCTGGTCGACCCTGCTAAATTCCTGGATGCCCCGGGAGTGTCGAGAATTCGGAAGCTTTAGCAAATCACGCAAGCGTCCTCAAGCAGTTAGTACACGCGAACTTAAACTTGCAATCTGAAGTAAGAGATGCGGAAGTCAGGGTTGCTCCCGAAAGGCCGACGGAAGCCGTCGAGCCAGAACCTCAGGAAGAGGAGATTTGGGGGCCCAAAACTGCTGAAGTGCCCGATCCAACCATATGGCCATCTCAAGACATGGAAGAGCTCCTCGATGTAGGGCAACTTCCGGAGGAGCTGAGAGAACGAGCTTGGGAAATGCTGCGACGCAGACAACGAGCATTTGGATTTGATGGAAGATTGGGAAAGCACCAATCGAGGGTACACATTCGTACCGAGGACGGACAAGTGCCTATAGCCGTGCCCATGTACGGGAGCTCTCCGGCCAAACGAATGGTTATTGAAGAGCAACTTAATGTGTGGTTTGAGCAAGGGGTCATTGAACCATCCGTTAGCCCTTGGAGCGCTCCGGTCGTCATCGTCTACCGAAATAACAAGCCAAGATTTTGTGTAGACTACCGGAAGCTCAACGCAGTCACTGTCCCAGACGAATTTCCTATTCCACGCCAGTCTGAGATTCTTTCTTCACTCTCAGGATCTCAAGTCTTGTCATCTCTGGACGCTCTAGCCGGATTCACTCAGTTAGAGATGGCCCCGGAGGATGTAGAGAAAACTGCCTTTCGCACGCACAAAGGGCTCTTCCAGTTCTTGAGGATGCCCTTCGGACTACGTAACGGCCCTTCGATCTTCCAACGCGTCATGCAAGAGATCTTGTCCCCGTACCTCTGGTTGTTTTGTCTGGTCTACATAGACGACATAGTGGTTTATTCGAGGAGCTATGAAGAACACATTGAACATTTGGACAAAGTACTCGGAGCCATTGAGAAATCAGGAATTACATTATCTCCGAAGAAATGTCATCTTTTCTATAGTTCCATCATTCTACTCGGACACAAAGTCTCTCGGTTAGGTTTGTCGACGCACAAACAAAAGGTGGAAGCCATCTTGAAGATGCCGAGGCCTACTAAGGTGGCCGAATTACGCACGTTCCTGGTGATGGCGGTGTATTTTTCAGCGTTCATACCACACTACGCTACACTTGCAACTCCTCTATTCTCGCTGACCCGGAAGGGAGCTGCATGGAATTGGCGTGCCGAACACGAAAGAGCCTTCGAAGAGATCCAGAAAGCTCTATCTCGTGCTCCGGTACTGGCGCATCCGGAGATGGGGAAGCCCTATCGGTTGTATACGGATGCTTCCGGAGACGGTCTAGGAGTTACTTTGCAACAAGTGCAAATAATGGCCTTGAAAGATCTGAAAGGAACGAGGACTTATGAGCGTGTCCGTCGGGCATACGAGTTGGGGAAGCCGGTTCCCAAGCTCACGACCACTTTATCGAGCAAGATTATTGACTGTGATTACGAGAGCTCCTGGGGAAGCTCTTTCGAGGATACGACCGTACAAGTCGAAAGGGTAGTAGGATATTGGAGTCGAACTTTCAAACCAGCGGAAAGGAATTATTCTGCAACGGAGAGGGAGGCTCTAGCCGCTAAAGAAGGGCTCGTAAAATTCCAGCCGTTCATCGAAGGCGAACGTATCTTACTCGTCACTGATCACGCGGCTCTTCAATGGGCAAAGACGTATGAAAACAATAATCGACGACTGGGAGCTTGGGGAACTGTCTTCTCGGCCTACGCTCCGGGCCTGGAGATCATTCATCGTCCGGGTAGGGTACACTCCAATGTGGATCCCATCTCTCGCTTGCTCGAAGGCGTGCCCAGTTATGTAACTCCTAACGACGAAGACTCACCCGCTCTAACGCTCGCCAAGTTGTCCGAGTCTCCTCTGAGGGGCAACTCCGTAGGAGAATTAGAGAAGTCCGTACAATTGGTATTAACGGACTGGAACGACGGCTTGTTTAATCCGCCACATCATTGTTTCCAAGTTACGACCCGTTCCTACAAGACGGCTAGTAAGAACCTAGTTTCGGAACGCGCAACGAAGGACCACATCTCGGGGGAGCCATCGTTGGAAGCCGACACAGGAGAGATCAGGGCGTCTGACGTGTCAGAGCATATCGATCTGTACGACAAGCAGCGAGCCTGGGAAGCCGCAAATCCCCCTCCTACTATTCATGTCCACATGGATAAGAGTTATCTGCAATCCTTTCTGCAAGGATATAAAGCGGATGCCGCTTTCAAGCAGAGATGGGAAAGTACTAGTACTTCTCCGGATTCTTGGGATGCGGGACAGCGATATTTCAAGGACGAGAAAGGACTGCTATACTTTAGAGATGCGGATTTCCAACCCCGGCTTTGTGTTCCCAAATCCCTGCGAGCCAGTCTGCTCCTTCAAGCTCATGAATCTCCATTCGAATCGGCTCATGCCGGCGCAGAGAAGCTATGGCAGCTCATGAGCGGAAAATTCTTTTGGCCTTCAATGAAGAAAGACGTACAACGGTTCTGTGACACCTGCGATGTATGCCAGAAAATCAAGCACAGGAACTTTACTAAGTTCGGCCGTTTGATTCCGAATCCAGTTCCGCGACGCCCCTACGAATCTGTATCGCTGGATTTAGTGACTGGCCTACCTTGGTCGCTAGAGTTCAATGCTGTCCTGGTTACAGTCGATCGACTGTCAAAACATGCGCAGTTTATCCCTACTACGACTGGCCTAACAGCCGAAGGATTCGCGAAGCTTTTTGTCAATCATGTCATCTGCAGGTTCGGCGTGCCCGATAACATAGTTTCCGATCGTGATCCTAGGTGGACTTCTGACTTCTGGAAAGGGGTGTCGAAAGCGCTCAAAACTAGAATGTCTCTATCATCCTCAGCACGATGGACAGACGGAAATCGTAAATCAGAAGCTGGAGATCATGCTACGCGCCTATGTCGCTACGGACAAGACGAGTTGGGCCGAATGGTTGCCGCTGCTTGAACACGCTTATAATAATCTTCCCCATTCGTCCACGGGGACGAGTCCTCATTTCGTACTCTATGGGTTCCAACCCAAATCCAGCTTAGATTTTGCGCAGGCAGAAGGAGCGGAAGCCGCTCCGCAGGACGCGTTATTGAATGACCGATCCGATGATTTCGTGCGACTCATGCAATACCATAGGGAAAGCGCGAGGATGGCTCTCGCGCGAGCTCAGTTGAAACAGAGCGAATCCTACAACAAGGGTAGACGAGAGTTAGAATTCAAGGTCGGAGATCAAGTCCTGGTGAATCCTCATTCTTTGGAATGGTTGGAAAGTAAAGGGGAAGGGAGCAAGCTAGTACAGCGTGCAGTTGGTCCATTCGAAGTTCAGGAGCGTATTAACCCCAAAGTCTACCGTCTCCGACTTCCCGACAATTACCCTGGCTCCAATGTCCTTAATCTCGAACATTTGCGTCTGTACAGACCATCAGATCCCGAATTCGGGCATCGCACTGTGTTACCAGACACCCGTTCAGACAAGCCAGCTTCTGAAGAATATCACGTCGATAAGATTGTCGGTCATCGTTACGATAAGCGCAGGAAGCAGATGCTCTACCTCATTCGTTGGGAGGGGTATTCGCCGCTATACGACTCATGGGCAACCGCCACGGATTTACGGAACGCACCCCAACGATTATTCTCTTACCGACGGGACGCGGGCTTGGCAGGTCCTGCTAAACGATGAAGCAGGATCGCCTCCATGTATATAATTTCTTCTGATTTTATTTCTTGATGTACTATTCATCGCTAAGAGCACCGCCTTTTAATTCTATCTTACTTATTCTACGCGACGCGACTGCAGCACGTGACCCCGCCGGGCGCCACCGCCTCGAGGCGCGCTTAGACGGAGAACGGACGACTCGGGTCCCTCTTCTTTGTCTCGAACCATCACCTCGCCTCTACCCCGTCAAACGCAAATGTCGTCGTGGGCACAACCATCGTATGGTTGGGGAGCGGAAGCCGCTCCCACGCCCCCGCCGGCAGGGAAACTGCGAGACATTGCGCGTCGACGGCGCGCCGGAGACCCCAAGGCAGTTTACGATGAATCGGTCAAGCCATACAGCATAGTGACGTCCGGAGGATATCTCGCCGAAGTATACACGTCTTCAGTTCCAGGAGTTCAATGGGTGGGATTCGGAATGGATCCAACGCCGTGCGGACGCTCGCCGGTGCCCTTACCTTCACGAACTGCTTTACACGCGACTCCCCCATTTCGTTATCGATCGGACGGTCCAGACATTCCCATCGAATGGTGGGATTACAAACGACCTTGGCTGGCTTATCGCCCGCTGCCCAACGATAGCACCAACGACGAGTGGGTGTATAACGATGAAGCGGACGGGAACGGCTTCGTACGTGTCGGCAACGACCGGTATCAATGCACTCCGAAGGCCTTATCGTGGTTAACGGAGTACACAGGCCATATGATGCAGATCGGAGAGGCCATGCAGAAGTACTTGGGTTACGATGCGGCTCCACTACGTATCCCTGCCATGACCCGAGAGCCAGCGGTTAAAGGCGACCTCAAGAAACAACTCTCGATCATTCGTCGTTCTATGCACGAGTGGATGGCTTTCGTGGTATTTCTCGCAACTCATGCGGGTCATGGCTGGGAAGCAATCCCTCTCCCCGTAGCTGGTTGGACCAATACGATCATCATTTGGCTTTCAGGAGAGCGCGTGGGCACCCTCATAGACTTTCATCTCCCTCGAATCACCTGGCCGAATGTTCAAGAACTCTACCTTCATGGCGCGAACCCTCGGTATCTGTGGCACTTCGAGTTGGAGAAACCTGAGTTGGAAATGCTCAACCCTCGCAATCTGGGTGCGCGAGAAATCGGAGCGGTAACACGTGAACGAGACAAACGCTTGCGCAAGTGGGAGAAAAACGCCGAGAACTTGAAGCATAGGACAAACGAACTGCTCCGCAAAGACCGTATTCGAAAAGTCAGTGAAGTCCGTCGCTGGCACGAGCAGATGGATTCGGACGACCCCTCCACGAGGCGGTACATCGCAGCCAAGCACGTGAAGGATGGCGAGTACATGGGATGTGCGGTTCGGTTGAATCATCCTGAACCTGGGGACGGTACCGTGTTCGTCGACATAACCGACTTCCGTGCGACCAAGGAGCTGCCGGGCGAATGGGAGATGCTGCCGCTTCCCGCCTATGACCAGGACGAAGAAGACGATTTCATCGAGTCTATATACGGGAAGAACATCGGTCCCATGAGGCCGCCGGCCGATCCTCCAACCCCTTCAACTGCCGAGCCGCGCGCCTCATCGCCATCCGGGAAAGGGAAGCAGAGAGCACACGTCGACCCATCATCCCCACTCCGCGAAAGCGACGCGGATGTTGAACATCAGCTGCATCAAGAAGAGGCCGACGTTCAAACCGCCATTCGTGTCTCTCTCCAAACTCTCCATCACGGGCCTGGAGAAAGTTCGTCGCAACGTGCCTCATCGGACGTGGTTATGGAGGACAGAACTGGACAGTCCGGTTCTGCGAAGAAGGATAGCTCTTCTTCATCCTCCCGCGGACCAACCACGCCCATCGAGACACGCGGACGTAAAAGACCTCGAGAGGACAGCTCTCTCGAGGGTGGATCGAGCGCTCGATCTCTTCTTGATCGTCTGACGGGTCCCACATCAATGGTTGAGAGTATATCGAGAGAATTTGACACTCCAAAAGTTCCAACGTTGCTGGCTCGCATGTCCCACGGAATTTCTGTTAAGCCCGCATCTTTGTTGTCGCGGTTGGATACAGTGCCCACGACTTCACTGATGGACAGAATATCCGAGACGCGCGGCGATCGGTCGACGGCCATGGACACCGAGCCTGTTTCCCCCGCTCCGGCCAACGTCAGCTTAGAGGAGCAGCCCGTCACTGTTAATACGGAAGTGTACGGGCCATCTTCACCGCTGCATGGGGTCGCTACGTTCTCAGCGGCTATCTTACGTCCTTCGGAGACTCCGTTGTCCATCCCGCCCACCTCTCCCATCCTTACGGGGCATATTCACTTGCTGTCGCGCTCGAAACTGCGAGTAGCGATGTGGAGAGATGCCTGCACTGCACCGTGGCCAGACGTGATTGCCTTCATGCTCAGCAAAGGCATTTCCTTCCGATGGAGCTATCCAAAGAGTCGTTTACCGCGGCCACTCCCAATCCTGCCGGACAGCTGGGCGGCGTACGCGCACGTCAACCTCACCCAAGTTCGTTGGTGGGAGGCACGCGCCAACATCTGGGACGCGTACCTCGCGACTGTGCGCGACCTCATGACACAGCCTAACGCACGCATGTTCCTCCAAGCGGGTGGCATTTCTTGGAGACTCGCCCTTCAATTTGGGCCTCCTAGCCTGTTGGAGGATGCGGGTACGGGGCCTTCGCGGCTAGTAACGGAATATGGCATTGGCGACGCGACTACCACTCCAGTTCCTAGCTGCTTCGACCGCACGACCCCATCGGAGGTAGATCGGCTGTATGGAGGAAAGAGCGGACGAAGCCTTTGGCCGAGACAGAAGGACTTCTTGGACAGTCGCGCATGGAACGGTGAATGGTCATGGTCCAACGAAGTCTGGTTCACCACACGTCTGAACAATCTCTCCGCGGCGAAGCAAGACCTCACCCTCACGCCGACACAGTGGACTAAGGAACTGCGTAATGCCTTGCGCCCAGCTGAACGACGTGCACTGGACGGTGTAGGCTCGGAAGCACATGCAGAAGGCCAGATCAACGCGGACCCCGACATCGCAGCCCTGGGAATCCTCGACTTGGGCGCGCTGCAGGCATCTTGGGACAATTCGAGCGAAGCTTCCAACGCCGAGACTGGGGGGGCTTTGTGACGGGAGAAAGAGGCCCGGAGGTAACGCGGGCAGAAGGTCATCAGTCTCGACGCAGGACGCTATTAGATTACTGTACAATAGATTAGATTAGTCGGAGTTTGAAGATGTCTGTAAGTATATAAGTCGTGTACTGACAGCATCGTGCATCATCAATACAACGTGTTTCTTTTTCTTTCTCTTTTTCTCGTCTCTTCGCCTTCCTCAATTCTCTTCAAGTCTCCCTCAGGCAAAGTAGTTGCTAGTCGACTACGAGAATCGACGACGCGACGACGCGACGAGTCACGAGCGCGTGAGGCTTCTCGAGCGCCAACAGCGCGCCCACAGAACCACACACGCGCGACGCACTTGGGCCGTCGGCGCCTCGCCCTTCTCTCTCTCGAGCCAGTCACCAGGAGGAAGCCTCCTAACGACTGAGCTCCCGCTCGGGCCTTGCGCCTACGGGCGTGATCACATCTCCTCGCCCTCCACTCCTTCCGTGCTACGGAGGAGGTCTGTCAACACGGGGAAGCCCCGTACCGACAGGACAACACACCTTTGGTTCCTCCCTGGGCTCGTCTCTCGCCCGTCCTACGCCCGAATCTCGAGACTCACCTATCAGAGGCGTCTCAACGACTCAGCGCGAGGCGCCAAGGGACAGTGATGTAGCAGGCCTTAACCTCGTCACCGTGCGTGCGCGCGATTATATGGATCCTCAGGTGGCCCTCCCATTTTTCAATACAAGCATCGTAGGCAATGTCTTCGACATTCTCCTGTAAAAGATGTTCAACCCTTCATTGAATGAATTGCAAAATATAACCTGAACCCCACCTGTCCCATTCCAGTGGGGGGATTCACCATGAGCCGGATGAACGCCTCCTCTGATATCGCTGGGTAGGCCTCTGGCCAATCGTTGGGGAACCACATATAGGCACGTTGACAGTTGGATGGGTGATGGATGTGTGAGATGAGCGTTGTAGCCTCCCCCATGGACTCCCCCCAAATAGTCAGGTTCTCCAGTTTCGGCAAGGTGATGGTTGGTTGGGTGCCTCCGGGCAGAAGGTGAATTCGCACTGCAAGGTTCGTCAGGCCAGCGAAGGCGCCGCAGAACCGCAGTACCTCCGGCATGCGCAAGTCCACCGCGTACACCGGATGGTTGGAGATTGCAAGTGACTTCAATGGCCCGGCAAGAACCTCCTTCGAAAGATCACTCCACAAGGCGCGAGTATCATCAGTCACAAAGAAATGGAGGCGTTCCAAGCGGTCCTGGCAAGCCAAGATTGTTTTGACCATCTGCTTCGATAATGTGCGGCGCAGTTTGACTGGCCGCACGACCAGGGTGATTGGTGCGCGACGCGTCCTCTCGAGGTACTTCGCCACAGCGCCCGGGCCATGTCGGGTGTAGATTGTGACCCACAGTGCAGGCAAATTGACGGCAACGTGATTCCAATCCTGGCACACCAGCAAGACGACCGTCCAACTTCCACTCCGTGAATGTTTCACGATTGCCTTCAAGTGTAGGAATATTTCTCCCAATGTTTCTGCTGCCAGACGTGAGGGCATTCTTGATCACTACTCCACTTCGTTAGCATCATCAATGCAAGGGCCTTAGACTTTGAAGACCTACCAAGACTGGGGCTTTCAAAGGCTGCACCAGAGGAAAACCTGGTCACAGCCCTTTTATACGAGCTGCTTTCCCGGTATGTCCAGGCGAATGAGACATTGGTGATGCCATCAACAATCTATCGCCTATCATATACTATACATGTTGGCCCTGCTGCAGGGCTATGACCGACCCTGACGCAGGCTTGTCACCGACCCTGTCGCAGTGACCCTGTGTCAGGGTACCATGCCCAACCCTGACACCAGGTTGCGTCCGTCCCGGACGGACACGTGCGCGCCTGCCCACAAAGTGGTTCACGCCAGCCGAGCAACATGACAACTTCATCGCTGGCAGCTGGTTCAGGCGGGACACCTCATGCAGGTCACGTGATTGGCCAGGAGAGGCACGAGCCGTCTGTACGGACACCCTGAGGATTGGACACTTCTTGCCCACCGGCGTGAAACAGGCTTCCCCTGATGTGGCGCGTAAACACTGCTGTCGTAGTCGAGCATCGAACAATATGCCAAGGTCGCTATCAAGGGGTGGAGCTGTCCGTCCTGGACGGACGCTCCCTGACCACCCCATACAGGTCACGTGTTCGCACAGGGGGTGCCGCGAACCGTCCGTCCGCGACGGACAAATAGGGTCGATGCGGCGGACACCTGTTGCCTACATAGTTTGGCTGCGCTCCACTGGCATGAAAACAAGCTACCGGGGGTGTGAAAAGTGCCGTCGTACTTAATCCATCCTGTCGAGCATTTAACACTGTCAAGCTCGCTAACCTCATTGTCTCCTACTATAGGGGACAATTGGTTGGGCGCGTCGGCGCTGAGACGTAGTCATCTACCCGTGGCATTTGCATGTTCATCGCGAATCGATGAGGCGCACCCGACCTGACGATCCGTGCGTGCAACAAGTAAGGCAGCTGCCGCACGCAGCGGCGCTTTTCGAGTTTGGACAGGGGCAGGAAAATCAATGACTATCAATGAATCGTACTTCACAGCGACAATACAGCATGATTGTACAACAAACGCGAACCAAGAATATTTTCAGCACATGCGCCCCACCGCCCGCTTGCTCCGCCGTCCTCCACCATCCGGACGCTCACGTGGGGGCCGGCGGGCCGGCTTCGGCCCGCGGTTTTACTGTACCGCATCAGCATGTGCCCTGCATGGTAGAGACGGAGGGGACCCACCTGGACGAGGACACTCTCGGTGGCGCTGAGCGGCTGCGCGCCGCTGGGGCCGGTGCCGAGCCTCCTCAAGGCCCTCGTGAGGGCTTCGACGATGGCGCGCCAGTTGGTGGTGCCGAGGACGTCGGTGATGTACACCGTTGACACCCAATACAACCCTACCGCATCCGTAATGCTGTAGCGCTTTCGGCTCTCATTGAAGTTGTGTGATTCAGACGTTTGCGTGATAGCGACGCTGACATGAATGTAATGTGAGCTACACTAAGGGCAACATGTTGGAGTACGCACGTTAGCTCGTCGTCCACAGGGACGATCACGGGGACGACGCTCGTCGCGAACGTTTGTAGCGTATCCCCGGAGCTCAGCAAGTCCTCGAGACGGTCCGCGACGCGGACAAAGACAATGTTTGGTAGAGGGGACATGGTGGTTGGGAGAAAGAGCAGCGTGGTCCACAAATCGCTTTGGGTTCCTTATGTACCTCCATCTATTATTGTAAGGTTGTCGCAGCGGAGTCAGAAACTGAGTGCAAAGCAGATATCTTGCTCTGAACTTAGTTTGTCACCCCTCTTTGTTCTATCCACCATAACATTAATGCAGCCATACGTCTGGCAGGATGATCAGCTCGAGGCCCTTGCGAGGAGACGCATTGTATTGACCAGCAGGACAGCGGTGAGGCAATTTCTACGTTCTCGACTGGCAGAACGTCCTGACGAGTCGATGTGTAGAACTGGCAATCGACTGTGGTGTTCGCAGACGGACATGAGGGCGAGGAGTATGTGATCAAGGTCGTTGACCGCGACTCAGAGGAGCTATCCATCCTGCGCATCCTCACCCACCTGCCTCACCGTCATAACCACACAATCCCTGCCGAGATATTGGAGTGTGAATCTACAGCGATAATTGTCATGCCTCGAATGTCGACGCAAGACCGAGTCATGTGGCTCTGGCGCGGACCCCAGTGGAGTTTTTTGAATGTCATTGAACAACTAATTGAGGTATTTATTGGCAGACCAAATATATAATATCTGACATGGAAAACTGATCATTCACCTGTAGGGAGTGCGCTTCATGCATGACAACAAGATAGCTTATATTGTGGGCCTACTTTTGGAAACAACTGGTTGCCAGGGATTCACTAATATTTCTCCTCACCAGGACATTGCACCCTCCAATCTTGTGTTTGACAAGGAAGGGAACAAGGTCTTCTTCATTGATTTCGGGTCATCTAGATGGTTGCCAAACTACCAACTGGGAGAGACTGCGAATGTGGATACAGTTGTGGCACATTACCACCCCAAAGACAAGGAGAACGCTGGTGACCCGTTTCAGTTCGATGTATTCGGCTTGGGACACGCGATATCCACAATGTTGGAGGTCAGTCCTTTTCTTCGGCGCTTGGTCCAGCGGTGAGGTAACAATGTTGGCACAGATTTCAGGGAAGACAGGTCCAGATATCACTTGCCTGAACGCATTTGGCCATGCTCTGTCTGTGGAGGCAGCCCACATACGTCCCAGTATACGGGCAACTGTTTGGGGGTTCAGAGCTCTGAAAGTCTGGTTAACTGCCACTGCATGGTTGCCATCTGTCGCCACAGAGAGTACATCGTAAGTTATTTCACTGTAAGGGAACTCTTGTGGCTGATACCCCATCTAGCGCCGTCATCATTGTGCGCGGTTGGAAGGTCATCTGGTGCGCAGTGCAGAAGTTGCCGCTCTGATGTGAGGGGTCCCTGGCGGTCATATACAGTACTGTACCCACTGAATGGTACCAACGGGCCATGTTGTGTTGTCAATCAGACTGAGGTCACGCATAACAAGAGCTTCGTTGGAGTATTTGGCACAAATTTTCGAATTTTCTTCTCACGTTGAGCCATATAAGCTACTACATATCACGTTTCCTCGAGGCGTTCTGTGTCAAAATTGGACGTGATGCCGCATTTTACGGCATATGCAGCAAGATGTGCAACGCGTCAGCTGCGGTGCCACCCACGCGTGTCCGTCCGGGACGGACAGATTGAGGGGCACCGCTATGCGTGGGGACAGCTTAGGCCCCGCGCTCGGCCTGTCTGTCCAGGTGCGGTGCCACCCACGCGTGTCCGTCCGGGACGGACAGATTGAGGGGCACCGCTGTGCGTGGGGACAGCTTAGGCCCCGCGCTCGGCCTGTCCGTCCAGGTGCGGTGTCACCCACGCGTGTCCGTCCGGGACGGACAGATTGAGGGGCACCGCTATGCGTGAGGACAGCTTAGGCCCCGCGCGCGCTGTCCGTCCTGGACGGACAGGCCGAGTGGGTTACCAGCTGAGCTTGCAGTGACGCCTTCCTCGCCTCGTTGTGTCTTCCAAATTGAGAGTGTTCATGCGATGGCGCAGAGAAGAGCAGTCGCGCTGCGCAAGAAAATTAAATGCCAGATATAGACAAGGTTAAAATTAAATTCAACTCAGATGCGGAAATGAATGCCGACATGGCAGAGAAGGCCGCTGCGAAGAATCCCGTTGACAGCAGAAAGTGCGTGATTTGAAATGCAGTGAGGATATATAAACGCCAGAGGGCCATCCATGGGTGGCAGACGAGCTCGTCGCTGTATCACCGAAAGTGCGTAAATGCCCCTACGACGCATGTGGTACATATGGCTCACAGCGTGCTCCCACAGAAACCCCGTCATGGTCCTCCAGAACCAGCCCGTTGAGGTTGTTGAGAAGATATTCCGGCTTGTCGCCGATGAATACGGACACTCGATGAGAGAGTTGCTCGCGTTGAGTGGCCTGAACCGCTATTTGCGCGAGGTGGCATTACACCAGGGCGACCTGTGGACACATATCGACATGGGGTATGGGCCGTGGTGGACCACAGAGTTGTTTGAACGCTCAAAACATGCTTTGGTCGACTTCATCGCCCGCCGCCAGCTCGACCATGCAACCTGTGCACTCCTCATCAAGCACCAGGGTTGTCTACGACATGTTGATCTTCGACAAGCTGGTGACACCTACTCACTGCTGCGGCGGATGACTGGCCCGGCGGACGCGCTGGTGGGCATCTTGCTTGCTACACCGGTCGGGCGCCATGAATGGCCCACCGAATTTCTCTCCCAGGGATGCCATAGCCTGACCAACATCTCACTTGGTCACCGAGTCAGCTATGGATTCATCGACCGCAACAACTATTCAGTCCCCAGAGCGCTGCAGCCCCTTCGGACATTCGCTTCATTGCAGCACCTGGAGTTCAACGTTGACTTCCACATGGGTGTGGAAGTACAAGCCGTGACATTACCCCACCTCCGGGTCCTGCGTCTCACAGGCCGTGGCCCTCCGGATGGGATGCTGCAGTTCCTATCCATGGTGATAATCCCCCCCACCTGTCAACGGAAGATCACGCTCAGCAATGGTCACATTGATCCGTCCGAGATGGGAGGGATTGCAGCTGCCCTAGCATTTCCGGAGAGCAGCGTATGTTTGGATTTTCTGCCTATGAGCCCACATTATTCATTGTCATGCCACCCACAGCCTACTCTTCAGACACCTACGACAGTCTCTGTGTCCGTGCGGAACAATGACACAAGCTGCTGTCTCCACATCACGAATGATACAGAAGATGCGACAATAGTCGTCTCCGTTTATGAGGACCGTATGGCGTGGCTGTCCGCTTGCCTGCGGCTGCTCAGAAGGCGAAACATACAGGCGTTTTGGTACCTTGGTGCCACCATGAATCCGGATTTTTCAGTCTGGAGGGAAGTCATGCGTCCCCTACACCAGCTCACTGTGGTCACCCTCAACCAGGGTGGGGCCGAAGGGTGGATGAGAGCCTGCGTGGGTGCTCAGGGCGGGCAGTTCCTCCCGCAACTCGCTCGGGTCACCATCCACGACTGTGAACAGGTCAGCCTCTTCCACTCCGGGGGTTTTCTAGCGGAAGCGAGGTGGGGCAGGGCGGAACGCACGGTGATATTTCAGAGATGTGTGCTACAGGACCAGGCACTTTTGCTTTGGTCCACCTGGGCGACCGCTGGTACGATGGTGAAGTTGGATTGCTGCCACTGGGTTGACCGGTACCATGATGCAGTGGCAGCCCCTACGCCCCCTGCTGGGCGCTTTGAACTTAGTGATGAGATCTGACTGCAGTATGTATAATTGCGTAGGGCTACACTAGTACCAGGGGAGGTGAGGTGGATGCTGTTGTATGAGAGGCATTGCCAGGTAGCGTCTCGATCAGGTCGTGTAAGCGAGCTCTATCGTGTTACAAGATCAACCCACGATTGCAGTAAAATGGGCATTGAGTGCACTGCAAGACCCACTACCTATAGGTAGCGGGAATTATAGCATAAATTTGTCCAGTGCCGCCGCGGGGGCCTCTCGTGTAGTCTTCGTCGGTCAGCGAGCGGAATGTGAGCAACACTTGTCGAGGTGTGGTCTTCAGGGTGTCCGTCGCAGACGGACGTACAGGCAGGGGGTCCTTGGGCAACTTCCTTACAATTCATGCCCGCCGTCCGTCAGGGGCTGCGCCGCCGTGGCACTATCGAGGTGCGCGCCAGCACTCGCCGTACGAGGACGTGTTGCATCCGTCCGGGACGGACAGTGTGGGCCCCGCGAAGTGCGCGCCAATTGACTGTGCCAGGACGCGTATCGAGGTGCGCGCCAGCACTCGCCGTGCGAGGACGCGTTGCGTCCGTCCGGGACGGACAATGCGGGCCCCGCGATGCTGTCGAAGTGCGCGCCAATTGACTGTGCCAGGACGCGGGGCGTCCGTCCAGGACGGACACGCGCACTGATCGGGTCGAACACCATAATCTGTTGATCGGGTAGCACGCGCACTTGTTCCGTGTCTGGACGGCCGATCGGGCTACGTCACAGGTCAGGCGGGTCGCGCGGTGCTCCCCATACAGGACATTGTCGGAGTCCCAATCACACAGCGGAAGCGCGCCTCCGTACCAGACATGTTATATAAGGGCCGGACGACAGCACGGGAGGAGACACCCCTCTTTCCCCCAAAGCTGGTATGTATGCTAGGTTTACAGGCGCACTTGGTTTACTAAGACATGGGTCTCCGAAGGTGAAATGTTGCACCCAACAATCAACGACCTGGCCCCCGAGATACTAAGCACCGTGTTCCGGCATCTTGCGTGCGATCGGGGCGACACGTTGTCCCTGTTGCTTACAGTGAGTAGCGTCAGCCAACGGTGGCGTCGGATAGCGATAGACGATGGAGAACTTTGGACCCGCATCAATCAGATCGACGGCGGCGAGGAATGGGCGATCGAGTTTTTTGCGCGCTCAGGGGCCCGTTCGGTCGACTTTACCGGCATGGATTGCCACATGAACCCACGCCTCACAGCGAAGATAGTTGAGCACCAAGGGCGCCTGCGGGGCCTCCAATTGGATTGGAGTCCGGAGAGGTACGGCGATGGTACCCCGCTGTTGCGCCAACTCCAAGGACCTGCACCGCTGCTGGAGTCCCTTACCATGGCTTGCTGGACAGAGCGACCGCTGTTCCAGGCGGTACGACGTTTGCCCAGCCGATTCCTGTCACGAGGAACCCCCCTCCTCCGAAGCGTGACCTGGTATGACGTAGTGTGGCCGGAGTCTGTCCCCGCCTCCGGCCAGTTGGTCTCATTCCGATTGCGATCCGGAGGGGAGAACCCCCTGACTCGCTCACCAGTAACCCACGACTGGGAAGCCATGCGACTTTTGCGGGGATTCAGCCACTTGGAGAATCTCGACATCGAACTCCACCTCGCAGAGACCGCCACGTTCGAGGCAAGCGATCCAGTCATATTCCCTCGCCTTTCTACTCTTCAAATATACGCGCCGAGATTGCAAAATTGGTCGCCCCGTCGGACCATCGTTCGGGTCATGGGCCTCATGCACTTTCCCGTGACATGCAAGCGATCATTGATTCTCGAGGGCGACAACGCTGAGGTGAACACTCTGGTCTCAATGGTGTTCCCACGCCACATGATTGGGGTATGTCCATGGAGTACCTTGAGCATGCGGGACGCTGACATACAGCAGATTCCCACGCGGTCACCCATGACTGTCCACTGCTCAGAAGGTAGCGGCCGCCGCATCATGAAATTGGGAAACGACTGCGAGGAATGCATCATCGATTTTCCCGCCGAGGGTGGCTCATGGTCATCCCTCTGTATGCGCCTGCTACCAGACATGAACGTATCAACCCTTCACTATCTCTGGCGACGGCGCAAGAAGGGGATTATTTTGGAAGGTTTGGGCTGGTACCCATGCTTTTCCTCGCTGGTACTTGTCACCATTGGGGACTTGGATCTACGCAACCGCAGATGGACCCGGGAGGTGTTGGAGTGGCTGAAGTCGGACAAATGGGGAGCACGAGAGCGAAGGGTCATTTTCAAACGCTGCATGGTAAGCGGCAAATATGTCGAGGAGTGGGCCAGACTTGCGGCGGATGGGGTCAAGCAGTTGAAGTTTGTAGATTGTTATTTCCGTGACCCGCCAGCGTCTGAGAGTTCCCGTTTGGTAGTCGATAGTACTCGAGCGTAGTCATTTCGCTGCCTGCAGCCCTTGGTTGGAATCGGGGCTTGTATTATTTCGTCGCTCTGGTTCCACACATGGGCGTGCGATGAAATGTTGAGCATTCGAAAAGATGCCGCGGGTCCGGCAAGATAGCCGCGATTACATCGGCGAATATGGGCCATGCACGCACGCGTCCGTCAGGGACGGACATAACTGGCTCTCAGGGGCGATTTGAGATCGTTGACCGCATCGATCGTCGGGCGATGCCCGCAAATATGGGACATGCGCGCACGCGTCCGTCAGGGACGGACAAAACCGTCCCTGAAGGGCGAGTGAGGTTGTTAACCGCATCACGCATGTGTGATGGTTGCCGGGTGATGCCTGCGAATATGGGCCGTGCGCGCACGCGTCCGTCAGGGACGGACAAAACCGTCAATCGCGGGCGACCTGAGGTTGTTAACCGCATCACGCATGTGTGCGTCAGGGTCGCCGGGTGATGCTTGCGAATATGGGCCGTGCGCGCACGCGTCCGTCAGACAAAACCGTCAATCGCGGGCGACCTGAGGTTGTTAACCGCATCACGCATGTGTGCGTCAGGGTCGCCGGGTGATGCGTGCGAATATTGGCCGTGCGCGCACGCGTCCGTCAGGGACGGACAAAACCGTCAATCGCGGGCGGCCTGAGGTTGTTAACCGCAGTGTGACAAGGGATATAACGTAGAACAACCCGGGGTTGGTAACAGCATGTAGAATAAAAGCGGGGCGGGGGTGTTCGTTCGATGAATGACTTTATATCCCCCGGTCACCGTAGGTCTTCCGCAAGTCTTCTCGCCGAAATGCTGACAGAGAGATGGTAACAGTCAATAATGCAGTCACGTCTGGCGACAGAAACACTTGGCCACATATTTCTAATTTTAAAGGCGGAGGTGGAAGAATCGGAAGCAACAATGTGCAGTTGGACGGCGGTCTTGCTGGTGTGCAGGCGATGGCACGACGCTGGTCTCGCCTTCAAGGCTCTGTGGGCGAAAGTCTACACTCGGCGTGGGCTGGCCTCGGTCTCGAGCCACCTTGCCAGGAGTGGTTGCGCATTGATCACTATGTTTGTAGAGCCCCCTCGCGGAGAAAGAGCACTGGCGCCTGAGATGGTTCAACTTATCCGATCCGCCCGGGAACGCCTGGAGGTCCTCACGTTTTGGGTTGATAACGCTCCCGATACGCTCGAGTTGTGGAGTCGCCTTTCTATGGAAGCTGTTGCGGTGCTGCTGAAGTCACTCATACTTCGAGGGGGGTTCTATCCGGGTTTGGAGTTGTCGGACGCACTGCGGTTCTCCGGTGCGTTTGCGGGTCTGACAACCCTTCAAGTCACAGTTCAACTTTCCCTTGACATCGAGGGAACCATGCCGATCATCACTCTCGCGAGACTGGAGGTACTGGAGATTACCTGGCAGGACTCAGGCTCTCTCCGGATGGTTTCTATGCTCATCTCGCACGTCCAACATCCCTCCACCTGCCAGCGCACGATCTTCGTTAAGCATCACCAGGTGCCGGACCATGAGGCGGCCGAAGGGTTTCTGGCAGTGTTAGCTAAACCCCCCACACAGATGGCAATGGTGAGGACAGATCCAGTTTTGTTGCGATGTGATCAAGAGTTTAACGCCGGTTCCAGGAGACGGACCAAGAGATCTCCCACCAATTGACCATAGACCGTGAGAGTGGGCGCTGGTGGAAGATCGCAATCAGCGCTCAACGGGCCGGCCACAAACCCTCCATCATCGTTGTCGCGCCGTTCTCGAACCGTGGGATGGTTTTACGCCTTGCCCACGCCGCTGTCGTTGCCACGTCCGCGCTGAAAATGGTTGACCTGGTCTACAACATCGGCGATCCAACAGCCGCGCCGTGGACGTGGAGGTCATTGATGGCATCAGCCCACGTCCTGCGTACAGTGGAAGTCTTTGGCCAAAGCGCGATTACTTTCTGCGAGGCGATGGGCGAAGCGCCCTTGGACGGGTCCTATCTGCCCAGCTTGACAAAGTTGGTCATTGTGCAAGTCGATTTCATCATGTACACCAAGGCGACGTTCCCTCAGGATGTCGACAGGTGGAGGAAGAGTCGGACGCGGGATACGTTTTCCGTCGAGGCTTTACGCTGCAAGATGACGAGGGGGACATTCGCGGATTGGGAGGTTAACGCTCCAGGGCTAAAGATAGGGCTGGAGGCCGTGGAATACGGGTATTGAGGGAAAAGGTGGTGTAGGTATTTGTGGTTAAGGGTCTATTTGAAGACACGGTTCACGCAGCATTGAAGCGGACCGCTCAGGTTGCCCCCCTGGAGTGATTTGCGATGAACATTTTGATGCGACACCTGCGTGACCTGAGTGGAGCGCTGTGCCTGCGGACAGCGTAGATGGTGGGCGCGGGCGGTCCGTCCTGGACGGACACGTCGGTCCTGGGGTTGACTCGCCGGTGACGAAGGTACGCCCCAGCGGTACAGCCCCGTGTGTCCGTCCTGGACGGACGCCCCGCAGGGTCGTATGGACAGAAGAGGCCACGCGGGTCAGATATACCTCCCGTGGAACGCCGTCTGTTTTGCCTCAGCATGAGGACGGTCCCCGCGGTGTCCGTCCGGGACGGATGCCATGAGCATTCCAGGCCGTGTTAAAATGCTCAGCCCATCACAAATTGTGGAAGGAGTGGTCAGTCGTCATTGCCCTGGGAGGGAACGCCCGTCGGGACACTAAGCCCAGGGAAAATGTTTATCGCAGCTGTGCGAAGCCTTTCAAGGGATTGTTGGAGGCGGCATCGACGCGCATACTGCTCTCCTTCCGAACGTACACCTCAGGACCATTTGGGCCTGATGACCGCGACACCCGCACGAGTAGGGAAATCACTGAGCCACATCTGCTCGGCCGGTTCCGGGTCATATTCGCGCTCGGCATCCCCGGACCCGCTTTGGCTTTGACACGCGTGCCCGTCCGCATTGGTGCTGCCGTGAGTCATGTGCTCCTAAATTCGATCGGCCAGGCAGTATATAACCAGCACGAGTTGGGTCTCAGTCGCCCTCTCTTTTCCCCACCATGCCCACTTTGTCGTATATGCTCGCCACTGTCCTTCTGCCAACGCACCTTTTCGTCGATAGCTACGAGTGGACTGAGTACACGGGCGGCGATATTCCGCCCTGGGCCACAGAGGCAAGGCCTGAAACTGTGCCCAACCTCTCGCAGTCACAACTGGATACTGCGTGTGCGTTTGCCAAGCATGTCAGGGGCGACCACCTGAAACCCCGAAGGCTGCTCACGGTCCAAGAGACGAAAGAGAGGGCGCGCGACGAGGAGTACAGAGAAGGCCGGGCGATTGCACACACGTGGCACGCCAATGTTTGGAAGAAGTGGAAGGTGCCGCAGAGCGTCAGGCAGTTTCTAGAGGAGGTCGAAGAGGTCAATCCCTATGAATATATGGTTGCGATGCAAAAATCTGAGGTGAGTTACCCACTGTCCATGATAGTTTCTCACTCAAGGCGCCATAGTTCCCGTCTTACACCGAGCTCTCGGTGAGCTACGAGAACATCGCCAGACACCTGTTTGGCGATGAAGCATTCCTTATCACCAAGTCGGGCGCGGCCCTCCTGACCCCCGAGCTACGCAACGTTGTCGGTTGCTTGATCAACAATGTCTGGGATGGATGGCGGACAAGCCATACACGCATGAAAAAGACTCGAACGAAGTACGAGCAAGACCTGACTGTGCGGTGGACTGGTATGTAGGACATGTGTAACTGCTCGTCTGCTCATGCTCACCCCTCATAGGCATATTCGAGGGGAACGCGAATGGCGACGGGGTCCGTAAGTACTTGGCCACGGCCAACAAACTCATGGCCATCGTCACCAAGTGCCAGGACGGTGAGGCAGTGACGATCTTGGAGGCTAGGAAGCAGCAAGTGCGTGACATTTTGGCGGGGCTCCAGCCCGATGAGCCGGACAAGACTGCAAGTAAGTGCTAGAGCTATGGAGCAAGCAGACTGTCTGACGACAACATGCAGAGCTCCCGAAATTGATGCGCGAGGCTTTGGAAAAGATAGCGAGTGAATCAGGCAGCGGGGACCTCATCCCCTGGGCGCGTCACCTCAGTCGAGACGAAGATCCCGACGAAGAGCGAACGGACCACCCAGTGCCAATGTCGGCCGATGCAGCCATGGGCGACTTGAGCAACGCGGAGTGGACCACCGGCGTCGATCAATACAAGGACTACACCGTTGAACAACTCTGGCAGGCGCTCGGGATCACGACGGGCCAATTGCCGTTCTTCCATCCGAAGGTGGACCTGGAAGGCAGCAAGGTACCATCGCTGCATCGGGCTTGGTTCGAGGAGGAGAGCAATGGCGTGCCCTTGGTGCCGCACTGGCATCAACTTGTTGGCATCTGCAGAATGCTCGATTGTGCATTCGAGGGTAAACCTGTCCTCCTCATGGACGACGTGGGTCTTGGAAAGACCCTGCAAGTCCTCGGTTTCTTTGCGATGCTCGCGTGGTGTAGGGATGAGCGCCGGCAAGGCCGACCTTACCCAGGTCAATTTGGTGAGTGGTGCGACATCTTAGGCGCAGCCGGTGGTTCCTTATCCGCAGCAGCAGGAAAGAGGTTCGGCGGCCCAAACCATCCGACCGGACGCGTCCCCAACGCTCCGTTTCTGATGGTGGTTCCGCCTGGCCTCGTCGGTCAGGTGGCTCATGAGGTCGCGAGGTTCCTTCGCGCCGACTCGATTCCAGTCCAGCCCATCACCGGGGGCATCCTGAGGCGCTTAGGCGCTCTGGACGAGATCAAAAAGAGGACAGGGAACCGCTACAATAACACCATCCTGCTGATGTCGACTACGGTATTGTCAACTTGCTCAACCTCAGCGAGCTGAGCTGACACCCAATAGGCCGCTATGTCCGACTTCCGTCACGTCATGGTTCCAGACCCTAGGAAAAAGGCGTTCGCACCGCGCGAGATGCCGAACATCGCCAACAAGCTGCCTCACACCGTCTTCGGCGAAACCTTCGCGGCGACTGCGCTCGATGAAGCCCACGTTCTGAGGAAGGTTAATTTCATGTACATGACAGGTCGGACGCTTCGAGCCAAGTCGGGAGTCTTCGTTGCCATGACCGCGACACCCGTCCAAACACACCCAAAGGTGACTGTAATCTAGACTGCCGATATCACGCATGCTCTGACCTCAACCGCAGGATCTTTGCAACCTTGGCCGCGCACTTGGGCTTGCAGCGTTCGCCGACGCATGTGAAGACCGCATCAATCAATGGCAGAAGACCGTCAATTCGGGGACTGCCCTGGACCGGAAAGAAGCGAAGAAACAAGGCCCACCCAAGGAGGTACTCACGAGGACGATCGCGGGCCAGACCGGCGTTGCCTACGGCAAGCACCACAGGGAGAAGCTTGGACAAGTCGTTGAAGAAATTCGTGTTGCGTTCGAAGGCTGTGTGATACGTCGCACGGGTAAGTCGCTCGGATCGGACGGAAAGCCCATCTCTGGTCTCTACCCGTATCGCGAACACCTGGTGGTTCAAAAGCCTCACCCATGGGAGATGGAAGTGCTGGAGCAAATCGCAGTCGATCAACTCGAGACTGATGCCGGAATCAGGAACCCGGCCAAACTTGTGAGTGTGAATCGTAGTTACTCATTTCCCGTCTCGGACGGACGTACTGTGACGGCTTGTACTGGTGGGGAGCCCCGGGACACAAACGAGGGCCCCATGGCAATCTGCCGCCGAGGACGGACAGCGAGGCGCACGCGCCGCTCGCCGCAGGAGGCTGCAACGCCTCCACGGTGGAGGGCGCCGTGTGTGACGTCTGCACCGTGCATGGAGGCAGCTCCTCAGTTGTCCGTCCCAGACGGACAGCGCGCGCGGCGTGCTCGATGGACAGTCATGAGGGTGTCCGTCCCGGACGGACGCTGCGTGTGCGCTATACGCCGTGTACTCTGCGTAGGCCACCAGTCCCTGTAGTATAATAAGAAATAAGACCGATGACCATCGGTGTGCTAGTTTCGAGGATTGACCGATAAGGATATCATTTTAAATGGGTCGGCGTAGGAGATATTTAAAATGATTCCGACGGTAAAAATGTTGTGATCCTATTGGCTACGGAAAAATCGGCTAAAATCTGATAAAATGTTGAAAAAATTCAGTCCGTGTCGGTTCCCACGGGTACGGGACGGAAATAAATCATTTGAAATGATTACCAGTACTACGAATAGCTGCCCGTAGGGCTTGGAAAAATAGGGAATAATACGGAGAAATCGGAATATATTTGGGGGCGTCGGTGTCTAGCCGATATCTCTTCCCACGCGTCAACATATTCCCACGGTCCCAAGAAATGCTATTTTTAATCATTTGCGCTGGTATATAATCCTTTCTGTAGGCCCTGGGAAAACCCATTGACAACCATACAGTGCATGTATGATGTAGACTTACATGTAGTCCATATATACAAACTGCTTGAAGCCCATTCTATTCAAATGCGAGCTGGACGGAACCACAAACCAGGAAAGTATCTGATACAGAATATCCTGCAGGCATGATATTCTTTACCTAAGCAACCAAACTTTGTACACAGATAGCTCTCAACACTTCAAGACTTATAGTATTTTTTCCATGACCCAAGCCCCCCCTCAATTCTTCTCAAACACAATTTCTTTAGTATTTATGCTGTTGAAATAGTATTGATATACATATCTGGACTACTTTTGAATACATTTGGCATGGTCTGACTGCTGTAGATGCCCAGTCAAAGTGCAACTAGTCTCTATCATTACTTTCTAGATTTACCATGCTGAAGCCATTGGTAGACTGCACATATATTCATTATTTATATATTTTGGCCCAAAAGAATGGAGTGGGCCTAATACTATTGCTTTCCAGGATTTGGTCAATATAATCCCCAAATATTTCGGGGCACTCTCATACCATGCCCAACCCACTGCTATAAGTATTGGAATCCTACAAAGATTTGGTAGATGGTACTGTACTTCCACTCTGACATACCCTTTAAGATATAGAATGGTCCCAGGCTTGTACATGTATATATGAATGGCCTTATTCTCAGTTATCATAGGCTTATGCTCAACCAAGCTGATATCACAAGTCAAGATTCAGTGGAAAAAGAAAGGACCATTTGCTATTGCACATGCATCTGGGACAAGGACTGTAGTATGGGCTGTATCAGAGTAGAAGTACAGTACTATCTACCAACTCCTTGAAGGAATTCGATACTTATAGCAGTGGGTGGGGCATGGTCTGTGAGTACTCTGAAATATTTGGGAATTTCATTGACCAAGTCTTGGGGAGCTATTAAGCACACTCCATTCTTTTGGGCCAAAACATATAAATATTGAATATATATATTGAATGCAGCTTACCTGAGGCTTCAAAGGAGAAGATGGTAAATGGGGAAAGAAGTGGTAGACAGTGATGTTATTTTCACTGTGCATCTATGGCAGTCAGAACATGCCAAATGTATTCATAAGGAGTCCAAATATGTATATCAATGTTATTTCAATAGCATAGATACTAAAGAAATTGTGTTTGAGAAGAATTGAGGGGGGGCTTGGGTCATGGAAAAAATACTATAAGTCTTGAAGTGTTGAGAGCTATCTGTGTACAAAGTTTGGTTGCTTAGGTAAAGAAGATCATGCCTGCAGGATATTCTGTATCAGATACTTTCCTGGTTTGTGGTTCAGTCCAGCTCGCATTTGAATAGAATGGGCTTCAAGCAGTTTGTATATATGGACTACATGTAAGTCTACATCATACATGCACTGTATGGTTGTCAATGGGTTTTCCCAGGGCCTACAGAAAGGATTATATACCAGCGCAAATGATTAAAAATAGCATTTCTTGGGACCGTGGGAATATGTTGACGCGTGGGAAGAGATATCGGCTAGACACCGACGCCCCCAAATATATTCCGATTTCTCCGTATTATTCCCTATTTTTCCAAGCCCTACGGGCAGCTATTCGTAGTACTGGTAATCATTTTAAATGATTTATTTCCGTCCCGTACCCGTGGGAACCGACGCGGACTGAATTTTTTCAACATTTTATCAGATTTTAGCCAATTTTTCCGTAGCCAATAGGATCACAACATTTTTACCGTCGGAATCATTTTAAATATCTCCTACGCCGACCCATTTAAAATGATATCCTTATCGGTCAATCTTCGAAACTAGCACACCGATAGTCATCGGTGTTATTTCTTATTACCCTACAGGGACGCCTGCGTAGGCGGTATTGGGCTCCCCTCCAGGGTGTCCGTCTCGGGCGGACATTGCATGTGTGCGGCATGCGCCATATCGTCTGCGAAGGCATTGGGCTCACCCCCAGGGTGTCCGTCTCGGACGGACATTTCATGTGTGTGGCATACACCATATCGTCTGCGAAGGCGGCACTGGGCTCACCCCCAGGGTGTCCGTCTCGGACGGACATTTCATGTGTGCGGCACCCTCTGAGCCGTCGCTTTCCGCCCTCCCTGCAGCCGGGTGCTTACCATTTATTGATCCCACAGGATTTCTATCTCGACCTTCGCATTGCGAGCACGCACCCAGATTGTCTTAACGTAGGACCCCTCCCTGCCACCATGGCAGAGTACGACAGGCGCCCGTCGCGTAAGCTGGACAACGTGGCGGAGATATTGAACCACCATCTTCAGGACAAGCACGTCGTAGCTGGGCTTCACTATGAGCAACCAGCGGGTATGCGAGTCATTGTCCATCGTCGTTGTCCGTCGCTGACATTTCTGTAGCCGATGGCGATGCTATATCACCGCCAACCGTTGAAGACCTACGGGGAGACGAGCCTGTCACGGACGTGAGCCCGGACAAAGTCGTCATTTACTCGTTCTTCATCTTCAACCATCCGCGTCTGCAGAATGTGAGCTTCCGACGATTCCTCTGTTGTCATTGTCCTCATCACCGAGCTCAGCAACTGAAACTTCTCAACAAATCCTCCTCTCTCGTGCTGACCGGGAGCATGACGATGGACGCTCGGAGTAAAGTCGTTGAACAGTTCCGCACCGATCCGAACATAAGGGTTCTGATCATATCCGAGGAGGGAACAGTTGGCCTCAATCTCCACGTGGCCAATGTTCTCATTATCATTGTATGCAAGGAGTTCATTTCGTCTCTCACGCTCTAACAAAAACCACCCACAGGATGTGATGTGGTCCGTCATGACCGATCAGCAACTTATCGGACGTCTCTGGAGGCAACCGCAGGCGAAGACGGTGCATGTCTACCGTCTCATCGGACACCAGACGCCAGACGTGTGGCTGAACAACATATCGTTCGCTAAAGGTTACATCCAAGAGGTGTTCACGAGCTCGAAACCGGCATTTCGTGAGTCCCACTGCACCTGTCAGAATCCTTGTCTTACAATCGAACAGAACAATTGGCGACCGCTGACGACCTCGACGATGCCGACCCCACCGATGTCGAGTCGGAGGAGGAGAGCCTTGCGGTCCAGGCCCAGAAATCCAAAGGCGCTAAGTCTGCGAAGGCTCCCGCGGGCAAGGTGAAGAAACCGCGGCGGAAATCGCGCAAGGCAGGCAATGAGGACATTGTCGATGGTGCCGTCGAGGAGGAGAGCCCGCCAGTGAAGGCCAAGACATCCAGGACGCCTGCGAAGGCCGACGCGGGCGAGGTGAAGAAAGCACGGCGCAAATCGGGCAAGACAGGCACGGTGCAGCCACCAGCTGGCAAGCCCGTAACCCCCGCCGCAGTTGGCCCCTCCACGCGCTCAGAGGACAGTGGCCAATCAGACACGGCAAAGTCCCAAGCTGCGACTGCGACCACCAGCGCCAAGTCTACGGACCAGCCATCAGGGCCTGCGTCGGACAAGTCGCCACCCGGCGAAACATCTTCACCCAAGCCGACTTCCGGTCCCAATTTGCCACCAAGGAAGGACGAAACGCCCCCGGTCAATGAATCCTCCCGCGCCCCGTATCCAGAGGAGCAAGTCTCATCAGGCATGGGCGATGAATCAACCGGATCGCAGCCCGCCCACACATTGTAATAGCTTGATGATAGACTTAACAATCCCTCGGGATGAACGCGACCCGTGTGCTCGTATTGGCAACGATGGATGCGTACAAAAGTGAGTGGATGTAGTCGTGCCTCCTCGAGAGCGAGGAGGCGCGGCCTAATGCCTACAGCCTAACAGATACAAACAATCTGTTAGGCTCCTGTGCCAGCCTAGTTGGCCACAGGGAACCGACGCGCTGGCTCCACGCGTCGGTAGCCTCGTGTCGCGCTTCTCAAGCGCTGCACGAGCGCGTTGCGCGCCCACACGCGTTCGCCCCTCTTACATCCTCCCCCTGGAGCCGCGCCAGGGGCTCCTGAACGAACCGCCCCCTCTTCTATTCGCTCCCGGGCCTACAGTTCACCGTCCGACGAGTCGGGAAGCGGGACTGCATCTGCGAGCGCCATCATCGCAACATCGTTGTCGATGTTGGTGGGCCCCGCAGCCTCGCCAGCCGAGGAGGCGACGTCAGTCACCTCGGCGTCACTCCCGCGTTGCGCGGCGGTGGCGTCGGCGGCGCTGGGCTCCCCAGCTGTGGCAAGGGCATCGGTGGGAAGGGGTGCAGCGGTCGTCGTAGACCCTCCTGTCGTTGAGATCAGGGGGGCTCAATGATCGAGCGAGCGGTTGGGGTATTCGTTGATGTACACCCCGTCCACGAGTGGGCGTGTCGCGCTGTAGCGCTTCACGAGGCTGGCTACCGTGGGTTCGGTAGGCCAGTCTGCCGTCGAGAGAGGGTCTCGGCCCAACAGCTCGTTACGGCGCCCTACGGCGTAATTCTCCAAGTAGGAGAGGGATACGGTCCGGGGGCGGTAGCCGCAGTGCGCGAAGTGATGCGCGACTTGGCTGTGCGTCATGTGACGCGTGTCTCCAGTGAAGGGGACAGGGTGGGTATTGGCGGCGCGGGAGTACCGTTGGTCTCGGATGAGAGCCTCGAACATCCCGCGCACGGAGAACAGTTCCTCCGCAATGCGGACGAACTCCTCATGCTGGGGATGCTCGACTCCGTTGCTCCCGGCAGGGCCGGCCCGGCGAACCGCGAGGTGTTGGTCCAGCGCGGCGCTCTCGGGGTAGCCTGCAGGGATCCCCGGGGTGTTGCGAAATTGCACACCGAGGGGTCGCTTGGATGGGTGGTCGAACACGTACCGCACCCATACCCCGACGTCTTGGCGATACGTCGGTTCCTGTGTGGAGGGCTGGGCAGTGTTAGCTGCCGGTTCCTCCACAGAGGTGTCCATCGGCGAGGGAGGGCGCTCGGGCTCCTTTCCCTTTCCTTTGGACTTCTTCGCCTTCTTGGCCGGAGCCACTGGCTCGACGGCGGCGTCTACGGGTGAAGGGGGGCGTTCTACTGCCTTCCCTTTGCCCTTGGACGCTTTGGACGCCTTCTGCGGCGTGGAACTGGGTGCCGCAGTGGCAATGACAGCCGGCGGTGGCACCACGGCTGCAGTCGCGGCGGGTTGCGTGCTCGGCGCGACCGTCGAGCTGCTGGGTATGGGTTGCGAGCCCATACTCACCCCTCCCCCTGTGCCAGCGTCCGGCTTGAGCAGTTTGACGCGTGGCCAGAGCGCGGAGAGCGTGCGCTCTGCGGGTGTGCGCGTGGCCGAGGGTTTGGACGCGGCGGGACCGACGAGGGACTTTGCTCGCAGCCAAGCGATGAGGTCACCTTCGGCGGCGAGCATCAAGTCCTTTACCTCCGGGCCAGTTCGTGGCGCGAAGGTTGCCCATCCGGTGATGGGCGGTCCTCGGCGGTTAGGGTGCCCCGGAATGGGCTGCCGGCCTGCGGACGTGGGCGGCGGAGGGTGTACGTGCGGGAACGGTGACGGTGCTCCAACCTGCACGGAGGAGGTGGAGGCAGCCGGCGCTGCCGCGCGCTTCCGCTTTTTGGTGGGCGGCGGTCCGCTCGCGCTCGCGGCGCGGGCAGACTCCTCGACGGCTGCTGCCCAGTCTTCGAGGTACTCTTCTTCTTCGTCAGAGAGTGGAGGGCCCTGCGGTCCCTGAGGCGCGGGCTTTTGCTTGGCCTTCATCTCGTCATGGACGATGGTCAAGTTGTGCAGCTTGCGCTGCACCGTCTCTAGCTCTGCCTCGAGCGTAGAGACGCGTTCTCTCGCCGTATTCCGTTCGAGACGGAGGCGCTCCTCGGTCTGGCGCGCTCGGTCGCGCGAGCCGAGGGCGTCATCGAGCTTGTCTTGCAGCTCGTGACGTGCCTCTGCCTCCGTGCGGCGGACTCGGTCAACCGATTCCGCTGCGAAGGCGAGGCCGCGGTCGATACCGTCTTCGACGAGGTTGTTGCGGGCGCGTTCGTACGCGTTTTCCGCGTGCTCCCAGCTGGAAGACCCGTCGTTGAGGTGGAGCGCGTAGGAGGTACAGACCAGGCAGTTGTGGGAATGCCTGAACTGGAACCTCTCCCCATCGAAGGTCCAATGGGGTCCCCCGACGTTGGGGATGCGGACTCGCACTGGCACGTCGGGGGTCGGGTCGCTTGGCACTCCTGGGAGAGCCGGACCCGTAGCTGCGAACAGCGGCGGCGCATCAGGTTCGGTGTTCATTGCGTCGGCGGGCAAGCCCGTGCGCGGCGCAGTGTTCACCGACTCCAGTCCCGTAGGGGCTGGAGGCCCTGCTGCTTGCGCAGCAGGGTTGGAGGGAGCAGTGGACGAGGCGGGGACGATTGGGGCGGTGTTGCGGGACGACTGGGATGACATGGTGGTGGTAGCAGAAAGTGCTGAAGTCGCCGTTGGCGCACTTCAGATCCTTTTAGGCATCCACGCGCCTAGATGAAGATCTCACTTGGTGAGATCTCCTCAGGGCGCCTGTCGCTATCTGACAACCGGGCGTCAGATTTGCCGCAGATTCCATCGGGATCTAGCGGCGGTTCCGAGGAGACACCGCCTTACGCGCGGCGATCTTCCTTGGCAACTGCCTCCACTCCGCTACTCCTTGTAGCGCGAGATACTGGTCGAGGGCCTCCACCTCGTCCAGATTTTCGATGGGCTCCCAGGTGTAGTCACCTAAAGCCCATCGAACCTGGAAGAGGATAGTCTTCCCCTTCCAGTCGTGTCCCACGATCGCGTCGACGACCCACTCCTCCTCGTCGGCGCGCCCAAAGTCGTAAAAGGCTTTGGGCTCCCGTCCCGGGAACAGTGCGTCGTCGTTGGCTTCGTGCTTCCTCAGCAGTGAGGAGTGGAACGTCGGGTGTATCCGGCGTTTCCGTAACTCCTCAGGGAGATCCAGCTTGTAGTTGGATGTCTCGGGTCGTGCCTCGATCACCGAGAAGGGCCCGATGTACTTCGGCAATAGCTTGAACGCCCTCCCCTTGGGGAGGTTTAGGTTAAGCGTGCTGAGGTACACCAGGTCACCGACCTGGTACTCGTCGCCCTCGCTTCGGCGACGGTTCGCGTGGAGCGTCTGCTTCACGCGGGACTCTATGATGGAGTCGTGCGCACGCTCGAGACTCTCCCGTGCGTGCCTGGCGTATTCTCGTACGCCAGGGTACGGGGTACTTGCCACGGGGAATTTTATGATCCGTGGCATATACCCGTACGTCAACTCAAACGGGGCGTATCCGGTGGATGCGCTCACGCTGGAGTTGATGGCAAACTCAGCGAGCGGCAGATGGCGCACCCAGTCCGATTGGTCCGGGCGTACCATGCTCCGCAAGATCTGAGACACTGTGCGTATCGCGCGCTCAGATGCACCGTCGGTCTGCGGGTGAAACGATGTCGACATCGTTAATTTTGTGCCCGTGATCCGGTGCAGTTCACGCCAAAATATTGACGTGAACTTCGCGTCCCTATCGGATACGATGGAATCTGGGATTCCATGAGCCGTACCACCTCGCGCATGTACAGTGTTGCGAGCTCGGTGGTCTTGGTGCGCGTGGTAATCGGCACCAAGTGGATTAACGACGTGAACCGGTCTATGACCAGCCACACGTAGTCATATCCGTCAGACGGAGGGAACGGGCCGAAGAAGTCCATTCCAATGGATGACCACGGCCGCTCGGGCGTTGGCAGACTTTTCAAAAGTCCGGCCGGCGCTTTGTTCAGCGTTTTGGTGGTCTGGCAGGTTCCGCATGACAAGCAGAACTTGTCCACATGCTTGCCTAGCCCTGGCCACCAGAACCATCGGCGCACATACTCGGCGGTTCGCTGACCCCCGAGATGCCCGATGATATTGTGGGCCGCGCTCACAATCATCTCGCGCAACTTGCGCTTCCCGACCATCGCGTCAGGCACGCAGACACGGTACTCGCCACCTGTCGTCTTCACCCAGATTAGTTCATCGCGCGTTTCAAACGCTGCGTGTCTATCTGGGTGTTCGCGAATGTCGGCGAAGAATGTGTCATGTGCGTACGTGGAGCGAGCTAGTCCGGCCCAATCCACGTCTGCGCTGATCATCTCATGTAATGAGGGCCCTCCTTGTAGGGCGCTGTCCACGGCCTGATCTCCATCGGAGTTCTGTCCAGTGGCCAGCCCCGCTGATTGTTGCGCATGTTGTGCCAACTCAGCGGCCTCGATATCTCGAGTTGCAACCAGCTCTTTGACAGAGATTGCTGCTAGTTCGAGGACGCGTTCCGGAGACAGGTCGTCATGATCTGGATCCAGTACTTCGTCCATTCGAACGTACTCAGTGCCTGGCGGATCGGGGCCGGTGCCGCTGAATATCCTCGAGAATCCATCGGCTACTATATTGTACGCGCCTGAGACGTATACAATTTCCTTGTCGAATGTGGCAAGGAACTCCCACCACCGCGCTTGCCGTGGTGAGAGGTTGGCGCGAGTCTCGAAGAATTCGAGGGCCTTGTGGTCGGTGACGACTGTGAAGTGTCTTCCTCGCAGCTTATCCGACCATTTGGCCAGTGCTTCTAGCACCGCCAATGTCTCCTGCTCGTACGTGAAGTAATTCTTCTGTGCGTTGGAGAACTTCTTCGACATGAATCCTGCAGGACGACATGTCTGCCATTCATCGCCTTGGCCATATACGGCGCCAACTCCGTAGGTGGAGGCGTCGCATATTACCCATATGGGCACTCCTGTCCTCGGGTCTATTGGCCTGAGGATAGGAGTTTTGCAGGCTAGATCGCGTATGCTCTCAAAGCATCGCTGCTGCAAGGGGCCCCAGATGAATGGCCGCCCATGTCCCATAATCCCCGAGAGGGGTGTTGTGTACGCGGTGACATCTGGCATAAATGTGCCAGATACTGTACCAGCCCAGGAATCTACGGACATCGTCCTGGTTTCTAGGGACGGGCCAGTTACGGACGCGCGCCATCTTGTCAGAGTCAGCGTGTAGTCCGTCCTTGTCCACAATATGGCCAAGACAATCCATTTTCATGGAATATATGTCGCACTTTTCCTGGCTCAGGAATAAGTGGTTCGTCCTTAGTCGGTCGAACACCACCCCCAGGTGGGATTCGTGTTCCTCGATTGAGTCGGAGAATACGAATATATCGTCAAGATATACATGAACGTAAATTCCAATGAGGTCTTGGAATATTACAGTCATGAGTCTTTGAAATGTAGCAGGGCATTGCAGTCCCCTTGCTGCATGACAAGACTTACGAACGTCCCATAGATCGTGGCGAACGTTGTCTTCCAGACATCGTCCGACTCGATACGGATCTGTTCGTATGCATCGCTCATGTCGATCTTCGTACGGAACTTCGCGCGAGCGACGTCCATACGGATTTGATCCTGGTCAGGAAGGGTGTTACATCCTTCTCTGTGTTGTCGTTGCGTAACCTTGCATCGACAACAGTCCTGAGCTTCCCTGATTTCTTGGGGATGCACAGGAGTGGGGCTGCCTCGCGTGCAACGCGGCGTTCCCACCATCCAGCCGCTTCATAGCGCTGGATCTTCTCAGCGAGTTGTGGCTTGAGAGCATCCGGGCATCGTGGGAGGCGAAAGTTGATTTTCAACTTCTCGTCTATCAGCGATATCCGGTGATTGACTAGTCTAAACGGCGGTAGTTCGAGCGGTACGGGGCACATCACGTCCCGTGTACGCTCGTACCATGCCTGCCTCAACTTGTCGATTTCCGTATCTTCCCCTACATCCGGAGGCTCTGGCTCCGGGCGCCGAGGAGGCGCCTCGTGGTGGCAGGTTCTACTCTCATAGAGCCTGCCGACACACTTCATTCGTCATCATCTTTCGGTGCTTGACGTGCGGCTTGCACTCGAGGGTGTGCCGCTCGCGCACGTCCTGTGGACTTGCGCTGCTGTGCGCGTACGCGCTCGGCGTCAAGGGCCACTGCGGGGATCGATTTGCTTCCGATTTTCACAGTGTGGTCCTCGAAATCGAGCTTGACCTTATTGGCACTCATGAATGGGGTGCCCAATATTACGTCGTAGTGCTCGATATTCGCCACGTCGAGGTATACGAGCGCCTCATGCTGTCCGACCGTGACAGTAGAGTTAGTGCCGTAGTTAATACGGCACTTGCTCCCTATGACACCCAATTGTAGTGTCATAGGAGCGTGAAGTTCGAATACGTCGAGCTTCGCGACATGGGCAGCATCCATGCTGATCCCATTCGTTGTACTGCCGCTGTCAAACAGTGCGTACATTGGCGTATTGCCTACGTTGATAATTGCTGCGAGCACTTGGTGCTTCACATTATCACGTACCGGCTGCTCTTCTGGTGAGGAGTTGCGCCGGATGTTCGCTGAGTACACCCACTGTGTGGGTTTCGGCGGGCTAACTAGGTTAGCCTGCTGAATCTTCGCGCGCATTGCGAAGAGCCGCAGTTCCTTTTGCGTGTCCACACGCGCTAGCTGCCTGCGCGGCATAGCGTGCGTCCCCTCCCCCTGAACATCTGGGCAAGGTCCGCGCTAGGATTTTCCCTTGCGGGCTCGTCTGCTAGCGGCGGCGGCTCGGAGTCTGAGTCGTCGCTCTCAGGTCCAGCTGATGATGCTGCGGCCTGAGTTGTGGGTTTCATTACACGATACCTTTTTATAGGTATCGTGTGCACCGCGCGCTCTGCGTCGTGGTACCCTTTTACCCAGTCGTTGGACATGGTGTGTGAAGGGCGGAAGATCTTAAGTTCGGACCATACGGCTGACAACGCGGTGTTTGTAGCCTAGGTTAAATTGATCTTCTATTGCGTCCTCGTAATATTTGCGAGCGCGCAGAAGATCTGCGTCTCCACGGTCCTCGGCCCGTCGGATATGTGTCGCGTATGTGAAACATGACGCGCACATCGTCTGATGTGAGCAGGCGTGTCCTGGGTTGACCACCAGGTGCC